>LR738709.1:530939037-530974714 GCA_902687465.1 Secale cereale | reverse complement strand
ACAAACCGGATATGTATTTTTATTGAACGGTGGAGCTGTCAGTTGGTGCAGTTCCAAGCAGAGCGTCGTGGCGGGATCTACATGTGAAGCGGAATACATAGCTGCTTCAGAAGCAGCAAATGAAGGAGTCTGGATGAAGGAGTTCATATCCGATCTAGGTGTAATACCTAGTGCATCGGGTCCAATGAAAATCTTTTGTGACAACACTGGAGCAATAGCCTTGGCGAAGGAATCCAGGTTTCACAAGAGAACAAAGAACATCAAAAGACGCTTCAATTCCATCCGTGATCTAGTCAAGGAGGGAGACATAGAGATTTGCAAAATACATACGGATCTGAATGTTGCAGACCCGTTGACTAAGCCTCTTCCACGGGCAAAACATGATCAGCACCAGGACTCCATGGGTGTGAGGATCATCACTTTGTAATCTAGATTATTGACTCTAGTTCAAGTGGGAGACTGAAGGAAATATGCCCTAGAGGCAATAATAAAGATGTTATTTGTATTTCCTTATATCATGATAAATGTCTTTTATTCATGCTAGAATTGTATTAACCGGAAACTTAGTACATGTGTGGATACATAGACAAAACAGTATGTCCCTAGTATGCCTCTACTAGACTAGCTCATTGATCAAAGATGGTTATGTTTCCTAGCCATAGACATGAGTTGTCATTTGATCTACGGGATCACATCATTAGGAGAATGATGTGATGGACAAGACCCATCCGTTAGCATAGCACTATGATCGTTTAGTTTAACTGCTATTGCTTTCTTCATGACTTATACATGTTCCTATGACTATGAGATTATGCAACTCCCGAATACCGTAGGAACACCTTGTGTGCTATCAAATGTCACAACGTAACTGGGTGATCATAAAGATGCTCTACAGGTGTCTCCGAAAGTATTCGTGGTGTTGGCATAGATCAAGATTAGGATTTGTCACTCCGAGTGTCGGAGAGGTATCTCTGGGCCCTCTCGGTAACACACATCATAATAAGCCTTGCAAGCAAAAGACTAATGAGTTAGTCACGAGATGATGTGTTACGGAACGAGTAAAGAGACTTGCCGGTAAACGAGATTGAACTAGGTATAAAGATACCGACGATCGAATCTCGGGCAAGTAACATACCGTTTGGCAAAAGGAACAACGTATGTTGTTATGCGGTTCTGACCGATAAAAGATCTTCGTAGAATATGTAGGAGCCAATATGAACATCCAGGTTCCGCTATTGGTTATTGACCAGAGATGAGTCTCGGTCATGTCTACATAGTTCTCGAACCCGTAGGGTCCGCACGCTTAACGTTTGATGACGATCGATATTATGAGTTTTTGAGTATTGATGTACCAAAGGTAGTTCGGAGTCCCGGATGAGATCACGGACATGACGAGGAGTCTCGGAATGTCCGAGACATAAAGATTGATATATTGGACGGCTATATTCGGACACCGGAAGTATACCGGAAAAGTTTCGGATTTATCGGGAATGCCGGAAGGGGTTACCGGAACCCCCTACGAGAGGGGATGGTCCATAGTGGGCCTAAAGGGTGAGAGAGAGGCAGCCCATAGGGCTGGCCGGCACCCCCACCTAGGAATCCTAGTTGGACTAGGATTGGGGGGGCGCCACCTCTCCTATTCCTTTCCCCCTTCTTCCTTTCGGTGAATCCTACTAGGAATAGGATTGCAATCCTATTCCTAGTAGGAGTCCCCTCCCTAGCCGCACCATAGAGGTTGGCCGGCCCCTCCTCCCTTGCTCCTTTATATACGGGGGCAGGGGGGCACCCAAAGACACACAAGTTGAATTGTTTAGCCGTGTGCGGTGCCCCCCTCCACAGAATCACACCTCGGTCGTACCGTCGCGGAGCTTAGGCGAAGCCCTGCGCCGGTGAACACATCATATCCGTCACCACGCCGTCGTGCTGACGAAACTCTCCCGTGAAGCTCAACTGGATCAAGATCTCGTGGGACGTCATCAAGCCGAACGTGTGCTGAACGCGGAGGTGTCGTACGTTCGGTGCTTGATCGGTTGGATCGAGAAGAAGTTCGACAACATCAACCGCGTCACTTGACGCTTCCGCTCCCGGTCTACGAGGGTACGTAGACACACTCTCCCCTCTCGTTGCTATGCATCTGGTAGATAGATCTTGCATGATCGTAGGAAAATTTTAAAATACTACGTTCCCCAACAGTGGCATCATGAGCCAGGTCTATGCGTAGATGATATGCACGAGTAGAACACAATGAGATTGTGGACGATACTAGTCATACTGCTTACCAGCATGTCATACTTTGCTTCGGCGGTATTGTGAGATGAAGCGGCCCGGACCGACATTACGCGTACGCTTACGCGAGACTGGTTTCACCGTTACGAGCACTCGTTGCTTAAAGGTGACTGGCGGGTGTCTGTCTCTCTCACTTTAGCTGAATCAAGTGTGGCTACGCCCGGTCCTTGTGAAGGTTAAAACAGCACATACTTGACGAAACATCGTTGTGGTTTTGTATGCGTAGGTAAGAACGGTTCTTGCTAAGCCCGTAGAAGCCATGTAAAACTTGCAACAAACAAAGTAGAGGACGTCTAACTTGTTTTTGCAGGGCATGTTGTGATGTGATATGGTCAAGACATGATGAGTTATACGGTTTTGTATGAGATGATCATGTTTTGTAAAGTTATCGGCAACTGGCAGGAGCCATATGGTTGTCGCTTTATTGTATGAAATGCAATCGCCATGTAATTGCTTTACTTTATCACTAAGCGGTAGCGATAGTCGTGGAAGCAATAGTTGGCGAGACGACAACGATGCTACGATGAAGATCAAGGTGTCAAGCCGGTGACGAAGGTGATCATGACGGTGCTTTGAAGATGGAGATCAAAAGCACAAGATGATGATGGCCATATCATGTCACATATTTTGATTGCATGTGATGTTTATCTTATTATGCTTCTTATTTTGCTTAGAACGACGGTAGCATTATAAGATGATCCCTTACTAAATTTCAAGGTATAAGTGTTCTCCCTGAGTATGCACCGTTGCGAAAGTTCGTCGTGCCGAGACACCACGTGATGATCGGGTGTGATAAGCTCTACGTTCAAATACAACAGGTGTAAGCCAGTTTTGCACACGCAGAATACTCGGGTTAAACTTGACGAGCCTAGCATATACATATATGGCCTCGGAACACTGGAGACCGAAAGGTCGAGCGTGAATCATATAGTAGATATGATCAACATAAGATGTTCACCATTGAAAACTACTCCATCTCACGTGATGATCGGACATGGTTTAGTTGATTTGGATCACGTGATCATTTAGATGACCAGAGGGATGTCTGTCTAAGTGGGAGTTCTTTAAATTAATATGATTAAATTGAACTTTAATTTATCATGAACTTAGTCCTGATAGTTTTGCATATCTATGTCGTTGTAGATCAATGGCCCGTGCTACCGTTCCTTTGAATTTTAATGCATTCCTAGAGAAAGCTAAGTTGAAAGATGATGGTAGCAATTACACGGACTGGGTCCGTAACCTGAGGATTATCCTCATTGCTACACAGAAGAATTATGTCCTTGAAGCACCGCTAGGTGACAAGCCCCCTTCCGCTGATGCAGACGCTTTGAACGTCTGGCAGTCGCGGTCTGATGACTACACGATAGTTCAGTGTGCCATGCTTTACGGCTTAGAACCGGGACTTCAACAACGTTTTGAACGTCATGGAGCATATGAAATGTTCCAGGAGTTGAAGTTAATATTTCAAGCAAATGCCCGAATTGAGAAATATGAGATTTCCAATAAGTTCTACAGCTGTAAAATGGAGGAGAATAGTTCTATCAGTGAACACTTGCTCAGAATGTCTGGGTACTACAATCATATGACTCAACTTGGTTGCAAAGTTGACGAGGATAGTGTTATTGATAGAGTTCTTCAATCACTGCCACCAAGCTATAAAGGCTTCGTGATGAACTATAACATGCAAGGGATGCAAAAGACAATTCCCGAGCTCTTCGCTATGCTCAAAGCTGCGGAGGTAGAAATCAAAAAGGAGCATCAAGTGTTGATGGTTAACAAGACCACTAGTTTCAAGAAAAAGGGCAAGGGAAAGAAAGGGAACTTCAAAAAGAATAGCAAGTCAGTTGCTACTTCCACGAAGAAACCCAAATCTGGAGCCAAGCCTGAAACTGAGTGCTTCTACTGCAAGGGAACTGGACACTGGAAGCGGAACTGCCCCAAGTATTTGGTCGATAAGAAGGATGGCAATGTGAACAAAGGTATATTTGATATACATGTTATTGATGTATACCTTACTAATGCTCATAGTAGCGCCTGGGTATTTGATACTGGTTCGGTTGCCCATATTTGTAGCTCGAATTAGGGACTACAGATGAAAATAAGATTGGCTAAGGACGAGGTGACGATGCGCGTGGGAAATGGTTCCAAAGTCGATGTGATCGCCGTCGGCACGCTACCTCTACATCTACCTTCGGGATTAGTTTTAGACCTAAATAATTGTTATTTGGTGCCAGCGTTGAGCATGAAAATTATATCTGGATCTTGTTTATTGCGAGACGGTTATTCATTTAAATCAGAGAATAATGGTTGTTCCATTTTGACGAATATCTTTTATGGTCATGCACCCTTAAAGAGTGGTCTATTCTTACTGGATCTCGATTGTAGTGATACACCTATTCATAATATTGAAACCAAAAGATGCAAGGTTAATAATGATAGTGCAACTTATTTGTGGCACTGCCGTTTAGGTCATATTGGTGTAAAACGCATGAAGAAACTCCATAAAGATGGACTTCTGGAATCACTTGATTATGAATCACTTGGTGCTTGCGAACCATGCCTCATGGGCAAGATGACTAAAACTCCGTTCTCCGGAACTATGGAGCGAGCAACAGATTTGTTGGAAATCATACATACTGATGTATGTGGACCAATGAGTGTTGATGCTCGCGGTGGATATCGTTATTTTCTGACCTTCACTGATGATTTGAGCAGATATGGGTATATCTACTTAATGAAACACAAGTCTGAAATATTTGAAAACTTCAAAGAATTTCAGAGTGAAGTAGAGAATCATCGTAACAAGAAAATAAAGTTCCTACGATCTGATCGTGGAGGAGAATATTTGAGTTACGAGTTTGGTCTTCATTTGAAACAATGTGGAATAGTTTCACAACTCACGCCACCTGGAACACCACAACGTAATGGTGTGTCCGAACGTCGTAACCGTACTTTATTGGATATGGTGCGATCTATGATGTCTCTTACCGATTTACCACTATCGTTTTGGGGTTATGCTTTAGAGACAGCTGCATTCACGTTAAATAGGGCACCATCTAAATCCGTTGATACGACGCCTTATGAACTATGGTTTGGCAAGAAACCAAAGTTGTCGTTTCTTAAAATTTGGGGCTGCGATGCTTATGTGAAAACACTTCAACCTGATAAGCTCGATCCCAAGTCGGAAAAATGTGTCTTCATAGGATACCCAAAAGAGACTGTTGGGTACACCTTCTATCAAAGATCCGAAGGCAAAATATTCGTTGCTAAGAACGGATCCTTTCTTGAAAAAGAGTTTCTCTCGAAAGAAGTGAGTGGGAGGAAAGTAGAACTTGATGAGGTAATTGTACCTTCTCCCATATTGGAAAGTAGTACATCACAGGAAATTGTTCCAGTGATTCCTACACCAATTAGTGAGGAAGTTGGTGATAATGATCATGAAACTTCGGATCAAGTTTCTACTGAACGTCGTAGATCAACCAGAGTAC
Source organism: Secale cereale (assembly GCA_902687465.1). NCBI lineage: Eukaryota > Viridiplantae > Streptophyta > Magnoliopsida > Poales > Poaceae > Secale > Secale cereale. The sequence continues at coordinate 530,968,937 of LR738709.1, read as the reverse complement.
GTTCCGCACCAGAGTGGTACGGCAACCCAGTTCTGGAAATCATGTTACTAGACCATGATAAACCTACGAACTATGAGGAAGCGATGATGAGCCCAGATTCCGCAAAATGGCTTGAAGCCATGAAATCTGAGATGGGATCCATGTATGAGAACAAAGTATGGACTTTGGTTGACTTGCCCGATGATCGGCAGGCCATCGAAAATAAATGGATCTTCAAGAGGAAGACCGACGCAGACGGTAATATTACTGTTTACAAAGCTCGACTTGTTGCGAAAGGTTTTCGACAAGTTCAAGGAGTTGACTACGATGAGACTTTCTCACCTGTAGCGATGCTTAAGTCTGTCCGAATCATGTTAGCAATTGCCGCATTTTATGATTATGAAATCTGGCAAATGGATGTCAAAACTGCATTCCTAAATGGATATCTCAAAGAAGAGTTGTATATGATGCAACCAGAAGGTTTTGTCGATCCAAAAGGTGCTAACAAAGTATGCAAACTCCAGCGATCCATCTATGGACTAGTGCAAGCATCTCGGAGTTGGAATATACGCTTTGATGAGGTGATCAAAGCATATGGTTTTATACAGACTTTTGGAGAAGCCTGTATTTACAAGAAAGTGAGTGGGAGCTCTGTAGCATTTCTAATATTATATGTAGATGACATATTGTTAATTGGAAATGATATAGAATTTCTGAATAGCATAAAAGGATACTTGAATAAAAGTTTTTCAATGAAAGACCTCGGAGAAGCTGCTTACATATTAGGCATCAAGATCTATAGATATAGATCAAGACGCTTAATTGGACTTTCACAAAGCACATACCTTGATAAGATTTTGAAAAGGTTCAAAATGGATCAGTCAAAGAAAGGATTCTTGCCTGTTTTACAAGGTATGAAGTTGAGTAAGACTCAATGCCCGACCACTGCAGAAGATAGAGAGAAAATGAAAGTCATTCCCTATGCCTCAGCCATAGGATCTATCATGTATGCAATGCTGTGTACCAGACCTGATGTGTGCCTTGCTATAAGTCTAGCAGGGAGGTACCAAAGTAATCCAGGAGTGGATCACTGGACAGCGGTCAAAAACATCCTAAAGTATCTGAAAAGAACAAAGGATATGTTTCTCGTATATGGAGGTGACAAAGAGCTCGTCGTAAACGGTTACGTCGATTCTAGCTTTGACACTGATCCGGATGACTCAAAGTCAGAAACCGGATATGTATTTTTATTGAACGGTGGAGCTGTCAGCTGGTGCAGTTCCAAGCAGAGCGTCGTGGCGGGATCTACGTGTGAAGTGGAATACATAGCTGCTTCGGAAGCAGCAAATGAAGGAGTCTGGATGAAGGAGTTCATATCCGATCTAGGTGTAGTACCTAGTGCATCGGGTCCAATGAAAATCTTTTGTGACAACACTGGAGCCATAGCCTTGGCGAAGGAATCCAGGTTTCACAAGAGAACAAAGCACATCAAAAGACGCTTCAATTCCATCCGTGATCTAGTCAAGGAGGGAGACATAGAGATTTGCAAAATACATACGGATCTGAATGTTGCAGACCCGTTGACTAAGCCTCTTCCACGGGCAAAACATGATCAGCACCAAGACTCCATGGGTGTGAGGATCATCACTTTGTAATCTATATTATTGACTCTAGTTCAAGTGGGAGACTGAAGGAAATATGCCCTATAGGCAATAATAAAGATGTTATTTGTATTTCCTTATATCATGATAAATGTCTTTTATTCATGCTAGAATTGTATTAACCGGAAACTTAGTACATGTGTGGATACATAGACAAAACAGTATGTCCCTAGTATGCCTCTACTAGACTAGCTCATTGATCAAAGATGGTTATGTTTCCTACCCATAGACATGAGTTGTCATTTGATCAACGGGATCACATCATTAGGAGAATGATGTGATGGACAAGACCCATCCGTTAGCATAGCACTATGATCGTTTAGTTTAACTGCTATTGCTTTCTTCATGACTTATACATGTTCCTATGACTATGAGATTATGCAACTCCCGAATACCGTAGGAACACCTTGTGTGCTATCAAACGTCACAACGTAACTGGGTGATCATAAAGATGCTCTACAGGTGTCTCCGAAAGTATTCGTGGTGTTTGCATAGATCAAGATTAGGATTTGTCACTCCGAGTGTCGGAGAGGTATCTCTGGGCCCTCTCGGTAACACACATCACAATAAGCCTTGCAAGCAAAAGACTAATGAGTTAGTCACGAGATGATGTGTTACGGAACGAGTAAAGAGACTTGCCGGTAACGAGATTGAACTAGGTATAGAGATACCGACGATCGAATCTCGGGCAAGTAACATACCGTTTTGACAAAAGGAACAACGTATGTTGTTATGCGGTTCTGACCGATAAAAGATCTTCGTAGAATATGTAGGAGCCAATATGAACATCCAGGTTCCGCTATTGGTTATTGACCGGAGATGAGTCTCGGTCATGTCTACATAGTTCTCGAACCCGTAGGGTCCGCACGCTTAACGTTTGATGACGATCGGTATTATGAGATTATGCAACTCCCGAATACCGTAGGAACACCTTGTGTGCTATCAAACGTCACAACGTAACTGGGTGATCATAAAGATGCTCTACAGGTGTCTCCGAAAGTATTCGTGGTGTTGGCATAGATCAAGATTAGGATTTGTCACTCCGAGTGTCGGAGAGGTATCTCTGGGCCCTCTCGGTAACACACATCACAATAAGACTTGCAAGCAAAAGACTAATGAGTTAGTCACGAGATGATGTGTTACGGAACGAGTAAAGAGACTTGCCGGTAACAAGATTGAACTAGGTATAGAGATACCGACGATCGAATCTCGGGCAAGTAACATACCGTTTGACAAAAGGAACAACGTATGTTGTTATGCGGTTCTGACCGATAAAAGATCTTCGTAGAATATGTAGGAGCCAATATGAACATCCAGGTTCCGCTATTGGTTATTGACCGGAGATGAGTCTCGGTCATGTCTACATAGTTCTCGAACCCGTAGGGTCCGCACGCTTAACGTTTGATGACGATCGGTATTATGAGGTTATGAGTATTGATGTACCGAAGGTAGTTCGGAGTCCCGGATGAGATCACGGACATGATGAGGAGTCTCGGAATGTCCGAGACATAAAGATTGATATATTGGACGACTATATTCGGACACCGGAAGTGTTCTCCCTGAGTATGCACCGTTGCGAAAGTTCGTCGTGCCGAGACACCACGTGATGATCGGGTGTGATAAGCTCTACGTTCAAATACAACGGGTGTAAGCCAGTTTTGCACACGCAGAATACTCGGGTTAAACTTGACGAGCCTAGCATATACAGATATGGCCTCGGAACACTGGAGACCGAAAGGTCGAGCGTGAATCATATAGTAGATATGATCAACATAAGATGTTCACCATTGAAACTACTCCATCTCACGTGATGATCGGACATGGTTTAGTTGATTTGGATCACGTGATCATTTAGATGACCAGAGGGATGTCTATCTAAGTGGTAGTTCTTTAAATTAATATGATTAAATTGAACTTTAATTTATCATGAAGTTAGTCCTGGTAGTATTAGCATATCTATGTTGTAGATCAATAGCTCGCAATGTTGCTCCCTGTTTATTTTTCATATGTTCCTAGAGAAAACCAAGTTGAAAGATGTTAGTAGCAATGATGCGGAATTGTTCCGTGATCTGAGGATTATCCTCATTGCTGCACAGAAGAATTATGTCCTTGATGCACCGCTAGATGACAGACCTATTGCAGGAGCAGATGTAGACGTTATGAACATTTTGACAAAAGCTCGATATGATGACTACTTGATAGTTTAGTGCACCATGCTTTACGGCTTATAACCGGGACTTCAAAAACGTTTTGAAACACCACGGAGCATATGAGATTTTCCAAGAGTTGAAATTAGTATTTCATACTCATGCCCGTGTCAAGAGGTATGAGACCTCTGACAGTATTTTGCCTACAAGATGGAGGAGAATAGCTCAACCAATGAGCATGTGCTCAGATTGTCTGGGTAGTACAATTGCTTTAATCAAGTGGGAGTTAATCTTCCAGATGAGATAGTAATTGACAAAGTTCTCTAGACACTGTCACCAAGTTAGTAGAACTTCGTGATGAACTATAATATGCAAGGGATGACGAATGTAATTCCCGAGCTCTTCACGATGCTGAAATCGGCAAAGGTAGAAATCTAGAAAGAGCATCAAGTGTTGATGGTTAACCAGACCACTTGTTTCAAGTAAAGGGCAAAAGGATAGAAGGGGAACTTCAAGAAGAATGACAAGCAAGTTGTCACTCCCATGAAGAAACCCAAAGCTAAACTCAAGCCTGAAACTAAGTGCTTCTACTGCAAAGGAAATGGTCACCGGAAATGGAACTGCCCTAGATACTTGGCGGATAAGAAGGATGGCAAAGTGAACAAAGGTATATTTGATATACAGATTATTGATGTGTATTTTACTAGTGTTCATAGCAACCCCTCGGTATTTGATACTGGTTCAGTTGCTAAAGAGTAGTAACTCGAAATGGGAGTTGCATAAAGAACATAAACTAGTTAAAGGATGAAGTGACGATGTGTATTGGAAGCAGTTCCAAGATTGATATGATCATCATCGCACACTCCCTATACTTTCGGGATTAGTGTTGAACCTAAATAAGTGTTATTTGGTGTTTGTGTTGAGCATGAATGTGATTTGATCATGTTTATTGCAATACGGTTATTCATGTAAGTTAGAGAATAATTGTTGTTCTGTTTACATGAATAAAACCTTCTATGGTCTTACACCCAATGAAAATAGTTTGTTGGATCTCGATCGTGTGATACACATATTCATAATATTGAAGCCAAAAGATGCAAGGTTAATAATGATAGTGCAACTTATTTGTGGCACTGCCGTTTAGGTCATATTGGTGTAAAACGCATGAAGAAACTCCATAATGATGGACTTTTGGAATCACTTGATTATGAATCACTTGGTGCTTGCAAACCATGCCTCATGGGCAAGATGACTAAAACTCCGTTCTCCGGAACTATGGAGCGAGCAACAGATTTGTTGGAAATCATACATACTGATGTATGTGGACCAATGAGCGTTGATGCTCGCGGCGGGTATCGTTATTTTCTGACCTTCACTGATGATTTGAGCAGATATGGGTATATCTACTTAATGAAACACAAGTCTGAAACATTTGAAAAGTTCAAAGAATTTCAGAGTGAAGTAGAGAATCATCGTAACAAGAAAATAAAGTTCCTACGATTTGATCGTGGAGGAGAATATTTGATTTACGAGTTTGGTCTTCATTTGAAACAATATGGAATAGTTTCACAACTCACGCCACCTGGAACACCACAACGTAATGGTGTGTCCGAACGTCGTAACCGTACTTTATTGGATATGGTGCGATCTATGATGTCTCTTACCGATTTACCACTATCGTTCTGGGGTTATGCTTTAGAGACAGCTGCATTCACGTTAAATAGGGCAGCATCTAAATCCGTTGATACGACGCCTTATGAACTATGGTTTGGCAAGAAACCAAAGTTGTCGTTTCTTAAAATTTGGGGCTGCGATGCTTATGTGAAAACACTTCAACCTGATAAGCTCGATCCCAAGTCGGAAAAATGTGTCTTCATAGGATACCCAAAAGAGACTGTTGGGTACACCTTCTATCACAGATCCGAAGGCAAAATATTCGTTGCTAAGAACGGATCCTTTCTTGAAAAAGAGTTTCTCTCGAAAGAAGTGAGTGGGAGGAAAGTAGAACTCAATGAGGTAATTGTACCTTCCCCCGGATTGGAAAGTAGTACATCACAGGAAATTGTTCCAGTGATTCCTACACCAATTAGAGAGGAAGTTGATGATAATGATCATGAAACTTCGGATCAAGTTTCTACTGAACGTCGTAGATCAACCAGAGTACGTTCCGCACCAGAGTGGTACGGCAACCCAGTTCTGGAAATCATGTTACTAGACCATAATGAACCTACGAACTATGAGGAAGCGATGATGAGCCCAGATTCCGCAAAATGGCTTGAAGCCATGAAATCTGAGATGGGATCCATGTATGAGAACAAAGTATGGACTTTGGTTGACTTGCCCGATGATCGGTAGGCCATCGAAAATAAATGGATCTTCAAGAGGAAGACCGACGCAGACGGTAATATTACTGTTTACAAAGCTCGACTTGTTGCGAAAGGTTTTCGACAAGTTCAAGGAGTTGACTACGATGAGACTTTCTCACCTGTAGCGATGCTAAAGTCTGTCCGAATCATGTTAGCAATTGCCGCATTTTATGATTATGAAATCTGGCAAATGGATGTCAAAACTGCATTCCTAAATGGATATCTCAAAGAAGAGTTGTATATGATGCAACCAAAAGGTTTTGTCGATCCAAAAGGTGCTAACAAAGTATGCAAACTCCAGCGATCCATCTATGGACTGGTGCAAGCATCTCGGAGTTGGAATATACGCTTTGATGAGGTGATCAAAGCATATGGTTTTATACAGACTTTTGGAGAAGCCTGTATTTACAAGAAAGTGAGTGGGAGCTCTGTAGCATTTCTAATATTATATGTAGATGACATATTGTTAATTGGAAATGATATAGAATTTCTGGATAGCATAAAAGGATACTTGAATAAAAGTTTTTCTATGAAAGACCTCGGAGAAGCTGCTTACATATTAGGCATCAAGATCTATAGAGATAGATCTAGACGCTTAATTGGACTTTCACAAAGCACATACCTTGATAAGATTTTGAAAAGGTTCAAAATGGATCAGTCAAAGAAAGGATTCTTGCCTGTTTTACAAGGTATGAAGTTGAGTAAGACTCAATGCCCGACCACTGTAGAAGATAGAGAGAAAATGAAAGTCATTCCCTATGCCTCAGCCATAGGATCTATCATGTATGCAATGCTGTGTACCAGACCTGATGTGTGCCTTGCTATAAGTCTAGCAGGGAGGTACCAAAGTAATCCAGGAGTGGATCACTGGACAGCGGTCAAAAACATCCTAAAGTATCTGAAAAGAACAAAGGATATGTTTCTCGTATATGGAGGTGACAAAGAGCTCGTCGTAAACGGTTACGTCGATTCTAGCTTTGACACTGATCCGGATGACTCAAAGTCACAAACCGGATATGTATTTTTATTGAACGGTGGAGCTGTCAGCTGGTGCAGTTCCAAGCAGAGCGTCGTGGCGGGATCTACGTGTGAAGCGGAATACATAGCTGCTTCGGAAGTAGCAAATGAAGGAGTCTGGATGAAGGAGTTCATATCCGATCTAGGTGTAGTACCTAGTGCATCGGGTCCAATGAAAATCTTTTGTGACAACACTGGAGCCATAGCCTTGGCGAAGGAATCCAGGTTTCACAAGAGAACAAAGCACATCAAAAGACGCTTCAATTCCATCCGCGATCTAGTCAAGGAGGGAGACATAGAGATTTGCAAAATACATACGGATCTGAATGTTGCAGACCCGTTGACTAAGCCTCTTCCACGGGCAAAACATGATCAGCACCAAGACTCCATGGGTGTGAGAATCATCACGTTGTAATCTAGATTATTGACTCTAGTTCAAGTGGGAGACTGAAGGAAATATGCCCTAGAGGCAATAATAAAGATGTTATTTGTATTTCCTTATATCATGATAAAAGTCTTTTATTCATGCTAGAATTGTATTAACCGGAAACTTAGTACATGTGTGGATACATAGACAAAACAGTATGTCCCTAGTATGCCTCTACTAGACTAGCTCATTGATCAAAGATGGTTATGTTTCCTAGCCATAGACATGAGTTGTCATTTGATCAACGGGATCACATCATTAGGAGAATGATGTGATGGACTAGACCCATCCATTAGCATAGCACTATGATCGTTTAGTTTTACTGCTATTGCTTTCTTCATGACTTATACATGTTCCTATGACTATGAGATTATGCAACTCCCGAATACCGTAGGAACACCTTGTGTGCTATCAAACATCACAACGTAACTGGGTGATCATAAAGATGCTCTACAGGTGTCTCCGAAAGTATTCGTGGTGTTGGCATAGATCAAGATTAGGATTTGTCACTCCGAGTGTCGGAGAGGTATCTTTGGGCCCTCTCGGTAACACACATCACAATAAGCCTTGCAAGCAAAAGACTAATGAGTTAGTCACGAGATGATGTGTTACGGAACGAGTAAAGATACTTGCCGGTAAACGAGATTGAAATAGGTATAAAGATACCGACGATCGAATCTCGGGCAAGTAACATACCGTTTGACAAAAGGAACAACGTATGTTGTTATGCGGTTCTGACCGATAAAAGATCTTCGTAGAATATGTAGGAGCCAATATGAACATCCAGGTTCCGCTATTGGTTATTGACCAAAGATGAGTCTCGGTCATGTCTACATAGTTCTCGAACCCGTAGGGTCCGCACGCTTAACGTTTGATGACGATCGGTATTATGAGTTTTTGAGTATTGATGTACCGAAGGTAGTTCGGAGTCCCGGATGAGATCACGGACATGACGAGGAGTCTCGGAATGTCCGAGACATAAAGATTGATATATTGGACGGCTATATTCGGACACCGGAAGTATACCGGAAAAGTTTCGGATTTATCGGGAATGCCGAAGGGGGTTACCGGAACCCCCTACGAGAGGGGATGGTCCATAGTGGGCCTAAAGGGTGAGAGAGAGGCATCCCATAGGGCTGGCCGGCGCCCCCACCTAGGAATCCTAGTTGGACTAGGATTGGGGGGGCGCCACCTCTCCTAATCCTTTCCCCCTTCTTCCTTTCGGTGAATCCTACTAGGAATAGGATTGCAATCCTATTCCTAGTAGGAGTCCCCTCCCTAGCCGCACCATAGAGGTTGGCCGGCCCCTCCTCCCTTGCTCCTTTATATACGGGGGCAGGGGGCACCCAAAGACACACAAGTTGAATTGTTTAGCCGTGTGCGGTGCCCCCCTCCACAGAATCACACCTCGGTCGTACCGTCGCGGAGCTTAGGCGAAGCCCTGCGCCGGTGAACACATCATATCCGTCACCACGCCGTCGTGCTGACGAAACTCTCCCGTGAAGCTCAACTGGATCAAGATCTCGTGGGACGTCATCAAGCCGAACGTGTGCTGAACGCGGAGGTGCCGTACGTTCGGTGCTTGATCGGTTGGATCGAGAAGAAGTTCGACAACATCAACCGCGTCACTTGACGCTTCCGCTCCCGGTCTACGAGGGTACGTAGACACACTCTCCCCTCTCGTTGCTATGCATCTGGTAGATAGATCTTGCGTGATCGTAGGAAAATTTTAAAATACTACGTTCCCCAACAAGGACAAGTTAAGATGAGTGGCATGATCAAGAGAGATGGGGGTGACGATGAAGAATACTTACTCGTCGTCCATCTCCTCCTCCTCTGTCGTCTTCCTCTTCCTCTTCGGGCTGAGGGGCCCGAGGTCGAAGGGGAGCTCCGCGTCGCCCTCCGAATCAACGTCTGCCGAGCGAGGCGAAGGAGGGAGCGGAGTTCGTGCTCGCCTCGACGGAGAGGGAGTTGCCGCTTTCTTCTTCTCGGCGACCTTCGCCGACTTCTTCGCCGTCGTGGTCCTCGTGAGGCGCCCGGACTCCTCCAGGGCCAATTGAGGCTGCACACCCTTGTCGGGCCGGACCGGCTCACCGGAGCAGGCCCGCGCAAGACTCGCCCACTTCCCCTGATTGGCGCCGAGCCAGCCGCCACATCCTCCGACGACGATGACTCGTCGGTCGCGTCCTCAACCAATGGGGCCCCGGTGCTGGCGCTGCTAGCTTCTCCGGCAGCCGCTGCCCACTGGGCGAACTCCTCCTCCGCAGCCGCGGCGACCTGGTCCTCCATACCTACGGCGCTGCCGGCCTCCTTGATGAGCTGAGCCTCCTTCGCCCTGGCGGCGATGTAGTCCAGCTCCTCCGGGGTGGTGTCCCTGACGAGCCACCGCTCGGCGTCGGGATTGACGCACACCTCGACCAGGGAATCAAAGAACTGTTGCACGACCTCGTCCTCCGGCTCCTGCCAGCTCGGGACGGGGCCGTGCGCGCTACATTCTGGCATCATGGCGACGATTTCGGACTGGCGCAAATTGTTGCACAGCGGGACCACTCCTGCTGGCAGCTTGAAGAGCTGCCCCTTGACGGCCTTGCCGGCCTTGGCGGCGGCCTTCGCAGCCTTGCCGGTCAGCTCGACCTCACCGCCGTGACTCACATCCAGCTGGAAGAGCCGCTGACAGAAATGGGCATGTCCCATCACTGAAAAGTTGTGCTTGAGGCCAGTGCGGAGCCGCATGACGTCGGCCGGGTTCCTAAAGAGCCAGGCCGGCCTCCCCTTTTGGTGCAACGGAGTGATCCAACGGCGGATGAAATCCGTCCCGATCATCTCGAGGGTGAGTCCGGCTTGGACAAGCCGGGTGATCCTGGTGACGGCAACGGCGAGCTTCCCGTCGGCGGTGTCGACGTTGCTCCAGTCGCTGCCGCGGACCGGCGGCACCCGGCGGACCTTGCAGAACGTTGGTGGCTCGTCCTCCTCGATCCAGCACCACCGGCCGCGCCATTCGTCCCACCTCTCCTTCACGGCACCCTCCGGGTACACCACCTTGAGTCTCGGAATCCAGGTGAGGCCTTCGGAGACCGCGCCTCCCGGCTGGATCCGAGGGATGAAGTAGTGGCAGAAGAGCGCCGTGTTGGGATGCACTCCGACAAAGCCCTCGCAAAGGTGCGCAAAGAAGGCCATGCACGCCACCGCATTTGGGGTGAAATCCAAAAGACGAAAGCCAAAAGTGTGCATGATGTCGCAGAAAAAATCGGAGAAGGGAGGACACAACCCGCAGGAGAAATAATCAACGAAGAAGGGATACCAATTTTAGTTGGGCGGAGCGCAAGCGGCCGGAACGACGCGCGTCGCCGGATGGCCCAAGCCCTTCGCCCGATCCCCCGTCTCCGCCCCCCAAAGGGGCTTGAAGACGGCCCGGAGCTTGAAGACGTCGACCGACGACGGAATGAAGATGGCGGCCTTCGTCCGATCCCCCGTGAATACGCCCTCCGGCGACGCCGAAGGCCCGGCACCCTTGGCCGCCCCTTTGCCCATGGCGAGTTTGGACGCCATGACGGATGAATGGGAAGGCTGAGGGGAGGGGATGGCGAAGCAACGGCGGCGGGCGATGGCGAAAGCTTCGGAAGGAAGGAAGCAAAGGAGCAGCGGCTCTGAGATTGGAAGGGGCGCGAGGAAAGTGGAGGAAGTGAGCAGCGCGCTCGCGGTTATTCCTTTTTATTGGGAAGGCGCGAGCCGCCTCCTTTCACATTTACTGCGACGTGACGCATGCGTGCGGAAACCGCCCCACGCATGCCGCCCACGTCACGCACGCCCCTCCACCCCGCGCTGCACGCGCGGGCCGTAGGAGGCGCAGCGCGCGGAAATTTTACCACGGTGAGAACCACCCCGCCTGCCCGCGCACCGTTCTGGGCCTGGCCCAACAACGTGTCGCGCTTATGTGTGGCCCAGGCCCGGGGGCTCCTGTCGGTGTACAAAAAGAGGGGTACACTTTTTGTACCCCTATGACTGTGCACGGGCAGTCTGAGCCACGGCGCCATCACACTAAGCACGGCAAGGGAGGCAAGCCGGGGCAAGACTGAAGCTTGACGGAGACTAGAGTGATGCCAAGAACAAGACCACGAAGAGCAAAGGGACGAAGAGGCTTCCCCCGGCAGGATCCTTGCTGGGGCGGCTCTGGCAATGTCACACCCTGATTTTCATGCCACATTTCTTAAGCTAATTACCATGTTAAAAATGTGGATTTACAAAAACTTTTGAGTGTTTTTGGCTTTGCTTGATTAATTTTGTGTCTGTTGTTTGCTAGTGCTCTAAAAATCAAATAAATCCTCCAACTCTTATACTTCATCTCCTTGATCCAAAACTTTTTCCCAATGATCATGCCATGTGTATAGAACAATATAGAATTTTCTTATAAAAATATTTTGGCCAAATAGTATTTTCTAAAATTAGTTTTCCAAAAACCCCTGAATTGAGGTTTGCACTGCAAGTACCTTATTTAGAGTGTGAAAAATCTTTCAAAAAGTATGTTTGAATCCTATTAGGTATAGGACTCCCAGAAACCACAAAATTATAATTTTAAAAGTTATTTTTATATTTTATTTAAAAGCTTTTCTTTAAGGCCAGAAATGGTCTTTAATAGGGAAAAAATATTTAAGTATTTCAAAAATATTTGCCAAAATTCAGGGAGACTCATAGGACATATATTGTCCATATATGAGAGTTTCAACACATGGTCATGTTCAAAATATTGGACAAATCCTTCCAAAACCCTTTCTGGATATTTCAAGCTTTTGAAATATTTACAAAGGAAATATTCTCCAAAAATTCCAGGGAAATTCTATCATGTCAAATATGACATATTTGATGATCTTGCAAAGCCTCATGCCTTGAAGATCAAGGGAACATCATCTAATCCCCTCAAAACCATTTCTGTCCATTTTGAAGTTTGAGCAACTTTACATTGCCAAACTTGTCCAAATGCTCTCAAACTTGGTGCACATGCTAAAATGATGTAATTATGCATCTATGCCAAATGGCACAAGTTTTGGAGAAGCATAACTTGATCTAAGTGCCCCAAAACCATTTCTGTTCAAATCAATGTTGAGGATATCGCTTATCGTTATCGTCTCGGTCAGCTGTGGATTAGAGATTAATCGAAAATCGGCCGATTAATCGATTTTATCGGTCAACTATTAATCGGCCATTTTTTTGCAAAGTATAGGTTTCCAACACTAAAATATTATATATTCAACACCAAAAAAAATATTGGACAGAAGTGTTACCTTGATACCTAGCCTTTGAATCCTTGTATAATGAGGAACAAAATAGGACAATAGAACATATTGCATAACAAGGTCCAACAAACGCAAATACACATACTTTTTTCAAACATAGTGCTATCAATAGGCCCGATTTATCGGTAGATTCCTCATAAATCGCTTGTCATAGTGATAAATCGGCACAAACGATAAATGGTGAAGATAAGGCGTAATCTTATCGCTCACCCCAGGAGTAGCGATAAATCGGATGATAAATCGCTGAATCGGAAGATTTCTTGAACAGTGGTTCAAATTCAAATTTGAACAACTTTACATTACCAACTTTGTACCTGGGGCTTAAAACTTTGTGGGCATGATCATAACCCCAAATGATGATACTACACCAACTGGTGCATCAAGGGGAGGTGATTAGCTTAACTCAAACATGGTGAAACCATTTCTGTTGATTTATAGGGTTCACCAAAGTTACATTGGCAAATCTGCCCAAATGAGCTCAAATTTGGTGGAGGGGCCTAATTGTGTGTGACATTCCATCCTGTTAAGTCCCATGCCAAATGAAGGTCAATTGCTTTCCCAAAACATGATCAAACACCTTCTGCCAATTTACCAAAACCATTGTTCTGACCCTTTTTACTATACCCCTTCACCTCAAATTCTTACCACAGCTTCTCCTAGTCCTATTCTACCTCCAGTAACTCTCCCCTGCCTCAGCTCAATCATTGGAGGGGGGTAAAACCCCAATTTACTCTTCTGGACAGCAGTAAACTCCTTCTTCCTCACCTCCCTCCTCATTCCAGTGGCTCCCCAGGGCATCCAGGACCATAACACAATTGTTTACTACCCCCTCGACCCCCTAGACATCTCTGGGCATGATGGACACGACCAGAGCGGCGAGGACACGGCCATGCCGGCCAAACGGGCGCTCTGGAGCGCGCTACAGTGCCCTGGTGCATTGTAGCCTCGCCCAACCAGGAGCCCCCGACCACCTCGGGCCTCTCCCTCGTGTCCCCCGAGGCTGCCTCGGCGTCCGGGACACGCTGGACGGTTGGCCCTCTCCTCTCTCCCCCTCTCTCACCTCTGCTCACACGCGCGCCATGACCGCCCGAGCGCTCCAGTGGGCAGCCCCACACGCGCGACGCTCTGGCACCTCCCCGCTCCTCCTCTCTCTTTCTCTAGGCCTGGACCAATCCCACAAGCACCCCAGACACGGTGCGGCAAGCTCACGTGACCCATGGCGACGGCAACATGCTCGCCGGCGCACGGCGCCTCGGTGGACCGTCGCCCACCTACTTATAGGACACCCCCGAGCCCCCTTGCGGCTCCTTTGGCACTCTCCCTCTCCCGTGCGTCTCCCAAGCCAACCCACTGCTCCTCCCGTGCCCCCATTCTACCCCACGGCCGGGAACCCTGCCGTCGGCCACCACTTAAATTTGCGCCGCGGGAAGCCCCTCCTTCCCTCCTCTTTGCTCCAGAGCAACGCCGGGACCACCACCAACGCTCCCTGGACGCCAGACCTTCCTCCCAGTGCCTCCCTCGTCGTGCCCATGTTCACCGACGCCGGCCTCCGCCACAGTCGAAGCTGCGCTCGCAGCGGACTACCCCCGAGGGCGTGGCGCACCTCCCTGGACGCGGCATGACCCCCTGGACCCGCCGGTGTGCTGGGTGTCGCCGGAGGCAGCTGGGATCGCCGGGGGGAAACGTCGGCGCCGCTCGGCCTCGCCTCCCCTGCCTCTGCTCTGTTCGAGCAGGAGGTAGGCGACGGCCTGAGCGCTGGGGCCCGTGCGTCAGTGGACCAGCGGGAGGGCCCCGTCATTTCAGTGGAAACGGCTTCGGCCGAAACCGCCTAGCCGCCGCAAAGGCGTAATCCCCCACGGGCGCCTTCGACGTGGCCAGGCCCCCTGCGCGTGGCTGTGCAGTTGGGCCGGCCCAGTGCACTACTGCGTTATACTGCGCCCAAAATGCAGTGTAGGTATAAACCCCTTCCCTTTTTCCTTTTTCTTTATCCAGTCAACTTCAAAAATCCATGATCAAATCTTTTGAACTCCAAATTTGATGATTCAAATTTATTCTGGCTCCATAAATCATGCTCTATAACATGGTACAACATGCACATTTTTCCAGGAACTTTTCCTTCACAAAGAATTAGCAAATACCATTATTTCATTTTCTGTGATGAACTTTAGAAAATCAAATAGGGCTCAAATTTGATCCAAATGCAGTGATTCAAATTCCTAGGTGCTTGTCATATCCAAACTTAGTTTTGGAACATTTTTATTAATACTTTCTGTACCCCACCAAATAATGAGCCATTTCTTCATATTTATCAACTTTGCAAAATCCTAGGAAATTTATTTGAATTCCAAATCCAGTGAAACCAACTCCTAGATGCTTCTAAAGTCATGACTTGTTGATGGGTGCTTTTGCTCATCATTCAAGAATATATTTCTGTACACTTCTTTCAAACCCATTAAACCCTTGATTCCATCATATTGAAATGATCCAAACCATCCATTGATCATACCCCAATGAAACCACCTTGGTTATTTTTCATATGACCAGAGGTATCCTAGGAAAGTCTAACTCCTATTTTTAGAGCACTTTTATTTTTGCTTTGTTGTGTTGCTTATTATGATTGTTTCCATCGATTAGTTGACGAAATAAATGAAGTACTCGGAGATGGACCAGAAGGTTTGAAGACTCGGAAGGACAAGGCAAGCAGCCCTTTGACCATGTTCGAGAAACCTCTCTATGCATGTCTCATAGCACCTTATTATCAATGCATCGGAATCATGTGGAGGTGGAGACCACTTTGGTTGCTACCTTTGTTACTTTGCTATTGAACTTGCATCAAACATGACCCTACCTTCCTATGAGGGTTATGTGGGTGGGAATAGATAGATGTATGCTATAGTAGTTGGCTACGCAAAATGGGTCAGTTTTATGCATTGAGTGAAACAAGTGTGGTAAGACATACTTGCAGATAACCCATTGGGTGCCACTAATGCCCCTGGGAGTTGATGAGGAACTAGGGCACTACTTGGTGAAGAAGTAGTGTGCCGAGGCTTGACGAAAGTGTTGTTTACAAAGATGGATTAGATTTATGTGTGACTACCATCCCAACCAAACATGCGCAACCACTCTACCCTTATATGGGAAAGGGCATTATTGATTACCTAGGTCGATACTAGCATGGTGCCCGCATTACTAGTGACGGGGGTGACATGAGGTCACTCTCGGGACGGGGTCGTGCTTGGATAGGCGGTCATCACTGTTTTTACAGGGCACCAAACACACCGTTGGTACCCCGTGTCAGTGGTATGTGATGAATATGGGAGCAAGTCTCCACAATTTTAAGATGTGAAATGTTGGCACGGGGCAGTTACCAATCGAGTGGACTCTGTGTTAGTGTCGTCTAGGGAAAGATAGTGATCGGGTGCTTACCCCGGGTACTTGAGGTACCGCGGGTCGTGGATGACACGGTAGTTCCCCGAATCTTGTGGGTAAAGTGTGCAACCTCTGCAGAGTGTCAAACTATTCGAATAGCCGTGTCCGTGGTCAAGGACAGTTGGGTGGTGCTACTTAGACTATGTCCATAAGTTTCTGCAAAACAACACGGTATGGTGGATCTGTTGATGTGATTGTGAGGAAGTCACAATGAGCTTGAGCATGAGTTGCTTACAACTCTTTCTCGATAATGATGTCTGTGACCTCCTGATACTTGTTGCAGACACACGCATGTCCATGTTATGTGTTGATCATACTTGCATATGAAAAACTAGCTTTCCGCAAAACTGCCAATTTAGCAGTAGAGCCTTGCATAATTATTCTATCGTCACACTTGGGTTGCTTGCGAGTACATTCAAAGTACTCATTGGCTTGCCACTGGTTATTTTATTGGCCAGGCATGAGAGAACAGGTTATGATGAAGATTTCTTGGTGACGAGCATGCGAGCTAGGACGCTTCCCAGTCAGAATGCATGTAGGGTTAAGGCAGATGGCATGGGTCCAAGTTGTCATTGAAGATTTCTGCTGCGATGATATACTCAAGACTTGACCTTAATGGTCCTATTTGTGTAATACGGTATGTATGGATGTAAGACTCTTGTTATTCAGCTTTTGTGTGTTCAGTGAGCATTGATCTCTGGGATCACTGTACACGTGCATTTCGTGATCTCGACTTATGAGTCGGGGTCCCCACAGAGCTGGTATCAGAGCCATCCTGACTGTAGGAAGCCTTCGTTAGCATGGTCGTTAGTCAGGGTAAAACTATTTCCAAAACTATTACTAGTTTCCAAAACTATCTATACTTCTCTTCCCTTCTCAGTTTTTTGAAAACTAGGCTATACTTGATCTCTTCCCCTTCAAAACTTTTGGTCGCCAGAACCCTTATGCCCCAGACCACTGGATTTTCTATAATCCTCGTGGAGTGCACCTTGCCGAACACTCACCTACCACTTCCGAACACAAGAGTGGCGACACCACGACAAGACGATACCAACAGAAAAATCCATCCTCGAGGAATGAGGACATGAAGACTCAGAAGATGATGACACCCTTGACAGTGCCCCAAGAAGATGCAACATTGGCCTATGATGACCAGGGTATAGGTTATGCAAAATCATGATATACATCGCTAATAGAGTAATCATGTCACTACCGTTGTTGTATCGGCAACCACCGGTGGATGAGAACCTCACCATTTGGTCCGCCTCACTATAGTGAGCAGGAAAACGGTTCTCTTTATTCCCCGCTCTTGGTGTCGATGTTTTCATCAATGAAACCGACATGTTGGACCTCTATTATGCCTGTTATTGTCATTGCATACGGATTGCCTACCTGGTACCCTCGACGTCCCAGAAGGCCCAAGGGGTCGTCATGATTAAAGAGACAAGAAAAGACCAAGTCAACGCCAGCTACAAGGAGGCACCTTCACCACCTCACCTCATCAGGCGAGAAGTTGTTGAAGATTCTTCAGGCTCAACCCGGATCGTTCATCAAGCAACTACGAGGGGCATAGCAACACCTGGGAAGCTCAGAAGACTGCAGGAGGCACAAGTCACGACACTGAGTCCGAGAACCCCTAGGGTAGGATGAGTCGTGTACCCCCTATGCGCAGTCGAGTCCGTATGATGGTTCGAATAGAACCATGATTGTGTGTTGTTTGCTTTTATTTGTTTGTGTTTTGATATAAGTCGCACTTTTGCCCTAGGCAACAAGTGCATGGCTATGTCATCTTCCTTGCCTTGTTTCTTTTGTTTCGGCCTTTTTGCACCTGTTTGATTGCACTTGCACTATAGAACCCCCTTTAGGCAGTTCCCTCCTCTACGCTACTTTTTCCCTCTCTTCTCTCTCCCCAACTGAAGACCCGCAAGACAAGATGCACCAAGGATTCTACCTCGGCAGCCAACTGGCACTGAAGACTTCTGCTACAACCTCCACGATCAAGTGTAACCCCATAGAATTATGTTTAACCCTCCAGACCAGTAACCCTCTTCCTAGACCCTTTGAGACTTCACGAGACACTCCAGCACGAACCCTTGACTATGCGCTTACCCCATAGAATCGCGAGAGAACCTGTTAAGCCCTTATAACCTTGCACAACACTGGGTTCGTAAAGGAGTTAGTGGACGTAGTGAACGAGCACATTTTCATCCTAATATAGCACAAGAACTGACGATGCCATAGATAGACCAATTTGAGGATATGACACAGGTGACTTGGTGGCTTCATATCAGTGACTTCGAGGAATTATCTGAGACCTTGGTGGATTGTGAGGTTTTCATATTGGCGGGATCATGACTTTGGGGAAGCATGTAGGAGTACCCGTTGGACATGAGATTTGGATTTATGTAGGTGATTCTGGTTGGTATAAGTGCTAGATATGTCTGCATGGTTCGGAGTAAATTGGATTTAGACCGATGATCCTGATCATGATACCCTGCTTCTCGGTGGACAATAACCTAGGAGATTGGATTATTTGTCGGAACTGATTTAGGGATCTATGTAATCGTGATCTTGGAGTTTACTTGACCCGGATGATGGGAATTTGGTGGACTTACTATCGTAATGTATAGTCCTTCCAAGTATTTGGGTATTATAAGGACTTGAGATCTTGTGGGACACCGTAGACATCGGATTCGTAGAATTGTTGGATTATGTGGTAGTTGATGGAAATTACCGGGCTATTGGAGTTGATCTATAGGAAGGAAACAAAATCTTGGAGTGGCATATGATGTGTTTCCTTAGAATAGAGATGCATTATCTTGAGCCTTGCAAGTATAGGTTGAGTGCTTGGATTGAGGAGTTTAATTTAAGCTTAGCAGCATGTATGATTTACCCATGGATTTTAGGGGTAGACACACATATGGATTTGGGGATCGTAGACAAGTACAATTTTGTCAGACCGTCTCTTGAGAGTCATGAGGATATGTATGGCATAAGTGGTGATTGAAGTTGGTCTAAGAGAGTAGATGCTTTTTTGTTTGGAGTACTAGATAGGGCTATTGGCATCTCAGAAACCGTGCTTAAGGATAAGATGATAAACGTTCACTCACTCACTAGAATCCTTGAAACCCTTAAGCCCCACCAAGCCACAACCTGGTCAGATCCCGACCACGGGCCTTGGCTCTAAGTCAGGAAGGCCTCTGCAAATACTCAACGGAGACCACCACCAATACCCTAGCCTACCTTGCGTACCCCCATAGACCTCATGGAGTAATTGGATAAGTTGGGTAACATCATTATTTGATGGCCTACTTGTCTGCCCGAAGACAAATGAAGAGACGGACAGCTGGATAGAAGACATTTGAAGACCGCCTTGTCAATAAGGAAGAACTACACCGACCACCGTCATCAAGAAGTAAACTTCTGCGACCAAGACCGGGCGTGTCTGCAAACCACTCCTCTCGAAGGGACCGAGCATTTCCGTGTCGAAGGGACGCTCATACCAAGATTTATCGACCTTTCTTCAAGGCCACTGCAAGACAAATAGTAGACGGCTCCCAGCTAGATTTACCGCCTGAGATACTCACCGTGCACCAAATCTTCCACGAGTCACCACTCTGGAAGTACTTCTTACTTCCTAACTAGCCCGGTGCCCGCAAGGACATCACCTAGCCTTTGACAACTAACCCAACTTAACCTATGCAAGAGACCCCTCAGCAACCTGCATCAAAGACAATAAGCAAGGAGCCACACCACCAAGTACTTCAAGATTCCATGGAGCACCACCCGAAAGCAGAACCAGCAAGAAGAAGTGAAGACTACCCCATATCCAAGACTCCGTTTTCCTTTCCACGCCTAGTCTGGGAATCTCGGGGGCGAGATTCTTGTAAGGGGGGTAGTCCTGTCACACCCTGATTTTCATGCCACATTGCTTAAGCTAATTACCATGTTAAAAATGTGGATTTACAAAAACTTTAGAGTGTTTTTGGCTTTGCTTGATTGATTTTATGTCTGCTGTTTGCTAGTGCTCTAAAAATCAAATAAATCCTCTAACTCTTATACTTCATCTCCTTGATCCAAAACTTTTTCCCAATGATCATGCCATGTGTATAGAACAATATAGAATTTTCTTATAAAAATATTTTGGCCAAATAGTATTTTCTAAAATTAGTTTTCCAAAAACCCCTGAATTGAGGTTTGCACTGCAAGTACCTTATTTAGGGTGTGAAAAATCTTTCAAAAAGTATGTTTGAATCCTATTAGGTATAGGACTCCCAGAAACCACAAAATTATAATTTTAAAAGTTATTTTTATATTTTATTTAAAAGCTTTTCTTTAAGGCCAGAAATGGTCTTTAATAGGGAAAAATTATTTAAGTATTTAAAAAATATTTGCCAAAATTCAGGGAGACTCATAGGACATATATTGTCCATATATGAGAGTTTCAACACATGGTCATGTTCAAAATATTGGACAAAACCTTCCAAAACCCTTTCTGGATATTTCAAGCTTTTGAAATATTTACAAAGGAAATATTCTCCAAAAATTCCAGGGAAATTCTATCATGTCAAATATGACATATTTGATGATCTTGCAAAACCTCATGCCTTGAAGATCAAGGGAACATCATCTAATCCCTTCAAAACCATTTCTGTCCATTTTGAAGTTTGAGCAACTTTACATTGCCAAACTTGTCCAAATGCTCTCAAACTTAGTGCACATGCTAAAATGATGTAATTATGCATCTATGCCAAATGGCACAAGTTTTGGAGAAGCATAACTTGATCTAAGTGCCCCAAAACCATTTTTGTTCAAATTCAAATTTAAACAGCTTTACATTACCAACTTTTTACCTGGGGCTTAAAACTTTGTGGGCATGATCATAACCCCAAATGATGATACTACACCAAGTGGTGCATCAAGGGGAGATGATTAGCTTAACTCAAACATGGTGAAACCATTTCTGTTGATATCTAGGGTTCACCAAAGTTACATTGGCAACTTTGCCCAAATGAGCTCAAATTTGGTGGAGGGGCCTAATTGTGTGTGACATTCCATCCTGTTAAGTCCCATGCCAATTGGAGGTCAATTACTTTCCCAAAACATGATCAAACACCTTCTGCCAATTTACCAAAACCATTGTTCTGACCCTTTTTAACATACCCCTTCACCTCAAATTCTTACCACAGCTTCTCCTAGTCCTATTCTACCTCCAGTAACTCTCCCCTGCCTCAGCTCAATCATTGGAGGGGGGTAAAACCCCAATTTACTCTTCTGGACAGCAGTAAACTCCTTCTTCCTCACCTCCCTCCTCATTCCAGTGGCTCTCCAGGGCATCCAGGACCATAACACAATTGTTTACTACCCCCTCGACCCCCTAGACATCTCTGGGCATGATGGACACGACCAGAGCGGCGAGGACACGGCCATGCCGGCCAAACGGGCGCTCTGGAGCGCGCTACAGTGCCCTGGCGCACTGTAGCCTCGCCCAACCAGGAGCCCCCGACCACCTCGGGCCTCTCCCTCGTGTCCCCCGAGGCTGCCTCGACGTCCGGGACACGCTGGACGATCGGCCCTCTCCTCTCTCCCCCTCTCTCACCTCTGCTCGCACGCGCGCCATGGCCGCCCGAGCGCTCCAGTGGGCAGCCCCACACGCGCGACGCTCTGGCACCTCCCCGCTCCTCCTCTCTCTTTCTCTAAGCCTGGACCAATCCCACAAGCATCCCAGACACGCTGCGGCAAGCTCACGTGACCCGTGGCGACGGCAACATGCTTGCCGGCGCACGGCGCCTCGGTGGACCGTCGCCCACCTACTTATAGGGCACCCCCGAGCCCCTTCCGGCTCCTTTGGCACTCTCCCTCTCCCGTGCGTCTCCCAAGCCAACCCACTACTCCTCCCGTGCCCCCATTCTACCCCACGGCCGGGAACCCTGCCGCCGGCCACCACTTAAATTCGCGCCGTGGGAAGCCCCTCCTTCCCTCCTCTTTGCTCCAGAGCAACGCCAGGACCACCACCAACGCTCCCTGCACGCCAGACCTTCCTCCCAGTGCCTCCCTCGCCGTGCCCATGTTCACCGACGCCGGCCTCCGCCACAGTCAAAGCTGCGCTCGCAGCGGACTACCCCCGAGGGCGTGGCGCACCTCCCTGGACGCGGCATGACCCCCTGGACCCGCCAGTGTGCTGGGTGTCGCCGGAGGCAGCTGGGATCGCCGGGGGGAAACGTCGGCGCCGCTCGGCCTCGCCTCCCCTGCCTCTGCTCTGTTCGAGCGGGAGGTAGGCGACGGCCTGAGCGCTGGGGCCCGCGCGTCAGTGGACCAGCGGGAAGGCCCCGTCATTTGAGTGGAAACGGCTTCGGCCGAAACCGCCTAGCCGCCGCAAAGGCGTAATCCCCCGCGGGCGCCTTCGACGTGGCCAGGCCCCCTGCGCGTGGCTGTGCAGTTGGGCCGGCCTAGTGCACTACGGCGTTATACTGCGCCCAAAACGCAGTATAGGTATAAACCCCTTCCCTTTTTCCTTTTTCTTTATCCAGTCAACTTCAAAAATCCATGATCAAATCTTTTGAACTCCAAATTTGATGATTCAAATTTATTCCGGCTCCATAAATCATGCTCTATCACATGGTGCAACATGCACATTTTTCCAGGAACTTTTCCTTCACAAATAATTAGCAAATACCATTATTTCATTTTCTGTGATGAACTTTAGAAAATCAAAGAGGGCTCAAATTTGATCCAAATGCAGTGATTCAAATTCCTAGGTGCTTGTCATATCCAAACTTAGTTTTGGAACATTTTTATTAATACTTTCTGTACCCCACCAAATAATGAGCCATTTCTTCATATTTATCAACTTTGCAAAATCCTAGGAAATTTATTTGAATTCCAAATCCAGTGAAACCAACTCCTAGATGCTTCTAAAATCATGACTTATTGATGGGTGCTTTTGCTCATCATTCAAGAATATATTTCTGTACACTTCTTTCAAATCCATTAAACCCTTGATTCCATCATATTGAAATGATCCAAACCATCCATTGATCATACCCCAATGAAACCACCTTGGTTATTTTTCATACGACCAGAGGTATCCTAGGAAAGTCCAACTCCTATTTTTAGAGCACTTTTATTTTTGCTTTGTTGTGTTGCTTATTATGATTGTTTCCATCGATTAGTTGATGAAATAAACGAAGTACTCGGAGATGGACCAGAAGGTTTGAAGACTCGGAAGGACAAGGCAAGCAGCCCTTTGAAAATGTTCGAGAAACCTTTTTATGCATGTCTCATAGCATCTTATTATCAATGCATCGGAATCATGTTGAGGTGGAGACCACTTTGGTTGCTACCTTTGTTACTTTGCTATTGAACTTGCATCAAACATGACCCTACCTTCCTATGAGGGTTATGTGGGTGGGAATAGATAGATGTATGCTATAGTAGTTGGCTACGCAAAATGGGTCAGGGTTATGCATTGAGTGAAACAAGTGTGGTAAGACATACTTGCAGATAACCCAGTGGGTGCCACTAATGCCCCTGGGAGTTGATGAGGAACTAGGGCACTACTTGGTGAATAAGTAGTGTGCCGAGGCTTGACGAAAGTGTTGTTTACAGAGATGGATTAGATTTATGTGTGACTACCATCCCAACCAAACATGTGCAACCACTCTACCCTTATATGGGAAAGGGCATTATTGATTACCTAGGTCGATACTAGCATGGTGCCCGCATTACTAGTGACGGGGGTGACATGAGGTCACTCTCGGGACGGGGTCGTGCTTGGATAGGCGGCCATCACTGTTTTTACAGGGCATCGAACACACCGTTGGTACCCTGTGTCAGTGGTATGTGATGAATATGGGAGCAAGTCTCCACAATTTTAAGATGTGAAATGTTGGCACGGGGCTGCTACCAATCGAGTGGACTCTGTGTTAGTGTTGTCTAGGGAAAGATAGTGATCGGGTGCTTACCCGGGGTACTTGAGGTACCACGGGTCGTGGATGACACAGAAGTTCCCCGGATCTTGTGGGTAAAGTGTGCAACCTCTGTAGAGTGTCAAACTATTCGAATAGCCATGTCCGCGGTCAAGGACAGTTGGGTGGTGCTACTTAGACTATGTCCATAAGTTTCTGCAAAACAACACGGTATGGTGGATCTGTTGATGTGATTGTGAGGAAGTCACAATGAGCTTGAGCATGAGTTGCTTACAACTCTTTCTCGATAATGATGTCTGTGACCTCCTGATACTTGTTGCAGACACACGCATGTCCATGTTATGTGTTGATCATACTTGCATACGAAAAACTAGCTTTCCGCAAAACTGCCAATTTAGCAGTAGAGCCTTGCATAATTATTCTGTCATCACACTTGGGTTGCTTGTGAGTACATTCAAAGTACTCATTGGCTTGCCACTAGTTATTTTATTGGCCAGGCATGAGAGAACAGGTTATGATTAAGATTTCTTGGTGACGAGCATGCGAGCTAGGACGCTTCCCAGTCAGAATGCCTGTAGGGTTAAGGCAGATGGCATGGGTCCAAGTTGTCATTGAAGATTTCCGCTGCGATGATATACTCAAGACTTGACCTTAATGGTCCTATTTGTGTAATACTGACTCTTGTTATTCAGCTTTTGTGTGTTCAGTGAGCATTGATCTCTGGGATCACTGTACACGTGCATTCGGTGATCTCGACTTATGAGTCGGGGTCCCCATAGGCAGCCCCGGCAAGACCCTTGCCGCTGCAGCTCGCCCCGCGCCTACGGGGCGAATCACCCTTGAGTCCACCGCCCCCATGGGGCGAGGATTCGGAAGATATCCCCGTGGTGGCATGCAGATCTTTGTGAAGACCTTCCAGATTAGATGCAAGATAAGAGGACGACGACCCTTGGCAGGATTCCAGCCAGGGAGGTCCACAAGGCCCCCGACAAGCACGTTGTCGGGGATGGCGGCAGGCGCCGCGGCAAGACCCTTGCCGAGGCCCCGGCAAGGCCCTTGCCGAGGACACCCGCAGGGCCACCATCAGACCCGCACCAACTGGGTTTCCACCGACCCACGCATGCTGCCGACCCGACCAGCTGGACAGGCTCCTGCGTGGCAACCCACACATCTTCATGGAGACCCGCCGTTGCGCCACCTCAGCTGCCTGTCTGCCTACATGGCACCTCAGGCACCGCTGGCCAGGGCGCGTGTCGACACGAGGAGGAGCGGCGACGGACAATACGGGCGTCTCCCCTCGTCCCTGATAAAGCAAGGACACCTAAGCAGGGCGCATTAAATGCAACTTGTCCTGTAATGCGAGGGATAACCTCGCGTCACTGTACCCTTTCCACCTCATGTGTGCCACTGTGGCAACCCCTTTTCCCTATAAAAGGAGGCCCGAGGCGACTAGGAGAAGGATTCGGCTTTTCGGAACCCCTCACGACTCTTTTGGAGCACCTCGTTAGCTGAAAAACATCAACATATAATCCACCAAAGCAGGAGTAGGGTTTTACGCATCTTTGCGGCCCGAACCTGGGTAAAGGAACCGTGTCCTGATCGTTAGGTCTGCTCTTCTCTCAACCCCGCACCCCGCAACCATAGTAGGGATTCTTGTGATCCCATATGTGTCGATCCAAATACACCGACATTATGGCAGTTCAGGCATTATTGCTTCCATTTGTTGTGTTTGGGGTTTGCTTAATCCACCCTTGCGATAGAACCGCTCTGGGCAGCGGTAGTACCGCCCCTGTCGGGCGGTAGTACCGCTTGTAGGCGGTAGTTCTGTTGTCCAGTTCTGCGCCTACTACCGCTGCTTTTCGGGGGTTCTGTTTTTCGTGTCGGGTTCAGCAGTAGTAGGGCGGCAGTAGGGCGCGGCAGTACCACATATAAGCGGTAGTTCCACCCCGGTTGAGCGGTAGTACTGCTACAACAGTACTATCGCCATGCTCTGCTCTGCCCTGCCTCCTCTGCTCACGTGTTCTGCTCCTCCCGCGGTAGTATCGCTGGGATGAGCAGTAGTACCGCTTATGAGCGGCACTACCGCCCCAAGGTTCATTGTCGTTGCTATTTTTCTTGCTACTACCGCCCGAGCGGTAGTACCGCTCGTGTGCGGACTGGGCACATAACGGCTCGATTTCCCTCACCTATAAAATGGGGTCTTCTTCCCCAATGAGCCTTATATCGTAAGCTCGTGTTCTTCCCCCATTGTTGACCTTCTTCGAGCTTGCTATCTCTCAATCCATCCATGGATTCTTGCTAGTTTTTTTTGGGGGGGAGAGGAGATCTAGATCCACGTTTCCACCAATCACTTTCTCTTCTAAGTGAGGGGAACCCTTTGGATCTAGATTTTGGAGTTCTTCGTGTTCTCTTCTTCGTTCTTCCTCTCATTTTCCTCCCTAGCACTAGTTGCTTTGGTGGGATTTGGGAGAGAAGGACTTGGACACTCCGTGTGCCCTTGCTATTGCATTTGGTGCATTGGTTTGAGTTCTCCACGGTGATACGTGGAAGTGAAGTTGAGAAGCTTATTACTCTTGGGTGCTTGGTACCCTTGGGCTTGTTCCTCTTGGGTGCCTTGGTGCCTGAGGGAGTCCTGAATCGGGGGGTCCACAGGTGGTCGGATAAACTCCTAGTGGGCCGGACTGGTGGGCCATGAATATTACTTTAGAAGATCATCTCTCGTATCCGGATGGGACTCCTGGATTCTTGTAATGGCAAGTTTAGGCTCTAGTGTAGATTTTCCTTCCTCTGCAATATGGTATGTACAAACCCTAGGCCCCTCCGGTGTGTATATAACCGGAGGGTTTAGTCTGTAGAGGCTAATAGAGAATCATACAATCCTATAGGCTAAAACTTAGGGTTTTAGCCTCTACGATCTCGAGGTAGATCAACTCTTGTACACATATTCATCCATATTAATATAGCAGGAAGTAGGGCTTTACCTCGACCGAGAGGGCCTGAACCTGGGTAAACATCATGTCCCTGCCTCCTATTAAGATCAATCCTCAAACGCATAATTTGGGACCCCCTACCCGAGATCCGCCGGTTTTGACACCGACAGTGCCCTAGACGATTTGTGGTCTTCGGAGCTCAACCATTGTGGTGTAAAGCTCCGGGCAAGCGTCGGGGTCTTCAATTAGGTTGTGGAGATTGCCCAGAGCGATTTGACGGGTTCCGGTGACCGCCCCCAAGGGGTTCCAAAGTGTACGGGTTCGGTGACCGCCCCCAAGGGTTGCCATTTGTACAGGTTCGATGACCGCCCTCGAGGGTCCCCTAGTGGAATTACGACATCTTGCATTGTGCAAGGGCGTGAGGAGATTACGGTGGCCCTAGTGGCTTCTTGGGGAGCATTGTGCCTCCACACTGCTCCAAACGAATATTAGCATCCACAAGGGTGTGAACTTTGGGATACATCGTCGTCTCTGCGTGCCTCGGTTATCTCTTACCCGAACCCTTTACTTATGCACTTTACTTTATGATAGTCATGTTGTTTCTTGTCATATATCTTGCTATCACTTAGTTGTTTATCTTGCTTAGCATAAGTTGTTGGTGCACATAGGTGAGCCTAGTTGTTGTAGGTTTTATGCTTGACAAATTAACCGCTAGGTTTATTCCGCATTTGTTCAAGCCAAAACCGTAATTATTTTAAAGCGCCTATTCACCCCCCCCCCCTCTAGGCGACATCCACAATCTTCCACCTTCAAAGTCGTCTATGGTTAGGAGGGGCTGGATTGAGTTCAAAGGGAATTGGGAACGGTCAAAATACCCTAGATCCGGTCAAAATTATACCAAAACGAAATTCCCCGATCTGAAATCCCTAACCCTATGGGCTATAAAATAGAGAGAGTACAGGGACATTACCTCCTCGACGAAGTTAAGCATGTCGTCGTCGCTGCTCTCCTCTGAGTCTGCCCAAGAAGGCATCGCGGTAGCGGCGACGCGGAGTGAAGCGAGGCGGAGTGGGGCTAGAGGGAGTGAGCGAGCGACTGGGCGAGTGGAGAGGATAGGAACTGCATTGTTTCCCCTTAGGGAATGGGCCGACCGGCTCGGTCCCTACGGCCGTTAGCGGCCATTAACAACGCGTCGCCCCCCGCTGTCGGCCAGCGCACGATTGGCCACATCAAAACGGTATTGTTTTCGAGTTCAGTGTTGTTTGCCACTGTCAATTCTTTGTTGTGGTGCAGTGACATGTTTTGTAGAGTGGTGGTTTTTCGAGATCTATGACGCTAATGTGGTGGTTCTGTGCATTTTACTTCATTTTTCTCAGTTGTGATGCTTGATTTTTCATCTTAACCATATGTTATTATGGTTCTCACTAAATAATACAAGGTTTTAAGGACTGATTCTATTTTTCTTAGCAATGTTTGTAATGTTTGTTCCAAGGTAGTCTTTCTTTATGGAGCATGTAATGTTAACTTCAGACAATTCATATATTTTTTTGAATTTTCACCGGGGGTGGAGGGGAGGCCCCTCCGCCACCTGAATATATTACCCAAAAAATGGACCAAGGCCCAGAGTCATTAGTTTTTACAAGTGAGAGAGAGGGGGGAGGCCTGACTACTCACACCCTAAGAACATACAGCCAGACATCGATGTGAGCACGGTCACCCGGAGCCAGCCTCGCGCGCCAGAGCACAACGTCGTCGCGGCAAACCTTGAAGGTGGCCGCAAGGGACTGTGGATCATTTCTAAAGACTACAGCGTTCCGTCGCTTCCATATTCTCCAGCAACAGAGGAGGGTGAAGGCAGCAGGTGACGCCGCCCCGACCGCAGGGGATGCGTCCAAGCGGTGGATGGACTCCACCGCCCCTCCTTCCGTCGCCACACCAAGGCACTGCCAGAACTGGGTAGCGAAAGGGCAGCCGAAGATGAGGTGGGTCGCTGTCTCCAGCTCGGCCGTGCAACAAGGACACCCCGCCTCCGCCGCCGTGAGGATGGTTTTGCGGAGGAGCACGTCCCGCGTATGAATGTGTGCCAGCGACGGTAGCCATCGGAAGAACTTGGCGCGCGACGGAGTGCGGGACGACCAAAGGAAGGACGCCACAGCCGACTCGACGCCCCCGAAGCGCATGAGGCCGTAAGCACCCCGCGAAGAGAGTTTCCCTTTCGGGGCCTTGCAGAGGACAGCAATCCGAGAATCGGGCCCATCTAGGAGCGGCTCCCCCTCCATGAGCTGCTGCACGGCAGCGCACTCTCACACCGCCAGGGGGGTGAGCCTGGGCACGAGGAGAGCACAGACACCGCAACGTCGAGCTTCCCAGACCGACACTTTCCAGCGAAGCACATGAGTGAACAAAGAGGGGAAGGCCACGCGGAGCGGCCCGCAGGGAAGACACCGATCTTGCCTAAACGACGTCGTTCTCCCATCCCCCACCTCTACGCTCGTAAGGGCCCGGTAGGCTGGCATCCGCTCGAGGAGGGACTGCCAGTGTTCACCCCGGAGGGGGGAACGGCCGGGGGCCAAGAGAGACTCCCCCCTCCCATCAGGCCCTAGACCCTGGAGGCCCATCGGGACGGCAAGCGGGAGTGCAGGCGGTGGAGCAGCTTGAGCATGAGGCAATCATTCTGGTCCCGGAGAGACCGGACCCCGAGCCCCCCCCCCCCCCCCCCCCCCCC
>LR738709.1:530920382-530938987 GCA_902687465.1 Secale cereale | reverse complement strand
CCCCTCCTCCCTCGCCCTTGGATCGACAGACCCGCTCCCAGGCGACCAGGCACTGAGCTCCCGAAGCCCGGTCTGCCACGTTCCAGAGAAACGCCCGGCGCAGCCCGTCCAAGCGAGCCAGGACCGCCGGCGGGAGACGCATGGCCGCCATGCAGACAATTCATTTATATGAAACATAGATGTAGATTAGTATCTACCTCATCTCAATATGTGGTAATTGTTGAACATTATGGCATCATGATTTGTTTTCAGTTCTCCATTCAGAAAATAGTACAGATGTAGAGTTTCTAACTTTCTACAATCAAATGCAGTATGGGTTTACACTGTGTTTGGCATTCATAAGTCATAAGTCGTTCTTTGGAAATTTATGGAAACTATGGGTTTGTAACTTCTTTTTTTGAGCATCAGTACAGACGCAAGCGCTCATATACACGCGCATACACTCACCCCTATGAATGCACACACGCACACCCTACCCCTATGAGCACCTCTGAGAGACTGAGCCGACATATCATCTTGAGATTTACGAAGTCGCCGTAAGCGCCTCGTCGTCGACGGGAACATCTCCTCCCACTGAAAGCGCATCGCCGGAAATCCTGAAATAAATCCAGGAATAATGCGAGCACCAGGATTTGAACCCTGATGGGTTGGGGATACCACTATCCACCTAACCATCTCAACCCGAAATCACTAATTGAGGAGTACTCGTTGCAAAGATCATCCTCAAACCCCCATGTTGCGACAAGTGGCGCGCTGCATGTGCACCACTTGTCGCAACCTGAGCGTTTTCCCTTTTTTCATAGATCTGTTTATTCAAAACGTTTTATCTCTTAAACCATGCGTCCAAATCTCGAACCATTTTCACCGTTAAATTCCTGATACGTCTCCAATGTATCTACTTTTCCAAACACTTTTGCCCTTGTTTTGGACTCTAACTTGCATGATTTGAATGGAACTAACCCGGACTGACACTGTTTTCAGCAGAATTGCCATGGCGTTGTTTTGTGCAGAAATAAAAAGTTCTCGGAATGACCTGAAAATCCACGGAGAATTATTTCGGAAAATATAAAAAATACCTGCAAGAAGATCCAGACCAGGGGGCCCACACCCTGTCCATGAGGGTGGGGCGACCCCCCCCCCCTAGGGCGCGCCCCCCTGCCGCGTGGGCCCCTGGTGCTCCACCGACGTATCCCCAGATCCTATATATTCACTTTTGGGGAGAAAAAATCAGAGAGAAAGAATTATCGCGTTTTACGATACGGAGCCGCCGCCAAGCCCTAATCTCTCTCGGGAGGGCTGATCTGGAGTCCGTTCGGGGCTCCAGAGAGTGGAGATCGTCGCCATCGTCATCATCAACCTTCCTCCATCACCAATTTCATGATGCTCACCGCCGTGCGTGAGTAATTCCATCGTAGGCTTGCTGGACGGTGATGGGTTGGATGAGATCTATCATGTAATCGAGTTAGTTTTGTTAGGGTTTGATCCCTAGTATCCACTATGTTTTGAGATTTATGTTGCTATGACTTTGCTATGCTTAATGCTTGTCACTAGGGCCCGAGTGCCATGATTTCAGATCTGAACCTATTATGTTTTCATGAATATATATGTGTTCTTGATGCTATCTTGCAAGTCTATAGTCACCTACTATGTGTTCTAATCCGGCAACCCCGAAGTGACAATAATCGGGACCAATCCCGGTGATGACCGTAGTTTGAGGAGTTCATGTATTCACTATGTGTTAATGCTTTGGTCCGGTACTCTATTAAAAGGAGGCCTTAATATACCTTAGTTTCCAATAGGACCCCGCTGCCACGGGAGGGTAGGACAAAAGATGTCATGCAAGTTCTTTTCCATAAGCACGTATGACTATATTCGAAATACATGCCTACATTACATTGATGAACTGGAGCTAGTTCAGTGTCACCCTAGGTTATAACTTCTACATGATGAATTGCATCCGACATAATTTCCCATCACCGATCCAATGCCTACGAGCTTTTCACATATTGCTTGTTTCTTATTTACTTTTCCGTCGCTACTATTACAAAAACTACAAAAACACTATCGTTACTTTTATTGCTGCTACTGCCACTATCATATTACTTTGCTACTAAACTATCTTGCTGCAGATACTAAGTTTCCAGGTGTGGTTGAATTGACAACTCAGCTGCTAATACTTAAGAGTATACTTTGGCTCCCCTTGTGTCGAATCAATAAATTTGGGTTGAATACTTTACCCTCGAAAACTGTTGCGATCCCCTACACTTGTGGGTTATCAAGACTATTTTTTGGCGTCGTTGCCGGGGAGCATAGCTCTATTCTTTAAGTCACTTGTGAATTATATCTGTTGATCACTATGAAGAACTTGAAGGACTCAAAAACCAAGATCTTACCCTCAACTATGAGGGGAGGTAAGGAACTACCATCTAGCTCTGCACTTGATTCACCATCTGTTATGGGTAAATTTGCGACATCTACTCATGCTATTGAATCTGGTATGTCGTATGTTCTTGATGATGCCACTTCATCTATGTATGATGAAACTACTTCTATGCTTGATAATACTATGCCACTAGGTGAATTTCTAGATGAACAAATTGCTAAGGTTAGGGAGAATGCAAATATTGAAACTGATAATATTTATGAAAGTGATGATGAAGCTTCTCCCAATAGATATGAATTGCCTGTTGTTCCTGAGGGTTATGTTATGGATGAAGAAACTACTAGAGACTTTCTTGCTTGCAACGATAGATATGATCTTAAGAAATTATTAGCTAAGCTGAAAGAAAAGTCCTTGAATGCTAGAATGAAACATGACCCTGCTTTTGCTACTTCACCTATCTGTGTTACTAATAAGGATTATGAATTCTCTGTTGATCCTGAATTAATTACTTTGGTTGAATCTGATCCTTTCCATGGCTATGAATCTGAAACTGTTGTGGCACATCTTACTAAGTTGAATGATATAGCCACCCTGTTTACCAACGATGAAAAGATTCGTTATTACTATATCCTTAAGTTATTTCCTATCTCGTTAAAGGATGATGCTAAGACTTGGTTTAATTCTCTTGATCCCGGTTGTGTGCGTAGTCCCTAGGATATGATGTATTACTTATCTGCTAAATATTTTCCCACTCATAAGAAACAAGTTGCCTTACGGGAAATATATAACTTTGTGCAAATTGAAGAAGAGAGTCTCCCGCAAGCTTGGGGGAGGCTTTTCCAACTACTTAATGCTTTGCCTGATCATCCTCTTGAGATGCACGATATACTTGATGTCTTTTATAATGGACTAACCGATGCTTCCAGAGACCACCTGGATAGTTGTGCTGGTTGTGTTTTCAGGGAAAGAACAGTTGATCAAGCTGAATTACTATTGAATAATATGCTGGCCAATGAAAATAATTGGACACTTCCTGAACCAGCCCCTAAGCCAACTCCGAAGAAAAGAGGTGTTCTATTTGTTAGTCCTGAAGATATGCAAGAGGCAAAGAAATCTATGAAAGAAAAAGGTATTAAAGCTGAAGATGTTAAGAATTTACCACCTATTGAAGAAATACATGGTCTTGATAACCCGACACAGGTATTAAAGGTAAATTCTCTTTATAGGTTTGATGAAGGTGATATTCCTCGTTATAAGTCTGCTAGCCAATGCTTAGATGAGTTTGACAATTTTATTGTGAAACAAGAAAACTTCAATGCTTATGTTAGTAGACAATTACAACACAATGCTTATATGATTGAACGCTTGAGTGTTTATCTGTCTAGAGCTAAAGGTGAACTGAAACTCATTAGTAAACATGCTTCCATGGTTACCACTCAAGTAGAACAAGTACTTAAGGCTCAGAATGATTTGCTCAATGAATTAAATAGTAAGAATAATGACTATGATGTTAGAGTTGCTACTGGAGGTGGTAAAATGACTCAGGAACCTCTGTATCCTGAAGGCCACCCTAAGAGAATTGAGAAAGATTCTCAAAGAGCTAATTTTGATGCACCTAGTTCTTCTAAGAAGAAGAAAAAGAAAAATGATAGAACTTTGCATGCTTCTAGTGAACCTGTAGCTGACACACCTGATATATCTGTTCTGATGCTGAGACACAATCTGGTAATGAACATGAACCTAGTGATAATATAAATGATGATGTTCATGATGATGCTCAACCTAGCAATGATAATGATGTAGAGATTGAACCTCCTGTTGATCTTGATAACCCACAATCAAAGAATCAACATTATGATAAGAGAGACTTTGTTGCTAGGAAGCACGGTAGGGAAAGAGAACCATGGGTTTAGAAACCCATGCCTTTTCCTCCGAAACCATCCAAGAAAAAGGATGATGAGGATTTTGAGCGCTTTGTTGAAATGATTAGACCTATCTTTTTGCTTATGTGTTTGACTGATGTGCTTAAAACAAATCCTTATGCTAAATATATGAAAGATATTATTACCAATAAAAGAAAGATACCTGAAGTAGAAATTTCCACCATGCTTGCCAATTACACTTTCAAAGGTGGAATACCTAAGAAACTAGGAGATCCAGGAGTACCCACTATACCTTGCTACATTAAAAGAAACTATGTTAAAACTGCTTTATGTGATCTTGGAGCCGGTGTTAGTGTTATGCCTCCCTCTCTTTATATCGTAGACTTGACTTGAGTAAGTTGACACCTACTGAAATATCTTTGCAAATGGCTGATAAATCAACTGCTATACCTGTCGGTATTTTTGAGGATGTGCCTGTTGTGGTTGCAAATGTTACTATTCTAACAGACTTTGTTATACTTGATATTCCCAAGGACGATAGTATGTCTATTATCCTTGGTAGACCCTTTTTGAATACTGCAGGGGCTGTTATTGATTGCAACAAAGGCAATGTCACTTTTCATGTCAATGGTAATGAGCATACGGTACACTTTCCGAGGAAACAACCTCAGGTCCACACTATCAATTATATTGGAAAAAATTCAACTATCACTATTGGAGGTTTTGAATTTCCTCTTCCTACTATCAAGAAGACATATGACATCCTTATTGTTGGGGACATACATATCCCCATTAACGTAACCTAGTGTTATTCGAAAATTCTCCGGTTTCATGTTATTCGGAAAGAGTTTATTAACAAGACCTGATCAACCTTGTTAATGGATTCCTTTTGATGAGCATGGGATAGGTGAATCTAGATAGCACAACCTTCTCTACCCTCCTTTTACTCTCTGTTAATTAGGATAAATAAAGCAAAATAGTATTTTCTGTCTATTTCCAGACTTATCCGTGCAATAAAAAAATACCCAGAAAATAAAAGTTCTCCAAATGCCCTGAAAATGAAATATGATTTTTTCTAGAATATTTGAGAAAATATGGCACAGAACACACAGCGAGGGGAATCAGCACCTAGCCACGAGGGTCCAGGGCGCGCCTCTTGCCTCGTGGACCCCACATGGCCCCCCTCCACTTATTCCTGCACCCACACTCTTCTTCTTCCCCCAAAAAAATTCACCAACCAGCTCAAACCCGAGTTCTAGCTCATCTTGCTGCCATTTTCGATCTCCTTGCTCAAAACACCATTCACCAAACTGTTTGGGGAGATTGTTCCTTGGTATGTGACTCCTCCATTGGTCCAATTAGTTTTTGTTCTATTGCTTTATTTATTGCAAATTTTTGCTGCTGTGGTGACCTTGTTCTTGAGCTTGCATGTCAAATTTTCTTGGTCCCAAGTAGTTCTAATCCATGATATAGTCTCTAGGCACTAGTAGGAGTTGTTGCTATCAATCTTGTTGAGTTTGGTTAACTTTTATTTTGAGTTAGTAAAAATTTCAAAAAAATTCAAAAAAAATGCAAAGGAAAAACTTCCAAGGTGGTTCTTCAAGGAAGCAAGAACCGAGGCTCGCGTTTCGTGAGCCGGACGATCAACTACCGAGGGATGCTAACGTGCGGCCTTGTGAATGGCCGTCAGATGACTTTATGGATCAGGTTGGCATGAAGGATGAATTTTACGCATATGTGCGCAACGCTGACCTCGAGGGCTTCATACAAGATAAGTGCCCTCAATATCGTGGCTTAACTGATAGCTTTGTGAGAAGGTTTAAATTTTCATCTTCACGTAATTCTCACACTGTCCTGTTTGACCTGTATGATAAATCTTACACCATGGACTTATAGGATTTTAATGATGCTTGTAAGCTCCCACAATGGGGCAGTATGGGTGATCCTCGCAAATCTGAATTTAGAGATTTCCTTGCCAGTATCACAGTGGGGGAATCTAGAGAAATCACACGGGCTACCATAGGGAGCATCCATTTTCCTGCTATTCATTACTTTGCTCTCTTTATTGGTAGATGCATAAATAGTAAAGATGAAGCTTGTCACATGTGTGTCCCAGACCTTAGTGTTCTCAGGAGTGTTGTGCTAGGTGATAGGCAATATAACTTGGGAGCCATTGTTGCACGTAGGCTACACCATAATGTTATGAATGGAGATTTATTTGGTGGGATTTATGACACTCGCATAGCCCGCCATCTTGGTGTGCCTGTGCACGAGAATGATGAACCTTTACCTCCTGCTCATTTGGATTGACATGCTATGACTAGTCATCGGTTTATAGAGAGGGATGATCAATCCCTCAAATATCGACTAATCTTTAACAGGCATCATGCCATTCCTATTGTTCTCCCTGCCCCTACTTTGTTTGACTTTCAGGCAAAAAGGAGATACACTATAACCATGGAGGAGGCAAATGCGTATTATAATATGACAGAAGCAGCCCGCCTTCGAGGTGCAGCACAGCATGCAGTAGCTGCTGCATCTCAGTACAACCCCAACTACGACTTTGGATATCCGTCAGGCCAATACTGGACATAGACCAACTTAGGCCAAAAGCCTAAGCTTGGGGGAGTACGTGTTTCTCACCGACTTTACATTCATGTTCACACACTTATTCTAGTTGTCGGTGCTCACACTCTTTCACTGTACCATCCATGTTTAGTTTAATTTCTTTTTCTTAGTCTTTTTCTCGTGTGCTAGAAAAAACCTGAAGAAAAACAAAACAAAAATATTAGCCATAGCTTCTAGCTAGTTTACTTTCTTTCCTTGCTTGTAGTAGTAGTAACTAAATGAAAACCCAAAAAGATTTCTCGTTCTTTTTTTGCTTGTTGGGAGCTTTCCCGTGTAAATAGTTTCTGTTCTTTTCTTTGGGGGTTAAGAGTAGAAGACCATGAATGAAATTGCTTAGTGGCTCTCATATGCCTTGTTGTTGATTTAACCTTGAGCCATATTACCTTGTCTTCTCTCTTGTATTAAATGTTTGCAGATTCCAGCTTATCCCAATGCACGCGCACTATTATTATTATCCACACCGTTCGGTCGTGCGAGTGGAAGTCAATAAGGATGATATATGATGAACTAATTGAGATAATAAAAGCTGGTATGAACTCGACCTCTCTTGTTTTTGTAAATATGATAGTTCATCGTTCCTGATTCAGCTTGTTATGAATGAAACATGCTTGCAATGACAATTAGAGATCATAGCTGCTTATGCCATGCCTAATTAGCTGAGAGTTTATAATGGTCTATCTTGCGTGCCAACATGATATTAAAATGGTTGTGATGTAGTATGATAGGGTGGTATCCTCCTTTGAACGATTTAAGTGATCTGACTTGGCACATGTTCACGCATGTAGTTGAAACAAATCAACATAGCCTCCACGATATTTATGATCATGGTGATTTATATCCTACTCATGCGTGCATTCATTGTTGATTAATTTTAATGCATGTTCATGACCGTTGTTGCTCTCTAGCTGGTTGCTTCCCAGTCTCTTTCTAGCCTTCACCTGTACTAAGCGGGAATACTGCTTGTGCATCCACTTCCATAAACCCCAAAGTTATTCCATATGAGTCCACTATACCTTCCTATATGCGGTATTTATCTGCCGTTCCAAGTAAATTTGTATGTGCCAAACTCTAAACCTTCAAATGAAATTCTATTTTGTATGCTCGAACAGCTCATGTATCAACTAGGGTTGTCTATATCTTCCATGTTAGGTGGGTTATTCTCACGATGAGTGGACTCCGCTCATCATTCATGAGAAAATGGCTGGTAACTGGGATGCCCAGTCCCATGCTCAAAATCATAATAATTAAACAAAACTCCCCCAGGACTGTTGCTGGTTTGGACGGTACCCGTTGTTTTGGGCTAGCCGTGGGGTGTGCTTGTTGGTGGTTGGGGGAGTATAAACTTTACCATTCTGTTTGTGAACCGCCTATAATGTGCGTAGCATGGAAGATATCGAGATTCTTGGTTGTTATGTTGACAATGAAAGTATACCGCTCAAAATGTTATTCAATCTCTATTTAAAAATCGAGCTCTGGCACCTCTACAAATCCCTGCTTCCCTCTGCGAAGGGCCTATCTAATTACTTTTATGCAGAGTCATCATCCTCTTATCAAAGAGCACCAGTAGAAGAGCACCTCTGTCATTTGCATGTATTACTATTAATTTGCATTGAGTATGATCATGACTGGATCTCTTTTACCATGAATTACAATGTTTAGTCAGTCCTTGATCTTTAAAGGTGCTCTGCATTTATGTTTTGCGGTCTCAAAAAGGGCTAGCGAGATACCATCTTGTTATATCATATCATGATTGTTTTGAGAAAGTGTTGTCATCTGAGGTTTATTATTATTACTCCCTGGCTGATTATGCCATTGATGTGAGTAGTCTTGAGACCTGAAAGTTATTGTGAATGTGGTTAGTTCATGATTTTGCTGAAAACCTAAATGTTGGCTTACATATTTACAACAACAAGAGCAAACAGAGTTTGTCAAAGTTTTTCTTTATCACTTTCAGTTTATCAACTGAATTGCTTGAGGACAAGCAAAGGTTTAAGCTTGGGGGAGTTGATACGTCTCCAATGTATCTACTTTTCCAAACACTTTTGCCCTTGTTTTGGACTCTAACTTGCATGATTTGAATGGAACTAACCCGGACTGACGCTATTTTCAGCAGAATTGCCATGGTGTTGTTTTTGTGCAGAAATAAAAAGTTCTCGGAATGAACTGAAAATCCACGGGGAATTATTTCGGAAAATATAAAAAATACCTGCAAGAAGATCCAGACCAGGGGGCCCACGCCCTGTCCACGAGGGTGGGGGGCGTCCACCCCTAGGGCGCGCCCCTTGCCTCGTGGGCCCCCTGGTGCTCCACCGACGTATCCCCAGATCCTATATATTCACTTTCGAGGAGAAAAAAACAGAGAGAAAGAATTATCGCATTTTACGATACGGAGCCGCCGTCAAGCCCTAATCTCTCTCGGGAGGGCTGATCTGGAGTCCGTTCGGGGCTCCGGAGAGTGGAGATCGTCGCCATCGTCATCATCAACCTTCCTCCATCACCAATTTCATGATGCTCACCGCCGTGCGTGAGTAATTTCATCGTAGGCTTGCTGGACGGTGATGGGTTGGATGAGATCTATCATGTAATCGAGTTAGTTTTGTTAGGGTTTGATCCCTAGTATCCACTATGTTCTGAGATTGATGTTGCTATGACTTTGCTATGCTTAATGCTTGTCATTAGGGCCCGAGTGCCATGATTTCAGATCTGAACCTATTATGATTTCATGAAAATATATGTGTTCTTGATCCTATCTTGCAAGTCTATAGTCACCTACTATGTGTTCTGATCCGGCAACCCGAAGTGACAATAATCCGGACCACTCCCGGTGATGATCGTAGTTTGAGGAGTTCATGTATTCACTATGTGTTAATGCTTTGGTCTGGTACTCTATTAAAAGGAGGCATTAATATTCCTTGGCTTCCAATAGGACCCCGCTGCCACGGGAGGGTAGGACAAAAGATGTCATGCAAGTTCTTTTCCATAAGCATGTATGACTATATTCGGAATACATGCCTACATTACATTGATGAACTGGAGCTAGTTCAGTGTCACCCTAGGTTATAACTTCTACATGATGAATTGCATCCGACATAATTTCCCATCACCGATCCAATGCCTACGAGCTTTTCACATATTGCTCGTTGCTTATTTACATTTCCGTCGCTACTATTACAAAAACTACAAAAACACCATCGTTACTTTTATCGCTGCTACCGCCACTATCATATTACTTTGCTACTAAACTATCTTGTTGCAGATACTAAGTTTCCAGGTGTGGTTGAATTGACAACTCAATTCCTCGCGTCGAGATCTTCAAAACTAGATCCCATGTTGATAGGTTTTGACGAACTTTTTTTCACGAAAAAAAAAATCGGACGAAAAAACCGAACCGGGTGCATTGGTTTTTTCCCTTTCCGAGAAAGGCACGGCCGTGACCTCGTGAAAGCACAACCGTGCCTCTCGCTGAAGCAAAACCGTGACTCTCGCGAAAGAAAAAATAAACAGAAAACGCGTTTTTTCCTTTTCTGAAAGAGGCACGGCCGTGACTCTCGCGAAAGCACAACCGTGCCTCTCGCTGAAGCAAAACCGTGACTCTCGTGAAAAAAAAACATAAAACGCGTTTTTTTTTCTTTCCGAGAG
This sequence comes from Secale cereale, assembly GCA_902687465.1. NCBI lineage: Eukaryota > Viridiplantae > Streptophyta > Magnoliopsida > Poales > Poaceae > Secale > Secale cereale. Next base: position 530,928,454 of record LR738709.1, on the reverse strand, counting down.
GCACGGCCGTGACTCTCGCGGAAGCAAAACCGTGACTCTCGCGAAAGAGAAAAAAACAGAAAACTTGTTTCTTTTTCCTTTCCGAAAGAGCACGGCCGTGACTCTCGCGAAAGCACAACCGTGCCTCTTGCGGAAGCAAAACCATGACTCTCGAGAAAAAGAAAAAGAAAAACAGAAAACGTGTTTTTTTTTCTTTCCGAGAGGCACGGCCGTGACTCTCGCTCACGGAAGCAAAACCGTGACTTTCACGGAAATAAAATCGTGTTTTTGCGAAGAAAAAAATTGATTTTTTTTCATCGAAAAGCTAAGTAAGACCAGTGGAAAACCAAAACGTTAAAGAAGAGAGAAAAAGCCGTTTAATAAGCCGAAAACGCGTGCAGAAAAATAAAAATAAGTCCGAAGGAAGCGTCCAGAGCGCGACACGTGGCGAATGGCTGAGAACGCGCCCAACAATTGTTGCTCGCATCTCAACCACAGGTAACTTGTAAGACTTGTTGAATGTGGCTGATATGAATCCAGCCCAACAATTCGCTGCGAGGCTCCCGAAGGAGCGCTCGTTAACTAGTTGCTCGCATCTCAACCACATGTAACTTGTAAGACTTGTTGAATGTGGCTCATATGAATCCAGCCCAACAATTGGGCCATTTTGGAAAATGGCCGGCGTGTTTGGTTTCAGAAACAAGTTTTCAGCTTTCGATCTACCAGGTGCACGGTGGACTGGTGCTGATCCTTCGGTCGGTGTCAAACATTGGCGCGTTGTCGACTCGTGCCACGCCTGGACAGTTGTTTCTTACGGTCAACGCGAAAACGAGACCCGGCCCTAGCATCCGCAATCTTACGGTTAGACAGATCCCAATTTACAACGAACTTCAGCTTTGATCTGCAATATATACTCCGGGCCGGCAAGCAGTCCGATACATCAACAGTCCGAGGTTGGTTTGCACCTCGTTCCAATATACAATTCGCAACAGCTTGCAAGCCCTAGAACACGCGACGCGATCGCGGACGACGGGAAACCAAACCGAGCGGCGCGAACGAGATCGGGATCGGCCAACCGATGATGATGGCGCCGGAGCCGGCCGTGCTGCCCGACGACGCCCTCGCGGAGGTCCTCCGGCGCCTCGCGCCACACGTCCTGGCCGCGGCCCGGCGGGTCTGCAAGGCGTGGCGCAACGCCGTCGACGCCCGCCTGCGCGGCAGCCTGCTCTCGCGCTCGGTGGGCGGCATCTTCATCAACTTCACCGGGCATAGCTGCTTCTCAGAGTTCTTCTCCCGCCCCTCGACGGGCCCGGCGATCTGCGGAGGGCTCGACTTCCTGCCCTGCATGGGCGTCCAGGTCACGGACCATTGCAACGGGCTCCTGCTCTGCGGCGACCGGGTGAACGAGGGCCGTACGCTGCCGCGCGAGTACGTCGTCAATCCGGCCACGCGTCGGTGGGCGCGTCTGCCCCAACGCCCTCCGCCGCACATGCCGGGATTCGACCAGACCGCCTACCTCGCGTTCGATCCCGCCGTGTCGACGCACTACCAGGTTTTTCTGATCCCACGCGTGCCAGCGGCCAGCGAATCCGATGACGAATCGGAGTACAACGACAACCCGTTGGAGTGGCCTCCCGCGTCATACGTGATGCATGTGTTCTCTTCGGTGACACAACGGTGGGACGAGACGGCCTTCCTTCGGGAAGGGGAGGCTGCAGGGATCGTGGCCAACATGGATTCAGATTTGTGGTATAAGCAGCATCGTTATAATGCCGTCTACTGGCAAAGCACACTCTACATTCATTGCCAACATGGCTATCTTATGAGGTAACTACTTTACTTGCTCCACGGTGGTCATCCTCATTTAGCAAATTTATACTACTAGTATGATCCACTTATGTTGCCGTTTATCCAATTGTTCATATTTGCAGGATGTCCTTGTCAGATCTCATGTACACAGTAATCAAGCTACCAGGTGCCTGTGAATTGAGAGGTTATCCCAACCACCACCTGGGGCGATCACTGAGAGGGGTGTATTGTGCGATACTTGATGGCCGAAATCAACTTCAGCTTTGGTATCTCAACGACTCATGCGGTCGAATTGAGTGGGCGTTAAAACATGATACCTTTCTTGGAAAGACCTTTGAACGTGAGGACTATGCTCAACAACTGGCCAAACGATGGATCTTGCAGGAGGTTAACTACCATAAGTGGAGCTCCAAATACCCTGAGGACGCATACACTAGACATGCAAATTACAAAGCGCCGGTGGAAGAGAAATATGACTGGAACTCCGACGAGGATAACGTTCTTGACATTGAAGATGATGTTCAAGAGGGATACTATGAATACTATTATTTCCTTGGGTTTCATCCTTATAAAGAGGTTATCTTCTTGATTTCATCAGGGATATCAGCTAGGGGACTTGCCTATGACTGGAACAACTCGAAATTCCAGGATTTGGGCACTTCATGTCCAGCAGATTACGACACTGGCAACAGACGACTATGCGGAGAGACGAACTCATCTTTCCCATACACACCCTGTTGGATGGGCGAGTTTGCTGGTAACGAATTAGAATCTCTACTTGAAGATGAGAAACTATATAGAAAAAAGTTGGAACAGGAATCTCAACGTAAAGAAAAAGCCACCTTTACCTGCATGGACGAGTATGAGCTGCGCAAGCATCGTGGGCACACCAAGAGAGTCAAGGACTCTAACGCCAAGAATCGTCGTAGACGCCGCACAGCGGCTTGGTAAGAACCAACCTTGGCCGACTTGAAGTTCATCGTGATTCAGCGGGGTAACCAAGTTCGAGCTTGGTAAGGCCACAGCGGAGCTAGTAACTACCATGGCCAGATCCAAGCTGCTTGAAGAAGTCAAAATAACTACATTCTCAGTAGGAATTATATTCAAGCTGTTTTTTCCTTGGGTGTGTGGATCCAGACTCTGACAGCTATTTAAGGACTTTGGCACTGTAAAACTGCTTTGCTGTTATGATAGTATACATACATAAAACCACATTTGCCGCTAAAGTTAGTGGAATAATTTGTAATACAAATGGTTCCTTCCAGTAGTGAAAGTGATTTTGTCATCTATATGTGATAGATGCTGCTACTTCTAATCAACTCAATATACATTCGTCTTGGTGTTCTTTTAGTGTAATAAGGTATTGCATTTGGTCCTATTTTGGTTATTTTGACCATTCGTGTTGCAACCACCTAATTAGGATAAAGTATACTATTGTCATCTCAGTTAGTAATCAGGTATATATGTGGTCTGTTGCTTTGTCGGTACTGGTAAAATCAGAACTAGGTGAAGCACCACCTTATAATGTATACTACCATTTGCCAATTCCATCGATTAAAGTGGTTATGTTGCAATACTGAGGCATTTCCTCCATTAAGCAATAATGCCCTTACTAAAACCAACAGGATGCAGTTTCGCACAGAGAGCATTCTCACCAATCTGCCATTCTCAAATTGGGGGATCACACACATTGCGCAACACAGCGGGGATAAGAGAAGCAGTCGGGCCGCCATTTTGCGTAGTTAGTGTAGGGTTAGGTCTAGGTCTAGGTTCGCCTTAAGGGCAATTCACTAGTAGATAAAGGGAGATCAGACCCGTTTGTTAGGGCCTTTAGCCCCGGTTCTTGAACCGGGACAAAAGTGTCGGTACTAATGCCCTGACCCTTTAGTCCCGGTTCGATTCAAAACCGGGGCAGATGGGTGTCCACGTGGCCTGTGCGCCGAGCCCAGGCACCAACCGGGACCAAAAGGCATCCACGGCTAATTAATAGAGAGAAGTGTCCTCTCTTATGTCCCTGCTTGATCGACGCTACGTACTACACATACGTATAGAGAGGACTAGACACGCTAGCTAGCTAGCTAGCTAGTAAGCAAACGAAGGAAACAGAAGATCGTATAATTAATATATATATATATATATATATATATATATATATATATATATATATATATATATATACAGAGAGAAGTAATATCGACCACCTCTCCTTCTCCGAGAGATTGGTCAAACAACAAGTTCTCGTATATCTATCCGACACTACCGGGTACATATATACAATAATTATCTCTTACAAATATAATCTCCTATACGATGGACGCATGGTCCACATATAGTATTCTCCGTCTGGCGTGATCACGTGTTCAAGGAAGAATGCCGTCAATTCCTCTTGAATTGCTCGCAGACGATCTGGTGTTAGGAGTTCATCCCGCATCCGAAACATCTAATTTGAAGAAGGGGGTCAATACATGAAATGATGCTATAAAATTGTGAATATTATTAATTAATTGCTTACGCACTTCAAATGATGGTAATGAAATAAAATTGTGAATATTATTAATTGCTTACGCACTTCAAATTGTACTTCAGAGTAGCCCCGCTCACAGGTCGTGTGGCGGATGGACTCGCAAATGTAGTATCCACAGTAATCATTCCCGGGTTCCTGCCACAACCACTTTACAAGAAATAGAGGTCAATCAAACTGATAAGCAAGAATGCCAAATGGTATTGATGAAACTAGCGCTTGAATCAAGATATAGAAGATGCGCAGAACATGCTACTATATAGTACTTACTTTCGGGTGTCTAAATTCTAGCTTCTTCGGCAGTCCCGGAGCCTTTTTGGTGAATTTTCTCCAAACCCTGCCAGACAAAGAAAACAATTACTTGATATCAGAAATGAACAAAGTTGCTGATATGCATGGTGGATAATATTGATCGATTTAACTTACCTGTCGAGCATTTGAGTCATGTCCGCATACTCCTCGGGATCTTTACGTTTAGAGTCCAAGACAGTTACTACTCCCTTCTCAAGCTTAATCTCTAAGAGAATATAGTGGAAGCTGCGCACGCATGCATGAACTCATCAATTACATTACTATAACCTTGACTGATATATAAGGGAAACCAAATATGCACAAGACAGTAACACTCACTTGAAGTTGTAAGAAAAGAGTATTATATCTTTGTTTTCATTTACCACCAACGATCGTAGCAAGTTGGTCTCGGTATCTGAGGGACGCCACTTAACCTCGGTTGCATCTATGAGGTATGTGTTAATGAACCCAATATCACCTACTTGTCTTTTCTTCAATTCGACGATCTTCAATCTGCATAATATAGTGAGGATAATTATAAATACATGCAATGAAAGAGATCAGCTATATAGAGAGACTTAATGACAGAAGTAGTACTACTTACACACAGTAGCAGGTGACCGTTGCTTTTCGAGGGCCAATTGATTGAAAAACTGATAGAACTCCTCAAATGGGATAGGCAACAGTTCAATTCCAACGAGGTCATGCTCCGGTTTAACTCTCACATACAAGCTATCCCTCCCCCCAGACTCTCTGGAGATTTTCAAGTACCAATCATGCAATCTTCGCATATTCGTTGATAGAGATCTTTCATTTTTGACGAGAGGCTTCCCGTACTTGTATCTTTGTATCTGCACGTCCAAGAAATCATATTGTACATCGTCGGACAGGTAATCTCCAAGATTGCTATAACCGGGCACCATCCTCAGATCATTAGCGACCATGTCGCTAGACACCTTGAGCGGGGGGCACGATTGGTCCGCTTGTTCGCCGAGCTGGGCAATTTGTTTCCCAGCTCGTCCTTCTGCTAACCTTTGATCACTTTTAGTACTTCCCGACCACTTCGCTGCTTGAAATGACTTTTCAATCATGCGGTCATAGTTGTCCTTCGGCTTACTTTTCGCTGGTTGCTTCAGGGCAGCAAGAGTGCGCTTTGCTTTCACCGGATCTATCTTCTCCTCCGGAGGTGGATGTCTCTGTGCTTTCAACCCTTCAAGCCAGTCCTTCACTTCGCCTTGAGCGATCTTCGTGTTTTCCTCGTCAGACCTCTCGTATGGTAACTTCTCTAGAGGCGTGAGAGAAGGACCGAATCTGCATCGCCTCCCGCCTCTGGCTGTACTGCTAGACGTCGCCAGACCAGACGAAGCTGTTGTCTTCTTTCCTTGCTTACGCGCCGGAGCAGGAGCAGCCGGAGCGGCGGCAGGTCTCTTCCGCCCTTGCTAACTAGGCGGAGAAGGAGGAGCAGGCTGGCTGCTCGGGCGCGCCGGCGCAGGCGGAGAAGGAGGAGGCTGGCTGCTCGGGCGCGCTGGTGCAGGCGAAGGAGGCGGAGTGCCGCCATGCGTCGGAGAAGGAGCCGGAGTGCCCTGATCGTCACTCGCCGAAGGAGGAGGCGGTGGAGGAGGCGGAGTGCCCTGACTCGCCGGAGGAGGAGGAGGAGGAGGCGGAGGCATCCAGTTGAGAATGTTGATGAGGTCCTTCCGCCATAGGCATGGAGTCTTCAGTGAAGAACCCAGCCGAGTCTCCCCTTCACCGGTAGGGTGGTCAAGCTGGAGCTCCTCAAATCCCTCCGTAATTTCATCCACCATCACCCTAGCATATCCTTCTGGAATCGGCCGGCAGTGAAAAGTGTCGCCGGGTCCAATAGGAAAAATAGAGCCAGCAGCCGCCTTGACCTTCAGATTTATCCACTGCGTCATAAGGTGGCAATTTTGTACCTCCGTGGTAGCATCCACGGGATACCTGGCAGTAGCCGTCAAGACATGCTCCGGCTGAAGCAGATCGGTGGAAGCCACGCTGCTTCTCCGCTGAGATGGCGGGGTAGCTTCGGGGGAAGATTCGGCAATTCTTTTGTCCCGATTTGCTTCCCGTTCCTCTATCGCTTGTATTCTGGCCCGCAGCGCCTGCAGTTCGGTCTGCTGCATTTTCTTCCTCCTCTCGTGGCATTTGTAGCCGCATGCGTCCGGAAACCCAGCACTCCACGGAAGGGAGCCTGGCTTGCCTCGTGTCCGTCCAGGGTGCTCAGGATTCCCGAGGGCCATTGTCAGCTCGTCGTTCTCTCTGTCGGGGAAGAACGTCCCTTCATGCGCTAATTTGATATAGTGCCGAAGCTTCCTGAGTGGTATTTCCAATTGCTTGCCCGTCCAAATGCACCTCCCTGATACAGGGTCCAAGGTTCCGCCAGCCCCGAAGAACCAAGTCCGGCAACGGTCTGGCCATTGCATTGTCTCTGGTTCGATCCCTTTCTCAAGCAGATCATTCTCAGCCTTGGCCCACTTAGGCCGGGCTCTGAGGTAGCCACCTGACCCCGTGCGATGGTGATGCTTCTTCTTCGCAGCATTTATCTGGTTTGTCGCCGACATCTTCTTACTCTTTTCCGATGTCTTATAGGCCACAAATGCGGGCCAGTCATCTTTGATCTTCTCATATATGCCCACGAATTCTGGAGTCTCTTTATCGCGGACAAACTTATTCAGTTTTTTCTTCCATGCCCTGAATTGGTCTACCATCTTCGAAATAGCAGCAGACTTGATTAATTCCTCTTTAACTGGATTCGCCGGATCATCCTCTGGCGGTAGGATGAAATTTGACTTCAGCTCAGTCCAAAGATCTTCTTTCTGCATATTAGTGACATAAGACACCTGAGCGTCTTTTGCAGCCGGCTTTAACCATTGATGGATGCTGATCGGGATCTTGTCCCTAACCAGAACCCCGCACTGATTAACAAATGCGTTCTTTGTCCGGATGGGTTCAATGGCTCGCCAGAGCGCGAGATTACTGAGATCTCAAACTTTTCATCCGGCCTCAACTTTTTCTTCGCGCCTCGTCTCTTTACCGAAGATTTGCTCGATCCGGAGGGCTAGAAAAAGGAACAAAGACGAGAGTTAATGAATGCATCAATTAACTAGTCAGCACAGGCTTAACTAACATATATACCTCCTGGCCGGACTCGGTTCGGTCACCGGAGCCAGCATCACGGTCTCCTTCTTGCACCGGCATTGGGTCACCGGAGCCGTCCTCACGGTCTACTTCTTCCATGTGCATTGGGTCACCGGAGCCATCAATATCATAGCCTAGATCTTCCAGCTGCAGCTCTCTTTCCACCAGCTCATTGGTGTCGTTGAGAAACGACAAGACGGCATCTTGTCCGTCTGCGATTATGTCCATCAACATCGCTTCTTGTGCTAGGTCTCGGGTGTTGTCGTCCATAGTTTCTACAAATATTTACAACATGCCAATTATTATTCAAACATGA
>LR738709.1:530903236-530919941 GCA_902687465.1 Secale cereale | reverse complement strand
GCGATCCACAACCCTAGACCCCCTCATGTCACATTTTGTCTAGTGTCAAAGGATTCAACAAAACCAATACTTCATCATTAGGCGAAAGTAACAGTCGCATGATGGTACGAAGCTCTTCAAAGTTATTTTGGAACGGAGTCCCAGAAAGGATAATTCGTAACAAAAGACGGATTATCCTATCAGGAACTTCGTTCCAGAACAACTTTGCATAACTTCGTACCAACATGCCCCGGTTACTTCTGGCAAATGATGAAGTCATGGATTTCTTCAATACTTTGACACTAGCTAGGCAACCTCTCGACCCCTCGACCCTCGGTTCCTCGACGACCCTCGGCCCCTCGACCCTCGGCCCCTCGACGACCCTCGTCCTCTCGACCCCTCGACCCTCGGCCTCTCAACCCCTCGACGACCCTCGGCCCCTCGGCGATCTCTCGACCCTTGACAACCCTCGGTCCCTCGACGACCCTCGACCCCCCCCCTAATGTCGAAGTTATCGGGGAGGGTGTATATCGACAACGACATATCCGATAAAAAAAGAGGAAGAAGAAGAAAAAAGGAACCGCTAGAGGAGAAGATCGAAGAAAAAAAAGAAAAAAAAAGGAGAAGAAGAAAGGAATAGAGGAGAAGAAGAGAAAATTTCTCTTCTTCTCCTCTATTCCTTTCTTCTTCTCCTCTTTTTTTTTCTTCTTTTTTCTTCTTCTTATTTATTTCTCCTCTTCTTCCTCTCCTCTTCTTCTTTCTTTCCTCTTTCTTATTTTCTTCTTTCCTATCCTTCTTTTTCTAAATTTGTAACTTTTGCATATATAAAACTTTTTATATATATTTAGCATATATAAACAAAAAAACTATATAGCCACATACACATATACATCACATACACATCACATACAGCAACTATACATCACAATTGTAACTATCTATATATAAACAAAAAACATTATATGAAAAAAAAACATTTTTAACATATATATTTAGCAAATTCCTAAGAAAAATAAAATATATATATATATACAAATACAAAATATATATACAGCAACTATATACACATAAACATATACAGCAACTATACATCACATACAGCAACTATATACAAATATATGAAACATATACACATATACAAATATACACATATATATACACATACAAAATATATATACACATACAAAAAAAAATCTCCTCACATCGTGACGGCGCGGGGCGGGGCGACGGCGCGGGGCGGGGCGGCGCGACGGCGCGGGGCGGCGCGACGGCGCGGGGCGGGGCGACGGTGCGGGGCGGGGAGACGGCGCGACGGCGACGGGGCGGCGTCGGGGGCGACTGGGCGACGGCGCGAGGCGGGGCAACGGGGCGACGGCGACGGGGCAACGGGGCGACGGCCGGGGCGACGGCGAGCTCGATGTGAGGAGGCGTCGGGGGCGGGGAACGAGAAACTGAACGAAATTTTCGCAAGTGTAGCTTATATAGGAGGAGTATTAGTCCCGGTTTGTGCCACCAACCGGGACTAATACGCCCCTTTAGTCCCGGTTGTTGCCACCAACCGGGACCAATGGCCTTGCGCTGGCGCTGCGGTGGGAGTTTAGTCCCACCTCGCTAGTTGAGAGCGGCCAGCACCTGTTTATAAGTTGCGCTGTCTCTTTCCTCTCAAACTCCTCTGAAATGCAGGCTTACGGGCCTAATTGGACACTGCAAAGCCTGTGGGCCTACTGGGCCTCCTACGGGCCTGAATCCTGGCCCATGGTTGGGTTTCTAGTTGTATTCAGGCCGTGCTGGCCCAGTAGGTGGCATTTTTTTTTCTATTTTTTTTCATTTCTACTTAGAACTAAATACTTATAGTTTTTTAGTGATTTCTTTTTTCTTTTAGGTCACAAAAATTATAAACTTTCTTTGTTTTCTTTGTTGCTTTATTTATTTTATTTTGTTTCTACTTACAACAAAATACTTATTGTTGCTATTTTTATTTTTTTGTAAGTTTTTTTGTTTTGTTTTCTGCATTATTTATTTTCTTTTGTTTTTTGCTTTATTTTTTAATTCTTTCTGGTAAAACCAATTACAAACTTTCTGTTAGTGCAAGTAGTATTCAAATTTGAATAGTTTAAATTTGAAATTATTTATTTTCTTTGTTGCTTTATTTATTTTATTTTGTTTCTACTTACAATGAAATACTTATTGTTGCTATTTTTATTTTTTTGCAAGTTTTTTTTGTTTTCTGCATTATTTATTTTCTTTTGTTTTTTGCTTTATTTTTAATTCTTTCTGGTAAAACCAATTACAAACTTTCTGTTAGTTTAAGTAGTATTGAAATTTGAATAGTACAAACGGACAATGGTATCATACTCGTCTGTTACAAAGTTGGCATGGTATCATCATAATAGTTGCGGAAAAAAGTCTTCACTTTTTCTTCGCTTGTGTCATTTGCTTATTGCGCCGTAACCATGGATAATCTTCATCGTTTATCAGGATGCTTGGGTCAGCCTTGACTTTGAAGGGAGGAATTTCATGAAACTTTTCATAATCTTCGGATATGTCTGTCTTGCCCTCCACTCCCAGGATGTCCCTTTTTCTTAAAAGAACTATGTGGCGCTTTGGCTCATCGTATGATGTATTCGCTTCCTTATCTTTTCTTTTTCTCGGTCTGGTAGACATGTCCTTCACATAGATAACCTGTGCCACATCATTGGTTAGGACGAACGGTTCGTCAGTGCATCCAAGATTTTTCAGATCCACTGTTGTCATTCTGTACTGTGGGTCTACCTGTACCCCGCCTCCTGACAGATTGACTCATTTGCACTTAAACAATGGGACATTAAAATCATGTCCGTAGTCAAGTTCCCATATGTCCACTATGTAACCATAATATGTGTCCTTTCCCCTCTCGGTTGTTGCATCAAAGCGGACACCGCTGTTTTGGTTGGTGCTCTTTTGATCTTGGACAATCGTGTAAAATGTATTCCCATTTATCTCGTATCCTTTGTAAATCAATACAGTCGAAGATGGTCCCCTGGACAACAAGTACAACTCATCACAAACAGTGTTGTCACCTCTGAGACGTGTTTCCAACCAACTGCTGAAAGTCCTGATGTGTTCACATGTAATCCAGTCGTCGCACTGCTCCGGGTGTTTGGAGCGCAGACTGTTCTTGTGTTCATCGACATACGGGGTCACCAATGTAGAGTTCTGTAGAACTGTGTAGTGTACTTGAGACCAAGAATATCCATCCCTGCATATTATTGAGTCCCTTCCAAGTGTGCCTTTTCCAGTTAGTCTCCCCTCGTACCGCGATTTAGGGAGACCTATCTTATTAAGGCCAGGAATGAAGTCAACACAAAACCCGATGACATCCTCTGTTTGATGGCCCATGGAGATGCTTCCTTCTGGCCTGGCGCGGTTACGGACATATTTCTTTAGGACTCCCATGAACCTCTCAAAGGGGAACATATTGTGTAGAAATACGGGCCCCAGAATGACAATCTCGTCGACTAGATGAACTAGGACGTGTGTCATGATATTGAAGAAGGATGGTGGGAACACAAGCTCGAAACTGACAAGACATTGCGCCACATCACTCCTTAGCCTTGGTACGATTTCTGGATCGATCACCTTTTGAGAGATTGCATTGAGGAATGCACATAGCTTCACAATGGCTAATCGGACGTTTTCCGGTAGAAGCCCCCTCAATGCAACCGGAAGCAGTTGCGTCATAATCACATGGCAGTCATGAGACTTTAGGTTCTGGAACTTTTTCTCTGCCATATTTATTATTCCCTTTATAGTCGACGAGAAGCCAGTCGGGACCTTCATACTGAGCAGGCATTCAAAGAAGATTTCTTTCTCTTCTTTTGTAAGAGCATAGCTGGCAGGACCTTCATACTGCTTCGGAGGGATGCCGTCTTTTTCGTGCAAACGTTGCAGGTCCTCCCGTGCCTCAGCTGTATCTTTTGTCTTTCCATACACGCCCAAGAAGCCTAGCAGGTTCACGCAAAGGTTCTTCGTCACGTGCATCACGTCGATTGAAGAGCGGACCTCTAGGTCTTTCCAGTGGGGTAGGTCCCAAAATATAGATTTCTTCTTCCACATGGGTGCGTGTCCCTCAGCGTCATTCGGAACAGCTAGTGCGCCGGGGCCCTTTCCAAAGATTACGTGTAAATCATTGACCATAGCAAGTACGTGATCACCGGTACGCATGGCGGGCTTCTTTCGGTGATCTGCCTCGCCTTTGAAATGCTTGCCTTTCTTTCGACATTGATGGTTGGTCGGAAGAAATCGACGATGGCCCAGGTACACATTCTTCCTGCATTTGTCCAGGTATATACTTTCAGTGTCATCTAAACAGTGCGTGCATGCGTGGTATCCTTTGTTTGTCTGTCCTGAAAGGTTACTGAGAGCGGGCCAATCGTTGATGGTCACGAACAGCAATGCCTTTAGGTCAAATTCCTCCTGACTGTGCTCATCCCACGCACGTACACCGTTTCCATTCCACAGCTGTAAAAGTTCTTCAACTAATGGCCTTAGGTACACATCAATGTCGTTGCCGGGTTGCTTAGGGCCTTGGATGAGAACTGGCATCATAATGAACTTCCGCTTCATGCACATCCAAGGAGGAAGGTTATACATACATAGAGTCACGGGTCAGGTGTTGTGATTGCTGCTCTGCTCCCCGAAAGGATTAATGCCATCCGCGCTTAAAGCAAACCATACGTTCCTTGGGTCCTTTGCAAACTCCTTCCAGTACTTTCTCTCGATTTTTCTCCACTGCGACCCGTCAACGGGTGCTCTCAACTTCCCGTATTTCTTACGGTCCTCACTGTGCCATCACATCAACTTGGCATGCTCTCTGTTTCTAAACAAACGTTTCAACCGTGGTATTATAGGAGCATACCACATCACCTTCGCAGGAACCCTCTTCCTGGCGGGCTCGCCATCAACATCACCAGGGTCATCTCGTCTCATCTTATACCGCAATGCACCGCATACCGGGCATGCGTTCAGATCCTTGTATGCACCGCGGTAGAGGATGCAGTCATTAGGGCATGCATGTATCTTCTACACCTCCAATCCTAGAGGGTATACGACCTTCTTTGCTCCGTATGTACTGTCGGGCAATTCGTTATCCTTCGGAAGCTTCTTCTTCAATATTTTCAGTAGCTTCTAAAATCCTTTGTCAGCCACAGCATTCTCTGCCTTCCACTGCAGCAATTCCAGTACGGTACCGAGCTTTGTGTTGCCATCTTCGCAATTGGGGTACAACCCTTTTTTGTGATCCTCTAACATGCGATCGAACTTCAGCTTCTCCTTTTAACTTTCGCATTGTGTCCTTGCATCGACAATGACCCGGCGGAGATCATCATTTGGTTCCTCTTGATCTTCAGCAGCTTCACCTGTTGCAGCATCATTGGGCACATCGTCTGGTTCCTCTTGATCTTCACCAGCTCCCCCCATTGCAGCATCACCGTATTCAAGGGGCACATAGTTGTCATCGTACTCTTCTTCTTCGCCGTCTTCCATCATAACCCCTATTTCTTCGTGCCTCGTCCAAACATTATACTGTGGCATGAAACCCTTGTAAAGCAGGTGGGAGTGAAGGATTTTCCGGTTATAGTAAGACATCGTATTCCCACATTTAGTGCATGGACAACACATAAAACCATTCTGCTTGTTTGCCTCAGCCGCATTTAGAAACTCATGCACGCCCTTAATGTACTCGGAGGTGTGTTTGTCACCGTACATTCATTGCCGGTTCATCTGCGTGCATTATATATAATTAAGTGTGTCAAAAACCATTACAGAACATCATAAATAGATAATTAAGTGACCAAATTAATAAAAGTTCATCATCACATTAAAACCAAAGTACATACATATATAGTTCTCATCTAACAACATATAGCTCTCCATACACATCGAAACTATGTAAAACATTTCAATGCGAAAACAAATGCGATCATAATCGCAACCAAGGTAACAATTGATCCAACGGCATAATGATACCAAGCCTCGGTATGAATGGCATATTTTCTAATCTTTCTAATCTTCAACCGCATTGCATCCATCTTGATCTTGTGATCATCGACGACATCCACAACATGCAACTCCAATATCATCTTCTCGTCCTCAATTTTTTTTATTTTTTCCTTCAAGAATTTGTTTTCTTCTTCAACTAAATTTAACCTCTCGACAATAGGGTCCATCTTGATCTTGTGATCATCGATGACTTCCGCAACATTCAACTCCAATTCCATCTTCTCCTCCTCCATTTTTTCCAATTTTTTCTTTAAGGAAATGTTTTCCTCTTCAACTAAATTTAACCTCTCCACAAGAGGGTCGGTTGGAATTTCCGGTTCAACTACCTCCTAGACATAATAAAACATCTATGCATGTCAGGTTGGTCGGCATAACTATCATAAACACTAAAACAAATAGTTATAAATTAAAGATAATATACCACATCCGAATCGTAGACAGGACGAGGGCCCACGTGGGCGGATATCAAAACCATCGCACTATATAATAACAAGCAATAATAAACGTAAGAAAATTAGACAAATATCTATCTAAAGCAATAATAACAAGCAATGATAAAAGTAAGAAAAGCATGGACATAATAAGAGGCTCACCACGATGGTGCCGGTGACGAGATCGGCGGGGGCGATTGACGGCGGCGAAGACGGGGACGGGACGTGACGGACCGCTAAACCTAGACAAATCTCGGAGAAAATAGAGCTTCGAGAGGAGAAAAGTTTAACTAGTGTGGCTCGGGCATTCCATCGAACACGTTGTGTGCATAGGAGGTGAGCTAGAGCACCACTAACCCCTCTCCCCCTCGGCCAGAAAAAAAAACAGAGCAGTGTGATCTGCTCTTGAGCGAGGGGGTATATATAGGCACCTCATTGGTCCCGGTTGGTGCTACAAACCGGGGCTAAAGGGGTGCCTTTGGTCCCGGTTCATGCCACCAACCGGGACCAATGGTGGTGCGCCAGGAGCAAGACCCATTGGTCCCGGTTCGTCGCACCAACCGGGACCAAAAGGTCCAGACGAACCGGGACCAATGGCCCATGTGGCCCGGCCGGCCCCCTGGGCTCACGAACCGGGTCCAGTGCCCCCATTGGACCCGGTTCTAGATTGAACCGGGGCTAATGGGATGGACAGGCCTGGACTAAAGCCCTGTTTTCTACTAGTGATTGGCTTATGCCTTACTTGAGTCGTGCCCTGGCGCTCACGAGCGGCTCTTGGTGGTCATCGGCTCTCTCTATTGGTCATCTTCTATGATGGATGATGGTCGCTGGTGGTGGATCTGGTGAAGGCTCCTCCAATAAGCTCGACGGCTGGCGAGACCAAGATGATGTGATCGCCTCTCCGTCTTCCTTGGCCAGCATTGAGATGGAGGGGAAGATGACATATCTACGCTTGCTTGTTTAGATTTGGCGCTCCATAGGGTATTGAAGCTGACCTTCTTCTAGCCACCGCACTGACCTTGGCTTCGAAAGCTGGAGATCGACGGAAAAAAATGCTTCCAATTCTGCTTTTCAACCAAAGATGCTTTTTCAATTGGATTTTCCGGTAACGGGCCGGTTACTAGAAATCCTGTTGGTCCCCAAAAATTTGTTGTTGTACGACGGGATGGTTTGAAATAGAATTTGTATGGCTTATAAAGGCAAACTGTTCACTTGGAAAAAAGATGATTGGCAAATGAGTGAGGAATTGAACCTAAGCCCTTACCGAGAAAAGGCAGCTCACTAACCACTAGAACAACAATTAGTTTTTATACATGATACATTAAACGAAATATGTATGTGGCACACGTGTGGCAGATTGCGAAACTACCACACCACCTCGGGGTGCTTCGATCGGGATTGTACGGCTGCTGGCGATATGCGCGGAGGCAGTTGCTAAACTGCGGGCGTGACCGCGAGGAGCACGGCCGAGCCATCAGCTGGAGCTTCCATCCATGGCTCTGCTCCGCGCCGCCGCCGCCGCGCCCGCGTCGCAGCTCTCCTGGCCATCTCCCCTTTCCCCCACACCAAGCGGCCGCCTCAAGGATGCCCTCCACCACCCTTTCCGGGACGTCCTCTGGTCGGACCCTAACCTCTTCGCCCACGTCTTCCGGGCCTGCCGCGCCATCCCGCTCCTCCACCAGCTCCACGCCTTTGCCGCCACCTCTGGCGCCGGCGCCTACTGCTTCACCACCAACAACCTCATGCTCACCTACGCGGACCTCGGCGACCTCCCCACTGCGTGCAGTCTGTTCGAGAGAATTCCGAAGCCGAACGTCACGTCCTGGAACATTCTGATTTGGGGTTACATCAAGAACGGTGACCTTGGAAGCGCTCGGAAGCTGTTCAACGAAATGCCCACGAGGAATGTCGCCACCTGGAATGCCATGGTCGCTGGGCTCACCAATGCAGGGCTTGACGAGGACAGCTTGGGGTTCTTCCTTGCCATGCGGAGGGAGGGATTGCATCCTAATGAGTTTGGCCTTGGGAGCATGTTCAGGTGCTGTGCCGGGCTCTCCGATCTTGTCTCTGGACGTCAGGTCCATGCATATATCATGAGGTGTGGGATGGACATTGACATGTGTGTTGGGAACTCTCTGGCTCACATGTACATGCGGTGTGGGTGCCTCGCAGAAGGAGAGGCCGCTCTCCAAGCGCTTCCTTCTCTTACAGTTGTGTCATTCAATACCACAATCGCTGGTAGGACACAGCATGGAGACTCCGAGGGAGCATTGGAGTATTTTTCCATGATGAGAGGTGTTGGGATAGCGGCTGATGTGGTCACATTCGTTAGTATCATTACCTGTTGCTCAGACTTGGCAGCTCTCGCACAAGGTCAGCAAGTTCACGCACAGGTTATCAAGGCTGGAGTTGACAAGGTTGTTCCAGTCATTACTTGCCTTGTGCATATGTACTCTCGATGCGGATGCTTGGGTGACTCTGAAAGAGTTTATTCTAGTTATTGTGGATCAGATCTTTTTCTTCTGAGTGCAATGATCTCAGCTTGTGGGTTCCATGGGCAAGGACATAAAGCAGTTGAGCTGTTTAAACAGATGATGAATGCTGGGGCAAGACCTAATGAGGTTACTTTCTTGGCCCTAATATATGTGTGCAGCCATAGTGGTCTGAGAGATGAAGGCTTGGAGTTCTTTGAGCTTATGACCAAGACTTATGGACTGCAGCCAAGTGTGAAACACTACACTTGTATTGTGGATCTTCTTGGGCGATCAGGTTGTCTGGATGAAGAAGAGGCCCTTATCTTGTCAATGCATGTACGTGCTGACGGGGTCATATGGAAGACACTGCTATCTGCTTGTAAGACCCAGAAGAATGTTGACATGGCCGAGCGGATAGCAGAGCGAGTCATTGAGTTTGACCCTCGAGATTATGCGCCTTATGTTCTTCTATCAAATATTCGAGCTACCAGCAAGAGATGGGGAGATGTCAGTGAGCTAAGAAAAAACATGAGGGAGAAGAATGTGAGAAAGGAACCTGGTGTCAGCTGGGTAGAGCTTAATGGTCAGGTGCATCAGTTTTGCACAGGAGATAAATCTCATCCAAGACAAGGAGAGATCGATGAGTACTTGGAAGAAATGATGGCCAAGATCAGGCAATGTGGATATGCACCAGACATGAGCATGGTCTTCCACGATATGGAGGATGAGGAGAAAGAGGTTCGTTTACCTCACCACAGCGAGAAATTGGCGATAGCATTTGCGTTTCTGAGCTTACCTGAAGGAGTTCCTATCCGAATAATGAAGAATCTACGTGTGTGCGATGACTGCCATGTTGCTATCAAGTTGATGTCCCAGGTCACTGGTCGAGAGATTGTGGTCAGAGATGTAAGCCGCTTTCACCATTTCAGAGATGGCAAATGCTCCTGTGGAGATTATTGGTGATGAGAGCACTCAACTGTGTGTATCTTTTCCATGTGCTGTGGGGAACAAGATCTGTATACTTGGTTCATGGAATTTTTGAAGTCAGCAGGTTTTGGTCTACTCAACTGAGGGATGGGCTATTGAATTGGCTATTTTGAGTTTCAACTAGTCTGTACCAATCCGACCTGTACTCTGGAAATCATTAAATTTGCTGGATCTTTGATCCTAAAAAATAAATGCATTCACTCTGATTCTTAAACAAATCATCGTCTTCTAGTATAAGTGATGGACTAGCATTTTTCGCCCAAGTCTTGGTAGAATTCTGAAATTCAGGAAATGCATTCTGTATGATATGAATATTTGTGGACAGAGCTGAAATACAAGATTTGGTTTTCTCGACAATTAATTATCTGGTTGTGGTTGTCCCATCTTTCATATCTTGCCAATTGATGACCCACAACCGTGAGGGATCTATTGCAGCGTTTTCGATAAGTAAGAGTGTCGAACCCAACGAGGAGCAGAAGGTATTGATAAGCGATTCTGAGCAAGGAATTACTGCAAGCACTGAAAGATAACTTTTTAGGGATTTTCTCGATATAAGCAACAGGAAAGTAAAAGCAAGCAAAGTAAAAGGCACTGAGAGTAACAAGTGGCCCAATCCTTTATGAGCAAAGGAGAGGCCTAGCAACTGAACTTATAAAGGCTAAAGCGTTCTTGAGGACACACGGGAGAGGTAGTCATGTGCTTTCGCCATATCCCGTATCGGTACTACGTTATGTGTTGATAAGTGTTGAGTGGGTGGATCTATGCTAGTACACTCTCTAGACTAAGATGAGTGCACTCTTATGATTACACACCTTGCAAGCATCCGCAAATACAAGATAGTATTTAAGGCAAAAGCCTAACCATAGCAATACGATCGATGATCCATTGTTCCCTTGTGCAAAAGCGTGCGAACTGGGGTTCAGGTTTCTGTCACTCCGGCAACCCACCGTAAGCATTCTTTGTACACAATGTATTCCCCTAGGTCCTTAATAAGGCGAAGTGTTGAGTGTTCGACTCACACAACACCACTAGTAGAATGACAACGCAACTTAAGTATCAAACAACACATATTACTTCAACAGCATATGACTACTAACAACAAGACTTTTCCCATGTCCTCAAGAACTAAGGTAACTACTCACAAGACATAAAAGAGATCATGATCAGTGGAGATAAATGGATGATAAACAATCTGGACATAATAATATTTCTCCAACAAAACTCAATAGCATTCACCACAAAGTAGTAATCAACACCGATGGAGTAGAGAGGATGGATAGTACGGGTTACAACACAAGTTGCAATTGTGAGATGAGATTTGGATGAAGATGGAGATGGTGCTGATGTTGGGGATGATGTTGATGATGATCTCGATGATGCCCGTGATAATGGTGATGACGATAGCGATGATCTCCCCTTCCGGGAGGTGATCTCCCCGGCGAAATCTGCCCGCCGGAGATGGCTTTTTCTTCTCTGTAGGTTTCCGCCAAAGAGCGGCGGAGGAACTCCGTAAAAACTCTCGTTTTTAGGGTTTTCGGATAATGGGGAGTATATAGGCAAAAGGGGGCAGCCGGAGGTGGGCCAGGGGCTCCAGGCGCCCCCCGACGCGGCCAGGGGGGGCGCGCCCCCAGGGCGCCTGGACCTCCTGTGGCCCCCCTCTGGTTGCCCTTTCGCGTGCCTTCGTGATCCGTCTGAAAAATATTCTTCGTCGATTTTCAGGTAATTTGGAGGTATTCTTCTTCAGCAACTCAGCGTCCACTTTTTACCGCTGAATCCTGCGTCTGCTGCTTCGGCACCGGAAAGTTGCAAACTGTGTAAAATAGACCAAAACAACATAAGAACATCATCGTAATGTGAAATATATCAATGAATAAGGATAAATTATGATACAAAATAGTGATGCATTTTGGACGTATCACCAATATATATGCCTTCATTAATAATTAAATATCTGCTCAGGATGGTCGTAAAGTTGGATCATGTGTTGCTGGAGCCTGGAGGTTCTGATCCTTCTGAGAGCATGGCAGTAGAAACTATCGATGCAATTATACCTGGAGCAACAATGGTGCAGTGCTACAGAATGGAAGGAAAGTGTCTCTTTTACTTGTCATGCAATAATTCTGATTAGAATGTCAAGTGACATTTTTTTTCATTTCACTGGATGTATATTTTGGTCAATAAGAACAGTGGCCAGGGTCCACAGGCAGCTGCATATATGCATTGTACAATAATTCCATTGAATCTCGTTATGCATTGAAATTAATTTTGGATTTTCTTTTTCAATTGGATGTAGCTTGGTTTTGAATAAGATTGATAGTTAAAGTTTTCTTTCAATTGGCTGTGCTTGGTTTTGCCTTTCAATTTTCTTTGTTTAAAACAAATTCTGCATAATTTTGGATCATTTTTTGAAATCTGAGAACTTTTTTCAAATCATGAACAATTTTTTAAAAAAATCTGGATAAATTACGTACAAAGACAACGGTAAATTTTACCAAGAAGCACGAAAATTATTGAAAAACATATCATTGATAAATTGTGTGAAAATAGCATGATAGTATACGAACCACATACCCGATAACTTACGTAGAAACACTACGGTAACTTTTTCGATCGAAATAAAAAGTTGTTGAAAACATACCCCCGGTAACTTCTGTGAAAATAGTACGGTAATATGCGATCCGTTTACCCGATAACTTAAGTACAACCACCTCGGTAATTAACTTTTTAGACCGCGAGGAAAAAGTTGTTGAAAACATATCTCGATAATTAATATGAAAATAACACGGTAATATACGAAACACATACTTGATAACTTACATGGAAACACCGCAGTAACTTTTTGAGCAGGAGAAAAGTTGTTGAAGAATATAACCTCAGAAACTTATGTAGAAATAGCACGATAATATACAAATCACATACATGATAACTTAGTACAAATATTGTGGTAACTTTTTAGAGCGGGAGAAAAAGTTGTTGAAAACAATTTATGTGAAAATAAGACGGTAATATATGAACTGCATGTCCGATAACTTACGAATAAACACCGCAATAATTTTGACCAACGGGAAACAAAGTTGTTGAAAAACATACTCCAATCCACGAGGTAACTTGTGCGAAAATAGCACGGTAATATGTGAACCGCATACCCGAGAACTTACCAGAAACACCGCGGTAACTTTTTTGATCGGGAGAAAGAACATACCCCGATAACTAATGTGAAAATAATATGGTAAATACGAACCGCATACCCTATAACTTATGTACAAATACTACAGAAACTTTTAACCAAGGGGAAAAAGTTTTTGAGAAGCATCCTCCGATAACTTATGTGAAAATAGCACGGTAATATATGAACCACGTATCTACTAAATTAAGTACAAACACCTGCGGTAACTTTTGACACGGGGGGGTTACTGAAAAATATAACCCCGGTAACTTATGCGAAAATAGCACGGTAAGTTGCATACCACATGCTTGGTAACTTATGTAGCCGAGGCGTGGTAACTTTTGACCCAGAAAAAAGATTCGTCGGAACATACCAACATGGTATCTAGTTTCGAAGATCTCATCGCGACGAATCTTTTATGTGACAACGGTTTTTGCATCGGACCAACGGTTTAAGCTACAAAACATTTTTAATTTTTGAAATATGAGAGAATCTAGGATGACATCATCATTTTTGTCCTCTAGTGCATGTATGTAATTAGAGAGAGGGATGAACGTGGAAAGAGAGTTAGTCACACCCTAATCTACTCACTCCGTTCCGAAATAATTGTCGCTGGAGATAATCAGTTCATTTTTCGTCACGTTGTAATATTTCTTCCCTTTCCCCTTCTGCCCTCGCACTCACTCGCTTTCTCCCCGACACCGACAGGCCCCCGGCTACCACTCGCCTCCTCCCCACCCCAGATCCGTCGACCTCACCCCCGCCCACCACCGCCCACCGCCAGATCCGTCGACCTCACCTCCGCCCACCACCGCCCATCCACGAGTTGGAGCAGCCGGATGAGGACGACCCCACCAAGACCGCCTCTTCCTCTGGCGACCACGCCACCCAGCGCCACCAGGACGCCGCCGCACCACCACCGAGCTTCCAACTCTCCCATCCCAATCCCCTCCTCCGGCCGGCCGCTCCTCCCGCACCACTAGAAGCAGCACAGGCGGACAGCAGCAGCTGCGCCCGCCTCCCGCCTACGCCAGCAGAAGCCGTGCTCGATCCGATCAAAGGTGATATTTTTACACTGGCGGCGGTGCTCGATCCATGCTGGAGCAGCGGGAGGAGGACGGCGGTGCAGCGGGCTTGTTCTTCCCTGCTGTCGACAAGCAGCCCCGGCTTGTTGACCCACGCGCCCTCGTCTTGGTTGTGGCCGCTACCTTGGCTGCCTGCCAGGCGGCGTAGCTGGTCGGGGTCGCCGACGACTGTGAGGAGGAAGAGGAGTGCTTGGTCCGGCGCTCCGTCTCCTACACCCTGCCGCCACGCGCTCCTTGGAGATGCCCAGCCAGCCATGGAGTAATCCAAGGTCAAGGTGCGCCCTCCTCCTCTTTCCGGTCCAAGCAATCAAGAAACGTGTGTTGTTCTTGGCAACTACTCCTGCTACGAATCTTGCAAGAAACGTAGGCTCATCAGAGTCAATAACGGAGAATCAAGCTATGTTTATCTGTTGACCACTGTATTAAAACCTGTAGGAAATCTACTCCACTCCTCTGATGTTATGACCAACTGAGAAAAGCCTGAAACTGAATCTTGATACTCCTGCTTCGTATACAATCAAGCCGAGAAAAGAAATGTGTTGTCCAGATGACATTTCACTATTTTATTTCAGTTTCAGAAAGTACACATTGATTGACTATGTCTAGTGTTTTTGTTATTGAATTTCGTTTTGCTGTTTTACCGTGTCTCTCATTCTCTTTATTGTGCCTAACGTTTCTTATTTTTATTTTCAGGTTTCTCAGAACTAACAGATGCTGCTCTTTAATCAATTAGGAAGCTGATGGTGGTACTCCAATGGATAATTAAGTCTCAGTTTGATGGAGTTTTGCGATCAACCTAATGTATGAGTGTAGGAGTACTTCCTTGTGAACCAATGGGTGGGTAAGCTCCTGCATCCACTCAAGTTCTGAACCAATGGGTGAGTATACTGAAACAAGTTCTTAAAACAATCTTGTGCTACTGTTACTGTTTACTCCTGTCAAATAAACTACTCCAGTCAATATTGCTAGTGTTTACTCCTGTCAATAAACCTTGCTAGGTGAATCATTTCCATTAATTAAATTTAACTGAATTTAAAGCACTTAACTGAATTTATATTATTGCACCGTGGAGTAGTTCAATGATCCAGTAGTTCTTATTGGAGTAGTTCAATGGTACTCGTACAGTACTTGGTGTAGCTTGGTGTTAGTACTTGGTCATTGGCAGTAGCTTGCAGTATTTGTAGCTACAGTTAACTGAAGAGATTAGTGACATCAGTAGCTTGCAATATTTGTAGCTATAGTTAACTGAAGAGAATACTGCTTCAAGTGATATCAGTAGAGATTAGTTGCTGTAGTACTGCTTGAAGTGACATTACTTGGTGTAGTACTGCTTGGAGTAGCCTGCTTGGAGTACTTCTTTTCATGGAGCTGCTAGCAGTAATTTCTGATTTGCAGTCAGATTAGCTTGGAGCTGTAGCATTGCTTGCTCTGCTATTCTCTTCTCTTCTCTTCTTTTAATTAAAATTAACTCAACCTTTTACTTTAATAAAATTAGTTGAAACTTTCCAGTTAATTAAAATAACTGAAAATGTTCCTTTAATGCTTGCATAAACTTTTTAAAAGATGAATTGGAGAACTTCTTTAATGAAGGTTTTGTGTACTCTACTGCTTGCATCAGTATTTTTAAAAATAAATGAATCTTTTCTCTCTTCTCTTCTCTTTGTCTGCTGGAGTAAACTTTTCCAGTATACTCCTAGGAGTAAACTTTCTCTACTGGAGTAGGAATTGCTCTCAGGAGTAGCAGTAGTGATTTTTTTAACAGCAGCGACAACAGCGATTTTAGTTAATGTGTTAAATTAAATTAAACCTTTTGTGTTAAAATTAAATTAAACTTTTTCCTCTCCTCTCCTATTCCACTCCACTCCTCTTCTATTCCACTCCTTTCCTCTCATATTCCTCTCCTAGTCCTTTCCTTTAACAACAGCAACAATAATGTGAAGTCCAAGATTGAAGACAAGGAGGGCATCCCAGCCTACATACTCTTCTCTAATTCACTCCTCTCCTCTCCTACTCCAAAGAATGATCATACAAGTACTACTCTCCTATCAGAGAATGATCATACAAGTGGAGTATGGTGTAAAAAATACATGGAGTAAAAATACTTGGAGTAAAAATACTTGGAGTAAAAGTGCAAAATTAAATGAAGTAAAAATTTAAATGGAGTTACACATACAAGTGGATTAGACATACAAGATACTCCACACAAACAACATACTCAAATATGGATTATTACAGACATGACAAGCATCAGAGCCTCATCCCAAGCATCACTAGCATCCCAAGCATCGTCACTAGCATCAGAGCCTCATCCCAAGCATCACTAGCATCCCAAGCATCATCACTAGCATCAGAGCCTCATCCCAAGCATCACTAGCATCCCAAGCATCGTCACGAGCATCAAAGCCTCATCACTAGCATCACAAGCAACACAAGCATCATCACGAGCATCACAGCCTCATCACAAGCAACACAAGCATCATCACGAGCATCACAGCCTCATCACAAGCAACACAAGCATCATCACGAGCATCAGAGCCTCATCAC
>LR738709.1:530867382-530903186 GCA_902687465.1 Secale cereale | reverse complement strand
CCTC
Source organism: Secale cereale (assembly GCA_902687465.1). Taxonomy (NCBI): domain Eukaryota; kingdom Viridiplantae; phylum Streptophyta; class Magnoliopsida; order Poales; family Poaceae; genus Secale; species Secale cereale. The sequence goes on along the minus strand of LR738709.1, from coordinate 530,903,182 downwards.
ATCACTAGCATCACAAGCAACACAAGCATCCTCACGAGCATCAGAGCCTCATCACTAGCATCACAGCCTCATCACAAGCAACACAAGCATCATCACGAGCATCAGAGCCTCATCACAAGCAACACAAGCATCCTCACGAGCATCAGAGCCTCATCACAAGCAACACAAGCAACACAAGCATCATCACGAGCATCAGAGCCTCATCACTAGCATCAGAGCCTCTCCATTAGCCCTAAGTTGTGTAGGGCATTTGCGTAAACCTCTTGAGGGCAGGATAGTCTTGGAGGTAGTTTCCCAAGAACCTCAAGCCTTTCCTTGTTTACATGGGGTATTTTGTATCCATTTCCCCCTGCATGGTTTAGGATCTCGACCATGCACGTCTGCAGAGTTAGGAAAATTATGTTGAGCTTGTAAACCTCGTAGCCTTCAAATTCCTCCAAAACACCCTTAATAAGGTCTTGTAGTGTTTTAGGACTCACACAATCTGTCAGGGATTGCAGCGAGTTGAAAAACCCAAGGTCAAGCACATTCAAGTCAGGACTGTTGGCGGGTTGTTGTATTATTCTGATATCAAGTCCAGTTTTTGCAATAGCTTCTAGAAATTTCGGGTCATCTCGCAAGATATGGGGCTTAGCATTATCCTGCTGAATGTATATGGTCTGTCCAGCATCACCTTCGGGCCAAACAGCTTGTATTGCTGGCAAGACTTTCTCTATCAGGAACTCCCTCATAACTTTTCTGTCGACCTTTACTGACTTTGTCTCTATTGTACCTTTGGGCCTATTGTCGCTTCTCCTCTGAGCAGGAACTTCTTTCACGAATGGCCAGATACCGATTTTCCCAGAGAAGGTCACGTTTCCCTCCCTATCCCACCTTGGCCTCGCAACGGCCGTCAAGAACATCACCTTGCCAATGCAATTGCCATGTATAGGCCTCGTAGGCTCTTCCTCTCCATCTAGCAGATAATATGTTCTATTCTTCTTAGTCATGTTAAACCACTTCTCATCGATATGGATAACATTATGCATAGTCTTGAACTTAGGCCTTGGTGTTGTAGTTGTTGCCTCATCAAGCATCGACAAACAAAATTTCATCCTATCCTTCTTATTCTTGTCCTTTAGAGCTGGCTTCACATAGTTTGTATGCCTGCTTATCAAGTTTAACATGAACTTTCTGTGAAGTGTGGTAGGGCTACATCCTAGTTGCCAGGCAAGTGATCTAATGGTTGACCTTCTGTTTAATGGGATCGTTAGGATTTTTTCTAGGTTAATGTCCTTAGGCTTTCTTCCGCAATTTCCTTTTTTTTATTAGAAACATCCACCTCTAGACCTTCTCTAATCTGCTTCATTGCTCTCCTCCAAATTCTTTGTATATTCCAAACACCCACTCCAAAAAAAATTGCAATGTCTTGCATATCAGTTCCCAAAAAAGTGCCTCCTCTACTCATACACAGTGTATGCAATGCTACATAAGCAGCAAATTTTTGTTGGTCATTGAGGGTTTTATATTTCCTAGCAACTTGCCCAACACCTGCACCAAGACATACAACAAATAAATGATTAAATGAAATGATCAAGTGATGAAGTGATAGAATGATCAAGTGATGAAATGATGGAATGATCAACTGTAACTGTACCTGGATTTTGAACAATTTCATCTCCTTCCATTCCCTCTCCTGCATCTCCTTCCATTTCTTCTCCTACATGTCCTTCCATTTCATTTTCTGCATCTTCATCCATTTCATCCACATCTTCTGCAGGTGGAGTGAAGTTGAGGTCTGGGAGATCCATTTTCTCCTAAAGATATGAATATGTAAGATGAAGTAGAAGTGGAATTAGAAGTAAAATTCAGCAAAGTGCTTTCAAAAGCACTTTGCTGAATTAATATGCACCTATGTGCATTAAAATACAGCAAAGTGCTTTCAAAAGCACTTTGCTGAATTAATATGCACCTATGTGCATTAAAATTCAGCAAAGTGCTTTCAAAAGCACTTAACTGAATTTTGATGCACCTATGTGCATTAAAATTCAGCAAAGTGCTTTCAAAAGCACTTTGCTGAATTAATATGCACCTATGTGCATTAAAATTCAGCAAAGTGCTTTCAAAAGCACTTAACTGAATTTTGATGCACCTATGTGCATTAAAATTCAGCAAAGTGCTTTCAAAAGCACTTTGCTGAATTAATATGCACCTATGTGCATGAAAATGCAGCAAAGTGCTTTCAAAAGCACTTTGCTGAATTTTGATGCACCTATGTGCATGAAAATGCAGCAAAGTGCTTTCAAAAGCACTTTGCTGAATTAATATTCACCTATGTGCATTAAAATTCAGCAAAGTGCTTTCAAAAGCACTTAACTGAATTTTGATGCACCTATGTGCATTAAAATTCAGCAAAGTGCTTTCAAAAGCACTTAACTCAATTTTTATGCACATATATGCATTAACTGAATTAACCACTGCTCTACACTACTGGTTGATGGATCACAGGTAAATGGATCAAGGAATGGGCATGACCAAGTGATCAAATGGAAGATCAAGAAGTAAATATCACAGGTAATTTTCAGTAAGTCCCTAAATTTGTTACCTACTGTTAATGGTGTAGCTTCAGTACCTTAAAATGTAGTTGCTTAAAATTTGTGATAATTTTGGAGTAGCTTCAGGACCTACTGTTAATTTTGCTGAATTTTGGAGTAGCTTCAGCACCAAGTGATCAAATGGTGATGCTGATGGAAATGAATGAAAGAAAGAGAAGCTGGTTTGACTGATTTCCTGATTTCATTACCAAAACATTTTGATATCCAAGTGCTGAAGCTACTTCGGGCCAAACATTTTGATCATGTCGACCTTTACTAACACTTTGAAAGAAAGAGAAGCTGGTTTGATTGATTTCCTGAGTGAACTTTTCCAAAACTAGCAGATCATGACCTTGATATCAATATATTCCTAGTATTCCATTACCAAAACATTTGACATCCTGATTGAACGTTTCCAAAACTAGCAGAGCATGATCAATTTCCTACTTGAATGTTTCCAAAAGTAACATGATCAATTAACATGTTTCCTGATTTCTGGATTGAATATTTCCAAAAGTAACATGATCAATTAACATGTTTCCTGATTTCTGGATTGAATATTTCCAAAAGTAACATGAATATTTCCTGATTTCTGGAGTAATTTCTGGAGTAGGAGGAATACCTACCACAAAGACTAGCAGAAGCAGGGGAGTTCGCCGGGATGGAGGCGCTGGTGGCCAGGGGAGTTCGCTGTGGTCTTGGAGGAGGTGGGGGACGGAGGAGGAGTTCAGCGCTGGCCAGGGTCAGGCGGGGCAGGAGGTGAGCGCGCTGGCCTGAAGAAGCCCGGCGGAGAAGCAAGGGCGACGAGAAGGGCGGCAAGCAGGGGCGACGAGAAGGGCGGCAAGCAGGGGCGACGATGGAGCTGCGGACCACGGCGGGGAAGGCCGGCGAGGGAGCTGCGGACCGTGGCGGGGAAGGACGCCGGAGATGCGGACGACGGAGGAGCCCGGCGAGAGGGAGCAGCCTGGCGACGGCGGAGAAGCCTGGCGGAGGGGAGGAGCGATGGAGGAAGACGCCCGATCGATTTTCAAATTGGGGGTAGTATTGTACTTTCACCCTGTTTTACCTGGTCGGAACGATGCCCCCAGCGACAATTATTTCGGAACGGAGGGAGTATATCCTAATGCATGCATGCATGTATTTATATGGGAGGAAGGAGGAGTGTGATAGTTTTGCTATCCACCACACATGTGCCAAATATCACAGTCCTACATTAAATGCCATATATTTGGGTGCTAAAATATTTTAAATTCAATTTTCATTTGGATATTTCAAGAAAAAATATCCAAACATTGTAAGATTTTCGGATAACCAGTTTTGCCTAGTCACCCCGGTAAAAACAAAAACGAGAAAAGAAAAACCTCCTTGCCTGCTATCGGCAAGGATTGCGGAGATGGTGGCCAAAGCATATATCCGATGATGTCGCTATGTGTACGGTATCCAATTGCGTTCTTGTTGTCATCGTTGGGGTCCTATGTGTAAAAGAGAGGGCATGTTTTAAAATCCTGACTGGAACTTTGACGAGGACAACTTTCTGGACATTGAAGACGATGTTGAAGAGGGATACGGCAGAAATTATTACTTCCTTGAGTTTCATCCTTCTTAAGGGATCGCCTTCTTGATTTCATCAGAAGTCCTGACTTGGGCAATGTGTGTCGAGCAGACCTGCAGAGAGATGGATGCAGCTCTTCCTGTACACTCCCTGCTGGATGAGCGAGTTTCCCGGAAATGACTTTGAATCTTGGAATTGGAAGAGGAATCCAACTTTACGTGCATGGATGAGAGTTCACGCTGTGCAAGTTCAATGGGCTCGCCAAGAGGGTCAAGGACTCTACCGCAAGATCCGTCCCATACGCCGCTAGTAGGGACACACCTTCGCCAATGTGAAGGCCAAGGCGACCCAAGTACCTTGGCAAGACCACCAAGAAGCTAGTCACTGACATCGCTGGATCGGGCCTGCTGCTTGATTACTTTTCTGGAAACAAAAGGATGAGTCGGAAAGTTGGTGCATGCAAACGATTTGGAATATCAACCCTGTTCGTAGCCAGACTTGTAAACTTATTTTAACAGTTATTATGATACATACATAAAACCACAAAGTTCATAGCCAACCGTGTTCACTGTTCACATCATTCACTAATTACTCTAGTACAGTAGCAAATAAAACCACCATAGTTCAATCGTCTGGAACCAACATTTTTTCCATGTTGCTGCAAACGACAAGCATGCAGAAGACAATGGCCATAACACAAACGTTTGATCTGCGGGTGAAATAGTCAGAACATTGTTATGGTTTGTCCTGCGGCGTTTGAAGAGAATGGCCGTATTTTGATTATGAAATCTAGTATTCTTCTTCAGCAGCACTAGCAGCACTCAAATCAACGCTGAGGTCAATAGTCTGCAATGAAAAATCAAGAATAAAGTTAGAATGTAGAGTGGAGCTAGTCAGCACCTCTTTTCGTGACCCGTTTAACACCTTTATATGGTATTCTTGTGCAATTTACTCCCTTTGTTTAACAAACCATACAACGGAACAGCAGGAGAGTGCAGGGAAGGTACTTCTATACCATAATAAAGGAGATACTAACAGCATGCACAGGCGTAGTTAGCTTCAACTACTATCAAGCAGGGAGAATATCAGGCAACCAACACTTAGATGATCCCATGCTACCAATTTGAAAATTTCAAATTTAAATGTGTAACAATTCAGATCCAAATTCAAAGTACACATTGATAAACAAAAAATACAAAATGAGTTTGTCTTTTTTGTTTCTCAATGTATTACCTCCGCCTCAAGATGTAAGACGTTTTTGTAGGCTTATATATCGAATTTAGATCTGAATTTTTTAGGGGTTGCAGATACATGTGTTGTGAGCATTCATGATTTTTCTCAGAATTTTTTTAACATTTAAATTTGAATTTTTCAAATTGGTATCGTGGGAGCATCTAAGTGGTGGTATCACCTGATATTTTCCCCTATCAAGCATTGCAAATTTTGAAAGGAAAATGAAGATGAAATATTACCTTTCCGGTGATCATTGTATACATGTTAAGAACGTCTGTCACAGTTGTCTCAAAATGTGTGGTAGCATCATAGCTCTACAGAGAAATAAACTGTCATAAACATCTATAACAGTCTAAAAATAAACAAAACCTCTTGTTATTATACATATACTGCAAAATTTACCGTTGAGATGAAGCAATTATCAAGAGATGGTTCGTTCACTGGTTCATATCTGTCGTACATATCAAAAAAGAGCTCATCTACTGGACCAAGTAGATCAATGCCAGGCTTGAGTTCGGATTGTATATTATCACTCTCCGCTTCTGCAGAGACAAATGCAATGAACTTCCCTTTTGGTGCGACGTTGTGGGTGTATGAGCAACAGAAGACGTACCTAACAAGAGCAGACCAACAGAAATATCATAAATGAGGATTGAGTAATCATTCAATCAAGTGATGAGCGGTAAATCTAGTCATCCATCAAATGAAAATTGTTTGGGCTTGAGATAGGCCTCACATGTCTGAATTGCGTCCAAGTTGTTTCTGTGGCAAAATAATCTGGACTGAGTGGGACTCATTTGTATTTGGGATTGGATGGCTCATAATAGCAATTGCACGTGCAACTTTGCCGATCTTCCTGACCTGTTGAAAAACATGAGCAAAACATCATCATTGGAAGCAATGCATAACAAAAGTGCCAGATGAGGTTGTAGTAAATATGAACTTCTCAAGAAGGGAAGGGAATAATGAAGATAAAAGGCCAAAGTTAGACTAAATGTTTGCCATGTATTAACCTTGACAGAGTGCAGGCAAGAAGAATATTCACCTTGTTGGTCAAGTACGAAGGATCGCAGACAACTTTCTTGCATTTTGCGGTTTCACCTTCTGAGGTAACACCACATGCTTTTCCTTCCATATCGAATTCAACCTACATGAATTAGGTGGCACAGGTGAAAGAAATTGTGATTTACCATACAGATCATGTGGGTTACTAATAAGCAGGTGACAAATAATACCTTGCATTCTGGCTTACTTAACATGTAAGTGCCACCATAAACAGCACTTAGACGTGCAAAACCCTGTAGTGTAAGAAAACATTGTAACGAATGAGCATCTTAGTAACATGTATGTGCAGTATGACAATAAAGGTATAGCAAACTGAAAACTCACTGACCTGTGGCAGCTCACCCAGCCCATATAGAGGATAAATATAAGGCGAGCCCCCTTGAAAACGTGCAAGAGACTCCGAATATAACTAAAAGCAGATGACGTTAAAATGTAATTGAAATCCATGAGTCACACAATCAAATAAAATCAATGACACTGCTAAAAGGAAGAACAACTACAGGGACTGGATTATGAATGATTGGCAACTACTCCCTCCATCCCACAATGTAAGACGTTTTTGCAAGCTGTTTTAGCTTGCAAAAACATCTTATATTGTGGGCCGGAGGGAGTACATGATAAACTTATAATACCAAACAAGGACCATCTACCAGAGCTTTTGTCAAGACTTACTTTCATCCTTTTCACAGTATCAAGTGCTGGTTCATCGAGGTGACGATCATCCCTATGGAGAGCAAGCGCGTGGCCAATGAAATCCACTGTATCATCACTTAAGCCGTGCTTTCTGCAAAAACACAGACGGAAAATACAGTTATTTTTGTGCAGAAAGGGATAACAACAAGCACATGAAATATTATTTCACACCATGTAGAAGGTTGAAGGCATGGGACTACTGTTACCATTAATAAAAGAAGCGAAAAAGTAACTGAAATAGGTTCACAGTAGAGAAGACAATACAGTACGCGAATTTCTGAGGAAACTGAAAAGCTGGACTAGAACGATACTGTATACGTGCAACTGAACCAACTCTTTGTGTTCTACTTGATTTTCCTGGAATGGTCATCCACATTTGAAAGCATGGTTCACAGGCATTGCGTGCTACCCTGACACCATTATAATTGTCGGCAACTTGGGAGTGTTGCAATTTGTTTACGAGTAACATTACTGACAAAGAAATGAACAGAATGGAGCAATCATCAATGCACTCACGCTATCAATTCTTTAGTTGTCAATGTAGTAAGGTCCAATCCCTGATGTGTTTTTGGATCAGCTTCATCGTAATTTTGGACATAAATGAAGAAGTTCCTTGCTCTGCGTTTCTCAAAAAGGCCCATCAAAGGAGACTTCAGAGCCTCCATATCAGTCGCGGGAACCTTGTGGATCTGATTGAACATGATAACAGAAACAAGGTAAGTTGCACCTCTAGCATAGGATCAGATTACAGAATCTAACAGCCTATCGAAGATACAGGATATGTGATGATAAAAACAAAAGGATATAAGCTGAAGAATGTACCTTCCCTTTGCTGAAGACAAAGCTCCCATCAACAGCTTTGAATGACAAATACTTCGTTACATTAGTGTGAATGAGGGTTCGAACCAATGTCCCATTTGCCATCATAAACTGATCACAGAAACATTTTGTGATAATCAATGAGCAAATAAACATAAATCTGGACAGCTACCTTACAGGGTTGTTCTTTTTGTTCTATTTTTCCTATTAGTAATACATGAGATTTCCATACTTTGTTGAATCATCAGTGAATCACCACATTAATTACATAAAGAAGCTCCGCATGTTTCCCATAAAGAAAAAAATAACTATGCACCATCATGAGGGTTTATTTGTGTAATCATAGCAAACATAGGTGGTGTAGGAGTGTAGCTGTGTTGTAAAGATAGTTTTGGATGGGAGGGGACTGTTGCACCTTTGGAACCATGTCTACGTTGTAATCTTTGCTTGAGCCTAGATGTGCCGGGGGCTTGTCTTCCCCTCTAAATTTCTTCCAGAGCTGTTCCAAAACAAGAATTTATCAGGGTTAATATATATGATAAAAGCTCTGTCAAATCAACTAAAGGACAATGTGTAATAGCATAAAAAAATTCACAAAATCTCTTAACCTCCAGCATTGGACTTGCTTACCTGATTAAGGTTGAGAGAAGTGGAATCTCCGCCATAATAGTCATTTCTATCCATGTGCAAAACCTGCAATATCATCAAACACACATTCGTAAGGGGGTTCTATATATGAATTTTCAGTATTACTACATTGCTCTACAAATGCAGGTGCTTTTAAAGAGGGCCATAAAAAGATACAAGGCTCGTGAGCTATTCAAGATCCTGACTCAGAACAAATACTCATATATGCCTATAATTGTGTAGCATGTCGTTGCCAGTGAACAAATATTCAGGCCCTTAATGTATTTCAAAATTCATTCCTTGCACTTTTTGGGATAGCAAAAAAGCACTACTAAAACCTTCTGTTGTTTAAAAGAAATGATTATGTTCATATCTGTATCAAAAGCGTATCCAGATCAAGGGGTAGTTGCTAGTAGAGATTATATTGTTGGCGATGAAAAAATGATGAGGCCACTTTGCTAGAAGGAATTTGCTTGAAGACATAAGCTTGTTAGCAAGTTTGTTTTGAGAAGGTTTCCCCTCAGTGGTTTCCGGTTGTGGGGGGTGTTCAATAGGCTGGAGATGAAGGCATATGAACTCACTTGTACCTTTACCCGCAAAAAAAAAAAAAAAAAAAAAAAATCACTTGTACCTTCCTCTGATTCTCTATCCCATCTCTAAAACATAATTAAGTGAAAACTCTTACAGAAAACTGCTTCACACAACCAAATATTAATAACCTATGTCGAAATTACACTCGTGAGAAAAATGGTAAGAAAAAACCTAATCAAATTCCTCCAACTAATTCGCCGCAGTATCTCATCTGACAAAATCTCCCAAACAAACTGACATCCTTGTCCATTCTAATTTCATCATAAGGATACTTTCTAGCAAGAACCTTCTGTGGAGCACGAGGAAATATACACCTTTGTATCAAATGTTTGTGTTGAGACAAACGACTGGAACCTTGTCTGCGCAGGATGACCAGACATAGCACTACATCGGATAGTGGCCCCGACAAGTCTCCCTTTCCTTTTCTCCTGTCCTATGACTTCCTTCCGTCTATCTTTCTGTTTTCCCTCTGACCATGTTCTTTCTCGCATAGGCACGTAGGCAGAGCTGGCTTTGTTCTATTCTTGCATTTTCCGTTGCTGCTGTTCAACTTTGGCGTCTACCGGGCGCGAATCTGGACAGGCAGACTGCTGGTGTCATATCCTCTAAATAAATAGTGAGTATCACTAATTTCTCTTGATTTGCATTATTTTTTTCTTTGGGTTCACCTGAAGCCAACGTCCCTCTGCACAGCACTGCCCCTGGCGTAGACTGAATCGAATTCGAAATGAAGCTCAAATCAAGAAGTGGTGGCAAAGGACAATGGCACAGAGGCACGCCATGAGCACCAGAGGGGCAGCGACAGCGAGCCCCGCTCCGCAGCCAATACCTAGGGTTTCTGTATCTATGCCAAATGGATGCATAAATTCTACATGATGCGCCATTTCCAGTAACTATTAATAGTAACTCACTAATCTTTATCTTTACTCCTATGAAGAGACCAGTTGGACCACTGTGGAGTCGTATGAATCATTCCTTTTTTTTTTTGCTTGAACACACATCTAAGTGTATGCCATTTTGTATTAAGAAGAAGAGTGTCACGATGATATGGAGTTTCGAGAGTCTCCAGCCTATGGGTGCAGCCACTTGGACATGGTCGCACGGGCTATGTTCAGCCGATATGGATGGTGGTGTAACAATAGTGTTTTTGCTGCATGAGTGTGACATGTAATCTTGTTTGCCTTTCGGTCTAGCCCTCGAGCATTTTTTTTTCCTTTTTTTGTAAGAATTGTTAATACTTTGCTTAAAAGATGGTTCAAGTACATGGATATGCAGAGACTGGGGAACCCCCTCCTCCTCCTTTTTGAGGCACTAGGTAGCATCAGGGGGTCTGGCATGGCGGGGGAGCTGCCGAAGCGCCTTGAGCACAGCTTCACTGAGGATCGACGCAGACCAGGTCCTTACTTCTCGGCATCGCTCCAAACATGGCCAGGGCACCAGATTCGCCATGAATAATCCGATTTGGTACCAGCGTGTCATTTTGAGATGCAATTACACACCACCCACTTAATGTTGCAAAAACACCTGGATCCATCACGAATCCTGGCATCGCTAGTTTACATCCAACATGAAGAACCAGGCTAGCGAAGTCAGAAGCTTGGGCAATGCAACACACGTCGCCCTCCCCTCAGAATACACCTCGCTCAGCACAGAAAGCTTACAAAACTGGCGAATCAGTGGCTGGCTGTCGCCTAGTACAAACGAAGTGTTTATCTAGCAGCATATCTAGTCCAGATCAAACATGCGCAGCACCGCCTCTGGTGTACCAGGCAGCGCGCTCCAGTGATCCGGTCCACCCCGGGCAGCGGAAGCGAGATAAAGGACACTTGGCGGTGACAGGGACGCGGAACCCGAACACGGAAGCGACGGATCGGGGGCGGGGCGGGGCAGCGATCGATCGGCGGCGACTCACCTTGAGGCCGTCGACGGAGAGGAGGCCGCTGAGGATGCACTCCTTGAGCCCCGTGCCCAGCACGATGACGTCGTACTCCTCATCCATGGCGGCGGCGCGGCGAGCTTGTCGCGGTGGTTCCGGGGAGCAAGAGGAGTCAGCACGGAGGGCGGCGGTGGGGAGAAGTGGAGTTGACAAAAGGGCAGCAGTTGGGGGTGGGATTTGGGGTTCGGGAATCCGGAAGAAGTCGGATGGGCATGCGATGGCACTCAGAGGAGAACAACACGACCCGTCTCTTTCGCGTGCAGGCCCCTGGATAAAACCGGACTTGGTCTCTCCGCGTTACATGAATTTTTCGAATGATTTGAAAATTGCTAGGTGCACCTTATATATATTACTCCCTCCGTCCCATAATGTAAGACGTTTTCTTACACTGTTAATTAGATCCTCTGTTAATTAGATGGATGGAGCACCTCCGTGTACATGTGTTTCTGCAACCGAGCCTTTGTTTCAAAAAAAAGAATTTTGCAACTGTCTGGCTTTTTGCAGCGGTGGTGACTCGTACAGCCGGGAGGGCGATGGCGGCGAGGAATCTTGTCGGATCTGACCAGGATGGCGCGCGGGCAGGAGGTAGGGACGTCTGGGAGCTGCGAGGTCAGGCTGGCAATGGGGATTACCCAAGCGGGTATTGGACTCTCATCCCCGTCCCCGCGAGAGTCACCGCATGCCTGTCCCCGTCCCCGTACCCGCCTGTGGGGAACAAATGTTTCCCATCCCCATCCCCGTCAGGTTTTTCATCCCCATGGGGAAACCCATACATGCAATCAACAATCGCCTCGAGTAGCATGTAAGTAGAAAAAACAATGTTTCAACACAATAACCAATATGTTGTGACTAGGTTAGCGATTTCTTTGGGCTTTTTGGGCCCAAGGGGTGGGATTAGTGGGAATTTAGGTGGATATGATCAGGAATTACCTAGTTCTATCAATTTTAGGTCCCAAAAGTAAGACACTAACGGGTAAGGTGGGTAACGGGTATGGGTAATGCTATCCCATCCCCATCCCCATCTTATGGGATGGGTAATATATTTGACCCACCAGCTTCCACGTGGGCAAAAAACCCGGCACATCCCCGTCCCCTAATAGAGTAATTACCCATGGGGACGCGGGTAATGTTTAACCATTGCCAGCTTGACTGCGGGGGCGGATACTCGTTCGACTAGGAGTGCGACGACGGCGAGGATTCCAGTCGGATCCGACGAGGATGACCCACAGGCAGGAGGTGGGGACGCCCGGGAGCGGTGGAAGCTCGTCTTGGTGATGTCTTGGCGCGTTTGACGGCGAGCTTCGCGGCAAGGAGCCGCGACGACTCCGGCGAACGGCACTCCTGCGGCGAGAGATACAGATAGATGGAGAAAATAGAAGGAAGAGGAGGATGGTGGCGATGTGACTTCGGTTGGAGGTCTGGTGCTCGCCGGCGGTGGCGCGAAGGTGAGGACAGGCGGCGCTGATCCTTCCTCAGCACCATCCGACGAAGCTCGCGGTGAACGTCGGATTCAGGGGAGCATGTTTCCGAATAAAGCTCTTGTTGCAATAGTCGGCGTGTTTCGGAAACAAAGATCTTGTTGCAATAGTCGGCGTGTTTCTGAAACAAAGATCTTGTTGCAAAGAGGGACTACATGGAGAACTCTTTAAAATTCTGCAACAAGACCTTTGTTGCGAAAAAATTATGAAGCAAGATCTCTTTTGCAGAAAATAAAAAAAATACAGGCACGGTGATCTTTAAAAATTCGGCAACAATATCTCTGTTGCGAAAAAATTCTGCAATAAGATATCTATTGCAAAAAAAAATACAGGCTCGGGTGATTGCAACAAGCAGGCTGTTTTGGAAACACTACTCTTGTTGCAAAAGGTGGTTGCTTACATTACGTTGATAGATCGAACGGTCATTAATGTGTCAATCCAATGGTCAGCAAGGTGACGGATACTTTTTGAATTTCCGCCGACGGACGCGTAGCGTCGCCCTTTTACACCACACGAAGTAGATGAGAAATAACTATGGCTCATCTAAGTTCTATGCCGTTGGATTTTACGCGGAGATTCGTGAGGATTTTTTTTTAATCAAATAGTGTAGGAGTTAGATGAGACTTTGAATTAGCAAATCCAATTTTTAATACAGTAAAAATAAAATGTGTTTCACCCTGAGTTTTCCTTTTTTTTTTAAACCTCATGTACACACACCACCCCACACACACTCTCCCACACGTATGCCTTTACCAGAGACTGTAGCCTAGCTATACAAGTGGTATGCACACTATAGAAACTAGATGATACCCCGCGCGTTGCTGCTGGATTTTTATGAGGAAAGTAGATATCCAAATTGATGCAACAAAACTATACATAAAATGCGCGGATGATATCAGATATCAACAATTGAAGTAAATACATGTACTCCAGCACGATGATATATTTGAAGTAGAAAAAATATGGCATGGATCTAATTCCAATTCAGCACCACTTAATATGTTCAGTTTTGGATACAATTTTGAACAGCAACTTGCTAACTTATTGGAAAAAAAGACTACAAATAATGTATAGGTCAAAATAAAGAGAAGCTAAAGCATGTTCCCCAGTTTACAGGAAAAGCTTTATAGCCATATCAGCACAATGCCTTCTGTTCCTCCACATTTAGATGTAATAAGACCTAGCTAGATCGTAGCAAGCTTTAGCCTCGCCTGGACACAGTTCTACAAACTCCATCAAGAAAACAATTCAGTTTTCTAGATTTAATGACTGAACCTGTAGACGCGATGAGGAGGGGACGCGACGTAACCACATAAGCGAAGATTGCAACAGTGGCGGGGAAGAGGAGATTGCTAAACCATTCTCGTAGGCCGATAGGGTCGGCGAGTGGAGCAAAGGTGGCCAAAAATGACGCCGGCATCCCCATGAAACCCACCATCTGCTTCGCGTCCCACCGATTCACTTATGTACCTACATGCACAGACGCTGTAATAAGAGCCCAGATCAAAGCTGACGGATAGGGCGGGTGAGGCATGCGAGTGGTGTACCTGATGGACTTGGTGATCTGATGATGGGGAATGCGAGGACCACGGCAAGGAGGTGGTAGTCCCAAACACGGCCGCGTAAGTGAAGAGGGCGCTGCCGGGGGCGGTGGCTGTGTGCCGGAGGCAGCATCTCTCACCGACAACTGGCTGGTTCTAGCCTCCACCTCCTCTTCGAGATCTGTACCATCAGGTGACAGGCATGGAACATGAGGTGACAGGCGTGGAATAGTATCTAACCAATCTTCAAAAATTAAACCTGAATGCGTCATGAATCCTGTCATGCAGATGAGGTACTTGTTGTGTGGAGCACAACTCCATCTACTCCTCCATTTATTCCATCGAGAAGAAGAAAAGGTATCGGTGTATATGGAAGATGGAGAGATTGATGGAAAATCAATTGACGGGATGTTAATTAGTGAGAGATAAATGTGGGCGCCAGTTATTGGGGTTGGAAGCCAGCATGCAAAGCGTAACGGGCACCAATATTTTTCTGACTCAACAATAGGTGTGCAGAAGGAAAGACGTGTTGGATGGCTTGTAAACGGTGCGCACGTAACACAAAGCTAGTGGCCTACAGTGACAATATTTAGTGATGACGTGGCTTCACCATAGGCGAGGAAAATCAAAAGAATTGCTGACATGGCTAGATGATGATGTGGACGGGCTGCATGTTGAGAGAATAAGGAGAAGTGGGGAGCAACTTCTTAAGAATGGTAGATTACGTGATTCACATACGATGATAAAATCCAGCCGGACATGCATATTGTTGAAAAAGGCACCGGCCGCTTGATTTGCTAGTCGTGTAAGGATCGGACATACTCCCTCCGTCCGGAAATACTTGTCATCAAAATGAATAAAAGGGGATGTAATTAGATGTATTTTAGTTTTAGATACATGTGACGGGCGAAGACCGACGTCCCAGAAGATTTCAGAAGATTCCAGATGTTCCGGGTTGCCCGTGTGTTTCTTTTGTGCTTGTGTTATTTATTTTTGCATTGCATCATGTCATCAAGCCATCATGTCATATTTCTTTTGCATCTCAACCTAAATAAATTGTGTGGACCTTCGGTCCATTTAAATCGAGGGAACAATGCCTTCTCTTTAAAACATATAAAAGCCTCTCAATATTTAGGGAGCTATATAATAATATTCCATTTGTTTGTAATTAACCAACACACGTGCATAATTTTCCCCATGCTTTTCCTACTTCGAGTTCTCCTTCAAAAACCTTGCAAATAATTCTTTTCCGTTGTTTCGAGGTTCCTCCGAAAATTCGAACATTTTTGGACACTTCAATAATCAAGTCTTAGTTCAAACCCATTTGAATTAAATTCAAATATATTTGAATTATATCTCGTTCTTGCCTTTGCTATTTTTCTCGGACCGTGCTCATTTTTTATGGGCCCGAGAAAAATATCCCATGTGCTAAATCTTCCGCTTAGCCTCTCTTTTCTTTTCGCTCTTTCTTCTTTTTCTGTTAAAGCGATTTAATAGAAGACAGCCAGGCTCCCAGCCTCTTGGGCCTCCTGGCCATCAGGCCTTCCAGCAGCCGGCCCATCTCCTCCCTAGGCGCGGCCCAGGCCTCCCCAGGCCCAACCGCAGCGTTCCTAACCCTAAGCGTCCCTCACCCGATCGATCTCTCCCCATCTCTCACACAAGTCGCCGCCACCCCTCGTCCATCTCTCCCTCTGCCCGATCTCTCCATCTTCTCCCGATCCCTCTCTCCCAGAGCGCACTGAGCCTCGTCCTCGTCAGGCCGGCCTGATCCTTCTCTCGAACCTTCGCCCGAGCCACCGTGACTCGCACCGGCCTCCGTCGCCAGGACCGCGTCCCCGAGCGACGAGCCTGCGGCTCCCTCCGTTCCAGCTCCCCGTCGCCCTTGCTCTCCGCCTCGCCCGCGAGCAGCCAGGCCCGCGGCCTCCTCTCTCCGCCGCGTCCAGCAACGACCGGCCAGGCCCGCGGCCTCCCTCCTCCGCCTTCCTCGCAGCACCAGGAGCGCCTGCTCCTCTCCAGTACACCGCTCCCTCCTCTGCTGCCTCAAGCCCTGCCTCGTCCTCCCGGCCAGATCGACCGCGCCACCGGCCCGCGGCCTCCTCCGCGCAGGCAACGGCCGCCCCGGCCAGCACCTCGCCATGGCGTTCCGCGAGCCGCCCCGCAGCGCAAGGCCACCGGCGCGCCAAGCCGCCGCTCCACCTCGCCTCTTCCCTCCAGGCCGCGCGCCGCGTCCGGCCGCCCCAAGCCTCTGCTGTCTCCGCACCAGCAGACCCCGAGCGCCCGTCTTCTGGCCCTCCAGCGCCGAGCCCGCTCCCTCCTCTCCAACCTCGGTGACCCAGGCCCGCGCCCCGTCCTCTCCGGCGAGTCCTGCCGGTGACCAGCAACAGCACCGGCGCCGTCTAGTTTTGCTGCAGGGGACGTTCCATCAGTTGCAGAACGCCAAGTTACGTACGGTCGTCTTCGGTACGGTGGTTCCAGTCAGGACTCGCTGACAGCCCGTCAAGTCCGACTACAACGAGAACCCGACCAAGTTCCACTACGTCCACGACGACCTTATGACAAGTACCACGACGACCGAACGGCTACGATGACAAGTACATCTACGAACTCGACGCCCGAACGTCTACCGTCGCCCCGTGTACCACTACTTCCCTCTACGGAACGACTACTCGTAGGCGACCTCGTGAACGGCTACTTCCTCTCCGAACATGAACGACTTCTTCCTCTACGCTCTCGAACCGCCCCGAAACGAGTGTTTCGAAGGTATAACCCCGAGACGTGCCCGTGAACGAATGCATGCTTGTGTTGTATGAATGTTTGTCCTTGTGTGCACCGTGCCCGTTCCGTCCTTTTGTCATGTTACTCGGTTGCCTCGTCGCCGACTCGTGGGAACCCGGTGATGGGATCGCCCCACCTTTCATCTCGTGTGACTCGCTCACGCCATCTTTCCTTTTGCACCGGACTCTCAACGAGTTACCGGAACCGATATGTTGCCGTTGCATCATTTTCGGATCGTTGCCGTGGCACCCTTTCTCCACCACGGTGACAAGTGCTTCATATCTCTCTTGTCAACCTTTAATTAATAAATTACATAACTTGATCATGTCATCCGCATCATGTTAACAACATTATAATGTTTAATTGTTGTTGCTTTAATAATTACTAAACATGCTCATGGGGATTTTCCGGAATTGTTGTTGTTCTTCCGGCCTCATTTAAATTGCCTAAATAGGTAGCTTGTTTTGCTTCACCTCTTGCCATGTTAACAAACATTTAATCTTGTCTTGTAAATTAATCAAGAATCAACTAAATAAATAAATGTGGTGTTTTGTCAATATGCAACTCGTTACATATTGAGCTCCACTTAACTTGTAGTTCTGTTTGTGCACTTTGCCATGCCATGCATAATTAAACCGGACATGCATCATACTTGGATGTGCATCGTATGCCATGTTTATGCTTGTGTGTTTACCGTGTTGTTTGCTTCTTTCCGGTTGCTTCTCTTGTTAGCTTAGGTTTCGTTCCGGAGTTGTGAGGATTCGCTCAACTGTGTTGCTCCGTCTACTTCATGGATCCGTTCTTCTTCCTTGTGGAATCCCAGGCAAGATGATCATACCCTTGGATACCTTTACTACCATTTCCATGCTTAGTTGTCTCGATGCTATCGTTACATGTCGCGCTACCCATCTTTTATTGTCAGCCCTCTCCTTGTTGCCATGAAACCTCTAACCTTGACACCTTCCTAGCAAAACCACTGTTTGGCTATGTTACCCGCTTGCTCAGCCCCTCTTATAGCGTTGTTAGTTGCAGGTGAAGATGAAGTTCGTTCCAGGAGGGAACTTGTTGTTGTTATATCACAATATCTATTATTATTATAATAACACACCTATATACTGGGCATGGGTGGAAGGCTTGGCCTTTTGCTCGGTGTTTTGTTCCACTCATGCCACCTTAGGCGCCTATAAACCGGCATTATGTTCCTTGATTTTGCGTTCCTTACACGATGGGTGGATGGGGACCCCTTGACAGTTTGACTTTGAATAAAACTCCTCCAGCAAGGCCCAACATTGGTTTTAATTTGCTCATAATAACAACTTAATTAATTAATTAAATTGCATAGGGAGTTAGCGCTACCCGAGGATTCTTTCTACATAGCAGGGGGGCTAGTGCTGATGGTGTTGGTCCCAAACGGGGAGACTGCGGGGCTGCCTTGGGGAAACCCGAGGTATCTGGTATAACCTGTAGGATCACCCATCCGGTTGTGGTCTGAGACGAGATACGCGCGGCTACTATCAGGGTGTCGGCACGCCGGGAGGTCTTGCTGGACTTGTTTTACCATTGTCGAAATGTCTTGTGCTACCGGGATGCCGAGCCTGATCGGATTTTCCCTAAGATAAGGGGTGATGATATTATATTTATCACTTCAGCTAATCGTGAGAGCTTGTGATGGGCTAAGTTGGGACACCCCTGCAGGGTTATGATCTTTCGAAAGCCATGCCCGCGGTTATGTGGCAGATTGGAATTTGTTAATGTCCGGTTGTAGAAAACTTGTCAGAGGATCCGAAGTAAAACACACCATTGTGTGAGTAACCGTGACTGTCTCTTTTCACTTTGAGAAGAGAACACGGTGGGGTTATGTTTGATTCGTATGTAGTTCAGGATCTTTAGCGATCACTACTTTTGCGACCGTTTGCGTAGATGCTCTTCTTATTCTGGTACTCGTAAGTTAGCCACCATATATTGCTTAGCCGCTGCTGCAACCTCACCACTTTACCTCTTCCTACCCATAAAGCTTTGCTAGTCTTGTTACCCATGGTTATGGGATTGCTGAGTCTTCGTGGCTCACAGATACTACAACACCAGATGCAGGTTCAGCCGGGTTTGATGCAGGAGCTGGTTCAAGTTCTTCACCAGGAGCTCGATGAAGAGTTTGGCCGTATGCTTGTGACGTTTTCGACGATCAGTAGTGGTTTCTACTAGGATTCGATCCTGACCTGTGGCTTTATGTTGTTTTGGTATCTTTCTTTTGGATCTTCACCCGTAGTCGGGTTGTGATGTTTTGAATGATGTTTGGCTTATGTAATGTATTGTGTGAAGTGGCGAGTGTAAGTCAACTATCTTCTTTTGCAATTTAATCCCTATTTTACATGAGTCGTGCAAAGATACCAAACTTGAGATCATTCTAGGATGGGCTTATACCTTTAAGTCGTGCCTCGACACGTAGGAGGTATAGTCCCATCCTGGGCATTACAAGTTGGTATTAGAGCCTTCTCCGACCTAGAAGCCCCCACTGATTGATCGAATCGTTGACGGTTGAGTCTAGGCACACACTGAAAATGTTTTGAGTCCTATATATATATCGGAGAGTAGGATTTCTTTGCTCCTCATCTCTTTTCATTCTGGTGAGGACTCCTGACGATTACTCTTATCTCTTCTACTTTCAAAAATTGCACCGATTTTTTTTAGGATCTCGCGAGTATTGTTTGGATTGTTTCGATGTCTTTATGACGAGAACATTGTTCTCGATGCCTCCTGTCATTAGGGGTTGTGGCAGTGTCCCGGGGAGTTGAGCTCCGAGGTGTTGTCGTCACAAATCCATCGCATCAGTTCTAGAATACTTAAGACGGCCGACATCGAAAACTCTCCTATGCGGTTAGTGGCAAGATAACCCCGACATCACCCAGTACTGGGGAGGTAGTTCGGGAGTATTGCCATAGCTTGTATAGTGGATGCGTTTCGAAGGTCCGAGGTAAACGGTTTCCGAGAACAACTGGTTATGTGTTGAAGGATGGATACAGCTGGATGTAGGTTTAGAGTTGAGTGCGCGGTGCTTCCCCTGTATCCCCGACACCTGATTGCATAACTGGAAACTTTCGGAAATTAATAGGTGGGTTTCATCCAGTAGTTCTAGGCTTTCTTCCAACGGATGCTCGATATGAAGTTCGGGGTTCTACATTGAGTGAAGTGGTTTTATGGACTTGTTCTGATCGAGAGTTGCATCTTAAAGGGTCCTTGGCTATGCTGATCCGGGGATTGCAAAACCCTTTTGTAACACGTTCCATGAGCTTTCAGCACGAAGATGTGGAATGAAGCTTCTATCTTGTATTTGTTCTATCTGATCCTTGTTCCTTTTTATTTACCTTTTCCTTCTCCCAAGTGGCTTCTCGACAAGTTGATGTACCTGCGGAATTCATTCATTCAATTCTCTGTTCAGATGATATTGTGAAGATTATGCTGCAAAACATCTACCCTTTGTTCTTGTTTTGATTCTGGTATTCGAGTTGCTTCGATGTCAAATGTTGATTCCATACCTTTCCTAATCGGTGTTCTCATATTTCTATGGGAGTGCTAATTCTTTTTGACCATCAAGATGGTCATGTTAATTCTTTTCAACCGGTGTGCCTTCTCTTCAAGTTATTCCATACAGACGCCGTTGAGAAATCTGACGATTTGTCTGTTTCATTCATCCGAAGTTGTCTTTGTTTTCCCCACCCTCCCACCCTTCTTCTTCTCGGAGTCAGAAATTCTCAGATGGAATATCCATTTTATTCATGTGATATTTCTTCATTCTTTTCCTTCAATGTGCTTATCCGGTGTTTTATAGTGAAGATGCTCACAAACTCCAAGTTCATCATTCTTTTGTTCTCAAATTCTGACGGTGGATGTAATTCAAGATTTCGGTGTTGATCTTATCCTTTTCCTCTTTTCACAATGTTTTCTTATTCCGGTGTACCAATTAATCATTCTCCTCTTGCTATCAATATCCGGAGTGCTCAAGATTCATAATTCCATTCTTAATCCGTTCAAATTATTTTTGAGCATTGTCACCTTATTCAAGCCATTTAATTCAACCGGTGTAATATCTCTTCAGCAATCTTTTTCAACGGTGATTTCTTTAGTGGGCCCTAACCCACAGGTCTTTTCCCAGGATCTTACCTGACTCTTTTTTTTTCTGGAGTTATACTTAGATTCTTTTCAAAGTGTGACGTAAGAATGATTTCCATCAGTCACATGCCTTCTCCAAGCTTGTTTTCAATTATTTCCATCTTTTGCTCCACCTTCCTCTTGTCATTCGTCCGGAGTATCTCGAAATTCTTCATGGCATTTCTCGTCTTCATTCTCAACATTTGAGGACCGAAGAAGAGTTTCTCTTAAATCTTGGCCCGTCTTCTTGAAGATTCGTGGTTCTAGCTTCATG
This sequence comes from Secale cereale, assembly GCA_902687465.1. Taxonomy (NCBI): domain Eukaryota; kingdom Viridiplantae; phylum Streptophyta; class Magnoliopsida; order Poales; family Poaceae; genus Secale; species Secale cereale. The sequence goes on along the minus strand of LR738709.1, from coordinate 530,881,879 downwards.
CCATCCTCATTATTGTTTTGATTGTGAGGAATTATTTTCATAACCATCCGAAGCATTTCATGAATTCTTTTCTTTGTGATCCTCCGAAGGCCATCATTTCAGAATATTTCTTCGTTCTCAGTTTTCAACTTCGTCCTCCAAATATTCTTCATTGATGTCTCTTCGTTCGTCTCCATATTTTACGGTGGTTCATTCAAGTTATTCTTCCGTTGTTATCATATCAATTCATTTGTTCTTTCATAATCCTACCGGTGGTTCGTTGAAGATTTACCCAAGTTCGTGCTAGTTCTCTCTTTAATTCTTTGCAACGAGATTAAGTAGTATGCCAAATCCGTTGCTTGTCATCAATTTATTTTGATGAAGGATAAGCATACAACAAATCTTAGTCTTATTTCCTCGAAGTGATTAATCTCTGTTTTCCGGAGCTTGTTCATCATATCATATTCTAGGTTCTAAGTTGTTCATCTTGTTTTCCGGAGCTCCAAGTTATTTCAATTATCATTTCAAGCTCCATCTAATTCATCGCAGGTCTTGAACCTTGTTCTTTTCATCTTTCACTTCTCATGCTTCATTACCGGAGTTCTCACGGTGGTTCATCATGTTTTAATTCATCCTCGAAGTCTTCTTCAAGATTCTTGTTGGAGCTCAAGCATTCTTCATCATGCTTTCCAAGTGCAATTCTTGCTCCCTTATCTGTTGAGATGGTGTTATGTCATTCTTGACTAATTCCTTCATGTTTCATGATTCACGAGTTATCAAGAATGGGATATTTAAAACCATCATTTTCTTTGTTCAGGAGATCTTCCAACCCTTCAATTTATTCATTGGAGTTATCTTGGGTTGTATTTCACCTAAAAGCTTTCCTTGAGAATTGTTGCTATTATGGTGCTCATAAATGACCCAAGTTCTTCATTTATCATTCCGGTGAAATAAGTTTATCATCTCCTTGCTGATCTCAATCCAATCAATGTTCTCCTCAGTGGCTGATTGTCACCTCATAATTTTGAGATGTTTTCCATAAGCCCACAACGAGCTTATTCTTTTCGTTGTTGAATTCCAACAACTCCGTTCAACCCTTCTTTGTAAGGATGCTCTTTCAATTCAATTTTGAGAGAAGTTGTCATTTTCTTCTCCGTTCATTTCTTTCGTTGATCTATATTCTATTCTTTCATTCCGGAGGCTTTGTGATGTTGCTCTATCCAAACCATCATCCCGTTTTAATCAAGTTCATGTTCTTTCCCTTGCTTATCATTTAACCGGAGTGTTGTGTCTTCCATTCTAGTTCCGTCATCTTATCTAGTTTTGCCTATCTTTTTAACCGGAGTGCTATCTGAATTCTTTCTTGCCCTTGTGCCATTCTTTCAATTGTTTCAGAGGCTGTGTGTTGTTGTTTTCATCAAGTATCATTCCAACTTGGCAAGTTCTTGTTCATTCCTTCCATTTTCAGACGGAGTGCTGTCCAAATTCTGTCATTCTTATTCCTTGGCTATACCGTTGTGGTTTCATATTCTTTTGGTTCGTAAGCTCTTAATTCTTGTCTTTCAACCTGCAAGGCTCTTGTAATGTTCCTTGTTCCTCCTTTTACCGGGGTGCTCTTAACTTCGTTCATCTCAGTTGTATTCTTCTTTCAATTTGTTCAACCTCTCAAGGTTCGTGGTTTCACTCGGCTGCCAAAGAAGCAACTGTGTTTTACCTCCTCCTTTTTCCGTTTTTTACCCGGTGCCATCTCTAGGATCTCGGGTCGAGATCCTCTGTTAGTGTGGGAGAGTTGTGACGCCCGAAGACCGACGTCCCAGAAGATTCCAGAAGATTCCAGATGTTCCGGGTTGCCCGTGTGTTTCTTTTGTGATTGTGTTATTTATTTTTGCATTGCATCATGTCATCATGCCATCATGTCATATTTCTTTTGCATCTCAACCTAAATAAATTGTGTGGACCTTCAGTCCATTTAAATCGAGGGAAGAATGCCTTCTCTTTAAAACATATAAAAGCATCTCAATATTTAGGGAGCTATATAATAATATTCCATTTGTTTGGAATTAACCAACACACGTGCATAATTTTCCCCATGCTTTTCCTACTTTGAGTTCTCCTTCAAAAACCTTGCCAATAATTCTTTTCCGTTGTTTCGAGGTTCCTCCGAAAATTCGAACATTTTTGGACACTTCAATAATCAAGTCTTAGTTCAAACCCATTTGAATTAAATTCAAATATGTTTGAATTATATCTCGTTCTTGCCTTTGCTATTTTTCTCGGACCGTGCTCATTTTTTATGGGCCCGAGAAAAATATCCCATGTGCTAAATCTTCCGCTTAGCCTCTCTTTTCTTTTCCCTCTTTCTTCTTTTTCTGTTAAAGCGATTTAATAGAAGACAGCCAGGCTCCCAGCCTCTTGGGCCTCCTGGCCATCAGGCCTTCCAGCAGCCAGCCCATCTCCTCCCTAGGCGCGGCCCAGGCCTCCCCAAGCCCAACCGCAGCGTTCCTAACCCTAAGCGTCCCTCACCCGATCGATCTCTCCCCATCTCTCCCGCAAGTCGCCGCCACCCCTCGTCCATCTCTCCCTCTGCCCGATCTCTCCATCTTCTCCCGATCCCTCTCTCCCAGAGCGCACTGAGCCTCGTCCTCGTCAGGCCGGCCCGATCCTTCTCTCGAACCTTCGCCCGAGCCACCGCGACTCGCACCGGCCTCCGTCGCCAGGACCGCGTCCCCGAGCGACGAGCCTGCGGCTCCCTCCGTTCCAGCTCCCCGTCGCCCTTGCTCTCCGCCTCGCCCACGAGCAGCCAGGCCCGCGGCCTCCTTTCTCCGCCGCGTCCAGCAATGATCGGCCAGGCCCGCGGCCTCCCTCCTCCGCCTTCCTCGCAGCACCAGGAGCGCCTGCTCCTCTCCAGCACACCGCTCCCTCCTCTGCTGCCTCAAGCCCTGCCTCGTCCTCCCGGCCAGATCGACCGCGCCACCGGCCCGCGGCCTCCTCCGCGCAGGCAACGGCCGCCCCGGCCAGCACCTCGCCATGGCGTTCCGCGAGCCGCCCCGCAGCGCAAGGCCACCGGCGCGCCAGGCCGCGGCTCCACCTCGCCTCTTCCCTCCAGGCCGCGCGCCGCGTCCGGCCGCCCCAAGCCCCTGCTGTCTCCGCACCAGCAGACCCCGAGCGCCCGTCTTCTGGCCCTCCAGCGCCGAGCCCGCTCCCTCCTCTCCAACCTCGGCGACCCAGGCCCGCGCCCCGTCCTCTCCGGCGAGTCCTGCCGGTGACCAGCAACAGCACCGGCGCCGTCTAGTTTTGCCGCAGGGGACGTTCCATCAGTTGCAGAACGCCAAGTTACGTACGGTCGTCTTCGGTACGGTGGTTCCAGTCAAGACTCGCTGACAGCCCGTCAAGTCCGACTACAACGAGAACCCGACCAAGTTCCACTACGTCCACGACGACCTTATGATAAATACCACGACGACCGAATGACTACGATGACAAGTACATCTACGAACTCGACGCCCGAACGTCTACCGTCGCCCCGTGTACCACTACTTCCCTCTACAGAACGACTACTCGTAGGCGACCTCGTGAACGGCTACTTCCTCTCCGAACGTGAACGACTTCTTCCTCTACGCTCTCGAACCGCCCCGAAACGAGTGTTTCGAAGGTATAACCCCGAGACGTGCCCGTGAACGAATGCATGCTTGTGTTGTATGAATGTTTGTCCTTGTGTGCACCGTGCCCGTTCCGTCCTTTTGTCATGTTCCTCGGTTGCCTCGTCGCCGACTCGTGGGAACCCGGTGACGGGATCGCCCCACCTTTCATCTCGTGTGACTCGCTCACGCCATCTTTCCTTTTGCACCAGACTCTCAACGAGTTATCGGAACCGACATGTTGCCGTTGCATCATTTTCGGATCGTTGCCGTGGCACCCTTTCTCCACCACGGTGACAAGTGCTTCATATCTCTCTTGTCAACCTTTAATTAATAAATTGCATAACTTGATCATGTCATCCGCATCATGTTAACAACATTATAATGTTTAATTGTTGTTGCTTTAATAATTACTAAACATGCTCATGGGGATTTTCCGGAATTGTTGTTGTTCTTCCGGCCTCATTTAAATTGCCTAAATAGGTAGCTTGTTTTGCTTCACCTTTTGCCATGTTAACAAACATTTAATCTTGTCTTGTAAATTAATCAAGAATCAACTAAATAAATAAATGTGGTGTTTTGTCAATATGCAACTCGTTGCATATTGAGCTCCACTTAACTTGTAGTTTTGTTTGTGCACTTTGCCATGCCATGCATAATTAAACCGGACATGCATCATACTTGGATGTGCATCGTATGCCATGTTTATGCTTGTGTGTTTACCGTGTTGTTTGCTTCTTTCCGGTTGCTTCTCTTGTTAGCTTCGGTTTCGTTCCGGAGTTGTGAGGATTCGCTCGACTGTGTTGCTCCGTCTACTTCATGGATCCGTTCTTCTTCCTTGTGGAATCCCAGGCAAGATGATCATACCCTTGGATACCTTTACTACCATTGCCATGCTTAGTTGTCTCGATGCTATCGTTACATGTCGCGCTACCCATCTTTTATTGTCAGCCCTCTCCTTGTTGCCATGAAACCTCTAACCTTGACACCTTCCTAGCAAAACCACTGTTTGGCTATGTTACCCGCTTGCTCAGCCCCTCTTATAGCGTTGTTAGTTGCAGGTGAAGATGAAGTTCGTTCCAGGAGGGAACTTGTTGTTGTTATATCACAATATCTATTATTATTATTATAACACACCTATATACTGGGCATGGGTGGAAGGCTTGGCCTTTTGCTCGGTGTTTTGTTCCACTCATGCCACCTTAGGCGCCGATAAACCGGCATTATGTTCCTTGATTTTGCGTTCCTTACACGATGGGTGGATGGGGACCCCTTGACAGTTCGACTTTGAATAAAACTCCTCCAGCAAGGCCCAACATTGGTTTTAATTTGCTCATAATAACAACTTAATTAATTAATTAAATTGCATAGGGAGTTAGCGCTACCCGAGGATTCTTTCTACATAGCAGGGGGGCTAGTGCTGATGGTGTTGGTCCCAAACGGGGAGACTGCGGGGCCGCCTTGGGGAAACCCGATGTATCTGGTATAACCTGTAGGATCACCCATCCGGTTGTGGCCTGAGACGAGATACGCGCGGCTACTATCAGGGTGTCGGCACGCCGGGAGGTCTTGCTGGACTTGTTTTACCATTGTCGAAATGTCTTGTGCTACCGGGATGCCGAGCCTGATCGGATTTTCCCTAAGATAAGGGGTGATGATATTATATTTATCACTTCAGCTAATCGTGAGAGCTTGTGATGGGCTAAGTTGGGACACCCCTGCAGGGTTATGATCTTTCGAAAACCATGCCCGCGGTTATGTGGCAGATTGGAATTTGTTAATGTCCGGTTGTAGAAAACTTGTCAGAGGATTCGAAGTAAAACACAGCACTGTGTGAGTAACCGTGACTGTCTCTTTTCACTTTGAGAAGAGAACACGGTGGGGTTATGTTTGATTCGTATGTAGTTCAGGATCTTTAGCGATCACTACTTTTGCGACCGTTTGCGTAGATGCTCTTCTTATTCTGGTACTCGTAAGTTAGCCACCATATATTGCTTAGCCGCTGCTGCAACCTCACCACTTTACCTCTTCCTACCCATAAAGCTTTGCTAGTCTTGTTACCCATGGTTATGGGATTGCTGAGTCCTCGTGGCTCATAGATAGTACAACACCAAGTGCAGGTTCAGCCGGGTTTGATGCAGGAGCTGGTTCAAGTTCTTCACCAGGAGCTCGATGAAGAGTTTGGCCGTATGCTTGTGACGTTTTCGACGATCAGTAGTGGTTTCTACTAGGATTCGATCCTAACCTGTGGCTTTATGTTGTTTTGGTATCTTTCTTTTGGATCTTCACCCGTAGTCGGGTTGTGATGTTTTGAATGATGTTTGGCTTATGTAATGTATTGTGTGAAGTGGCGAGTGTAAGCCAACTATCTTCTTTTGCAATTTAATCCCTATTTTACATGAGTCGTGCAAAGATACCAAACTTGAGATCATTCTAGGATGGGCTTATACCTTTAAGTCGTGCCTCGACATGTAGGAGGTATAGTCCCATCCTGGGCATTACAATACATCTCTTTTTGTCCATTTTGATGACAAGTATTTCCGGACGAAGGGAGTATATATCAAGCAATTGACATCTTGTTTTAATGGAGACGCCAACTCCCACTCAAACAATAATGTGCATTAATGAGCACTGTGTCAAAAGTTATCATTAAATACATGGACAAAGAGAATGAGATGGTTTCTATTCTCTCATACCCTCTTCTTTACGTCAACAATTATCATATATATGAAAAAATAAAGAGTGAGTGTATCTGAGATGAACATGCTACCATCAGCTACCTTTTGGTGTGAAAATTATAAGATATCTAAAACATTTTGTTTTTTTATATTCTTAACTCTATACCATATTTACGATATCAAAACAATTAAATTCAAATTTAATATGCACACAACAAACAGGGATAATATCAGTAGTGGATAATTCAAATTGTGTTGTCCGAATGTTGTTTACATGTGTTTTTTTTTCTCAATGTGTGTATGAATCATAAAGAAGTACTCCCTCCGTCCCAAAATAAGTGACTCAACTTTCCACTAACTTTGTATTAAAGTCAGTACAAACTTGAGTCACTTATTTTGGGACGGAGGGAGTAGTAAAAGTGTCTTGTGATGTAGACTTTAGGTTCTATTTGTTTCAGCTTTAGGCAGCGGATTCTTCTAGGAAAAATCAGAAGCTGAACATAAATAACCATCTGAAATTACCTTTGTTACTGGAGCTGGATCTGAATTCGGACCATTTTCAATGCAACTGTCTGAGCACGTCCAAATGTAATTTAATGGCCAGCGAAGCGAATAGACTAGTGATTCTAAGCCAACTAAAACTGAAACAAACAAGACCTGTGTTATTCAGTTATATTCATGGTCTTTTTGGTGTATCATAGATTTTACTGAAAATATTTATGACTATTAGATTTTCGTTCGTATGATTTTTACCTAAAGAGAGGAGTGCACCTAAGGCACATCCTCGAAATGGGCTCAATAATAGGAGTATACCTAAGGCACCATACAAATTTGGTCGTAAACAATCCCGTGAATAGGAGTATCCAACTGATCTGCTCAATAATCTGCTGATTGTTTGGTCAACCCTCTTTTTTATCTTTCTTCAACCCAAAGAATCAGCATATCACACAAGGAAAGTTTGCCCATACACAAGTTTACATGATTCCGTTTTTCAACTTAAACTCAAAGGGCTCCGCCGCCTATTCCTCAAGCATTGAACACTAGCCAATAGCTTCCCGAAAAGATGATAGAATAAGAAATTCAGTAAGACAAACAAAAAATTTGGGCGAACAACTAAAAAAAATGATAGCATGAGATATACGACAAGGAAACAAAAACTTGGGCAACAAACTATAACATCGATAAGGCAACTACACCTCCAAACCACTAGATATATTCCATATCATCTGATGCAACAAGTTCATAAAAACAATTATGTAACATACAAATTTGTAAAGCAACGATGTTATTGACTCACCACACACCAAAAAATCTTGAACTCATGCAATAAACTGTGAGTAAATACATGTAAATTATAATTGATGCGTGCAACAAACTTTTAAGCTTATACAAACAAAAATACTAGATGTATGCAACACAAAATCAACTTACCTAAAGACTAGCAAAATGCGTGCAACAACAAAAACCAGATATGTGAAACACTGCAAACATTTATACAGCACACTTACACTGCAAGGAAACCCACAAGTTCAAATAAGATGATTTTTGCCAGACAACCCAAAGATATCCTTCACTATTTTTACAGCAGCCTTGTTGCCCAAGAGAGTGCAATATTCCTTGTTAGCAATTTTTATAGATAAGATCGACAATTGTTGCGAATAAATCAAACAGTCTAAATTTTGATAGTTTCTTTGGTCCAACCCCACTTTCTCTGTTTCTCACGTATCGTTTAAAAACCATCTGCATGCTTTCTTTTCGAAAGAAAATAAACCACATTGACCTTACTCAGAAGGAAAATACATCCAAGACACCAATATGTATAACTGTAGAATACATTGACAAGACGAACACGAACATTACTAAAGCCATTGTTAGGATAGAATAACTTTTACAACCCAGTGGATCAAATATGTAAGTTGACGAAGGAAACCAGCACCATTCCACAGATAATATTTTCGCATAGTGCTGTTAGCAGGCGTGGACCTGAACCCCTACGTAGTATGCACCTGTTGTTGATGTCACACGTGACCATCACGCAGTAGGATTCCGGTGGTGTTCCTCCAGGAAGTATGTCTTGAAGAAAATGCTGGGTTTGATGAGATCTAGTACTCTTCTGCAGCGCTGGCAGCACTGAGATCAACGCTAAGATCAACAGTCTGCAAGAAGAGCAGAGAGTTATGCCAAAACAGCTTTCAGCCACAAAATTGTGAAATATATATAGGTCCAAATTCTACAGAAAAAAGGCCAATATAAAATCACTAGTGAATAAAATATAGACAGCAATCCTCAGGAACAAATTGTGAATTCTCAGAGTTTACTCCACATCAACAGAAACTAATAATCGCCCACCAGCATTGCAAAGGTAAAAGGAGTGAATCTCAAGCTTACCTTTCCAGTAATCAGTGTGTACATATTAAGAACATCTGTCACAGTTGTCTCAAAGTGAGTAGTGGCATCATAGCTCTGCAAAGAGGGAAGGAAAAAAAACTGCCATGAACATCTACAATATGAGTCTAACACTGTATTCTCATATAAAGCAAAACTTACCGATGAGACAAAGCAATTATCAAGAGAAGGTTCATTGACGGGTTCATATCTGTCATACATATCAAAAAACAATTCATCTACTGGACCAAGTAGATCGATTCCAGGCTTTAGTTCAGACTGTGGGTTATCAGTCTCCGCTTCGGCAGACACAAATGCAATGAACTTCCCTTTTGGCGCGACATTGTGAGTGTACGAGCAACAGAAGACATACCTGCAATATATATACCAGCATGCATGTCACAATGAAGCAATGGAAACTGAATTTAGAAATTTATCCAGCGATAATTATTCAAGAAATGAGACAGAAAGTGAGCCCTCACATGTCTGACTTGCGTCCAAGTTGCTTTTGGGGTAAAATAATCTGAATCGAGTGGGAATCATTTGCATTTGGAATTGGGTGGCTCATAATAGCAATTGCTCGTGCAACTTTTCCAATCTTCCTTACCTGTTCACAGAGTAAACGTCATGGGAGAATGCTAGTATGTAGCAAAACAGTATGCAGACAATAAGAATTACAAGAGACCAAACCGTGAAGGTTCAAAACTTAAGTAAGTTCAGATGGACAATGAGAGTTTCAGTGGATTTGGTACAAACTGTCCAAACAAAAGTATAACATCAATTGAAAATAGCGATATATACCTTGTTGGCTAAGTAAGAAGGATCACAGACAACCTTCTTGCACTTAGCAGTTTCACCTTCTGATGTAACACCACACACTTTCCCCTCCATATCAAATTCAACCTGCAAAAGAGTATTGGGTAAAAGAATTCACACACAATGGCATAAATGATTAGCACAGATGGGGTAAGACCAACCTTGCACTCTGGCTTATTTAACATATAAGTGCCACCATAAACAGCACTTAGACGTGCAAAAGCCTGAACAGTAAGAAAGCACTTTAGCATATAAGCATCTTAAAGGCAAACATGCAGTAGATTAGCTCAAGTAATCGAAAAATAACTGACCTGTGGCAGCTCACCCAACCCATACAATGGATAAATATAAGGTGAGCCTCCTTGGAACCGTGCAAGAGACTCAGAATAGAGCTAGCAGCAAGCAGCAAAGTTCCATTATGCTCCATTGATAAAATACATTTAAATAGCAGAAATATCACCATAGAACAAATAAACCTTCTATCTTCTTAAGAAAAGGTCATAGAAATATCATCATAGAAATATCACCATAGAACAAATAACATATAAGTTTCATCATGCTCCATTGATTAAATACATTTAAATTGCAGATCATAGAAATCATATTGATGTTAACAAGCCAGAAACCTTCTATCTTCTTAAGAAAAGAAAAAACTAGAAAAATAGTCAGGGCATACTTTCATTCTTTTAACAGTATCAATTGCTGGCTCGCTTAGATAGCGATCGTCCCTGTGAAGAGCAAGCGCATGGCCAATGAAATCTATAGTATCATCACTCAATCCGTGTTTCCTGGAAACAAATAACAAAAAACAAATAAGATTACTTGCAGTGCAGGAAGTAACAAGGGATATCCTTCCACTTTTAATGGAAAGTGCAGATCAGTACATGATACTGAAATTAAATGTTCTGCAACTCTACTGTTTTCTCAAAAGAGCGTAAATTACTAAACCAATCCCTACTTCTGAAAAAAAAAGAATCAAGGTAATGCAGAAGATGCATGTGCAATTAGAACAAGCATGTATTCTTTCCTAATAATGAGGCGGACAGAACTAGTTTTTGTACATTTCAGCCACTCAACAGAATAAGCAACTACCTTATACAGTCCTTTTTACTAAAAAAAATCCGATATATACGATTGATACCAATAACAGATGAGATACTTACGCGATCAATTCTCTAGTTGTCATCCTTGTAAGGTCCAATCCTTGATGTGTTCTTGGATCAGCATCATTGTAATCTTGGACATAAATAAAGAAGTTCCTTGCTCTACGTTTCTCAAATAAGCCCATTAAAGGGGATTTTAGAGCCTCCATGTCAGTGGCAGGAACCTTGTGAATCTGATGCAAATGCAACACAGCAACAGAATGTAGGTGACTAATTTGAATAGTGGTGTTCAGAATACATGAGATCAAAGAATGGCTTATGACGAGTCCAACAAAGGTGCTATCCATACAAGATAGGAGGTATGCGGGTAAGCTAAACAATACCTTCCCTTTGCTGAAGACATAGCTTCCATCAACAGCTTTGAAAGACAGATACTTCGTCACATCAGTGTGAATGAGAGTACGAACCAAAGTTCCATTCGCCATCATAAACTGGTCAGAGATAGAAAGAGAGATATTATTTTTATCAAGTGTTTACAATCTCGACATATTACATGTAGCCTGTAGGTTTATAGCATTTCATAATCTGAACCAAGCATCTGTTTATTGTTAATAAAACTACAAGTTTCTCTCAAAAGAATATAAATAACAATAGGACAATACAAGTAATGGGAAACACTCTTGAAGGAGTTGATAAAAATGTTAAGTACTTCTTGGCCACAAGCCTCTTGAAGGAGTTGCAAAGCCATTGACAGTTTGACACCTACTAGTATGATGCTAAATTTAGCATGGACCAATTTGATTTACACAAGGTTGCATGCTCTATCTGCTAAATGCCTAAAAATACTCCATCGCCCACACATCACTCCCGAATCTGCTTTTAGAACAACAGTTACCAAATTCGCGGATCAATGGGTTTGCCACTTACAAAAGTTGGGTTCCCTAATAGGTGTACATTTCTGATTCGCGGACAAAGATGGACATGGGAATGGGATACGCAAACCAGATATTTAGGCACAAAGGTTATACTAGAGAACATCCCCATTAAAAGAAAGAGAAAACATGACACATCGGCCTGATAAGCCCATCCAGAGCAGCGGTAACCCTTTAGTTAGGAGGGGAATCCTAAGGTAGCGACACACCCTTCTAAAGAAACATAGTACACACAACATATCTCCCCAGCCCTCTGCTTCACCAGCACCGCCTTTCCATCTAAAAGACAATATGGTTGACAAAAGTCTCCAACCCCCCATCATCACCTGATCCAGGTGGTCAAGGCCTCAAGGCTGCAGGCTGCAGGCTACAGGCCACAGCTCCATCCACCCTGTCACTCTGCTCCTAAGAACGTTATTAGTGGCAGATGGCCGCTGGAAGAAATCATGTCTTCCCATCTTCCATTTTATCTTGATTTCGTTGGTTTGGCACCCATCTACGAATCGGACACCAAATCCTTGCCACTGTCATCTATGTCGAACTTTAGCTGGGACTGGTTTCGACGGGTGTTACAGCAACTCTGGTAACCATGTTTCAAAGACTATTTACTGATCATACACCAACTGTTTTTCTTATTGCTACATCACCCGACTGAACCACAAATAAGTTAGTAAATATTTTTGCAATGAAAAGAGTACATTTATTGTATACTCAGTTAATATTTGCTGCATACAGAAAGATGGATTTAATCAAAAGGGGCATGTCACACCTTTGGAACCATGTCTACATTGTAGTCTCTGCTCGCACCTAAATGCGCCGGTGGTTTTTCTTCTCCACGGAACTTCTTCCAGAGCTGTCGACAATACATACAAACATTAAAGAGGTATAACTAAAAGTTAACCACAAGACTAAATCAATCATATCAACTACCAAAACAAACTGAGTGACTTTTGTTTATATATACATATATTTTCAAGAAGAGCCCATTGATACAATTATAACCTCATTCTAGGTAGTTCCGATCTTAACTTAAACCATTCGATAGAGACATATAGCTGCTTGCCTGGTTCAAGTTGAGGGAGGTGGAATCTCCTCCATAGTAGTCATTTCTATCCATGTGCAAAACCTGCAAAAAAAGCAAAAGAGGATCCTTAGAACATATTTAGCAATATCACCATTTTTGCACCCCTTCAGACTACAACATGTATTGTGCATCCCACCACTTTTGGATCAACAGCATCTGACCCAATTAATACACCATAAAAGATCATGCTTCCAAAATGGGTAAGCATGCCATATGCCACCACAACTCAAAACACACCCTCCCTTTTTCCTCACTGACTGATGTGCCTCAGCTTTGCAAACTCATACCCTCGCCTTACAAGCATGGATCACATCTAAGCATAAACTGAGCGAGACAGGGAGACCACGGCTGGGGTCGCCGTCACTGCAGTTTACCTTCCGATTCAGCCACGCCCCAGCGTCCCCACCTCCACATCACTACAGGCTGCCTCCCCAAAGCCGAACGACCGTCTAAGTTTCGCAACAGTTCCTACTACCTACAGCAGAGGGACACGGTGTGGCAGCCAAAACAATCGCCCATCTGCCGGCATCAGGTCCGGATCAAGCCGGGCGCCCGTACCATCGCCCGATCTACTACCTAGAAGCAGCAGCAACCACCCCACCCGCGCGCCGAGAGCGCTGGCTCCGTCGGAAATCACGCGCGGGAGGTGACTGAGCGGCGTCACGGCAGGCGGCTGGAGCGGGGTAAGGGTACAGATCGCTCGGTACGGGGGAGGAGAGCTTCACCTTGAGGCCGTCGACGGAGAGGAGGCCGCTGAGGATGCACTCCTTGAGGCCCGTGCCCAGCACGATCACGTCGTACTCCTCATCCATGGCGGGCCTGGCTGGCTGGCCGCGGCGATCGCAGGCGAGCAGAGCGGCAGCAGATGGGAGCAGGAGGGAGGCGGAGGAGTGGAGTTGAGTTGGATGCAAGCAACGGGGGCAGGTGCTAAAAGAGCGGTGGGATAGATTTGGGGAGGGAGGTGCCAGGTGCGTGCGTGCGATGCCGATCGCCAGAAACACGGCACGGTGTTTTTGCGTGCAGGTCCCTGAGACGGTGCGCTATTTGCGCGTCCGGGAGCCTTTATCTGCTGAGATTAATATATATTTTTTTGCTTTTTTTGCTTTTGGCCGTGCGGGGCGTGGGGCGTGAGTGGAATGGTCGAGGACTTCTTTTTTAGCGAAACTGTCAGGCGTGTTAACGTCGATACTAGTAGAACGCCCGTGCGTTGCTACGGGCTACAATACATATAAATAAATCAAATAAATAATTAGGGTTATCTTCAGGGTCGAAGATCATTTCTTCTTCATACGTTTCGGCGTGTCCGGGCATCAAACGGACGCCCAATAGGCTTCAAAAATTCAACCATCTGACAGTTCCCGAATCTAGAGCATATCCAGAAGAAATGTGGTTGTCCAGACTATTCACCATGTTATCTCAAACACCCGGGTCCAATACAAAAACCCCATCCAACGACACACCCTTGCCTTTTCTTGCTACACTCACCCTTCCCACTTGATTTTCGTCATAGTCAAACATTTCTAGCTGGAGCCTTGTCCTTTAAACTGGATGACTGGATGACGCCCACCTCACGTTTTCCATTGCGCTCTATATTCTTCACCCTTTAAAAACCGATGACGCCCACCTCACCGTCGATATGATGCCCTATGTTCTTCACCCTTTAAAACGGGATGACGCCCACCTCATCTTCAACATGCTGCCTTGTATTCTTCACCCTTTAAAACAGGATGACACCTACCTCACCTTTGCCATGGCATCCTATGGTCTTCACCCCGCCAGCGGCCCCGCTCTCCGCCCGATCCTCTCTCCCGTGTTTGTGTTGATCCACCACCGCCATAAGGGGGAGGAGGTGTGCGCCGCCCGTGATGCCCCCCCCCCCCCC
>LR738709.1:530852323-530867308 GCA_902687465.1 Secale cereale | reverse complement strand
CCCCGAGCCAAGAAGATAGATCACATCACCCTTGGGGGAAGAAAAATCAAATAAGAATTCCCATCCCAATTGCTCAACATCACCTAAGACGTGCAACTTGAAAGGCAGTAGACTTTTCTACAACAGGACCCTTCAGGCTTAGTCGTGTATACATCACTTTCTCCGAATAATAACATGATTGTACTCATCATGCTCTTATAAGCACTAAAAGTTAGAATGCCCTCCATATAAAGGCTTTGACCAAACACAAATCAGAACACTACCTGTCATTTTTGTCCGTTTATCCATTTTGTGTGTTCGAGTTGAGATTTTGTTTTGTTTTCTCTTCATCACACAAATGCCACAGAAATCGCACTCTTGCTTTAAAAAAAATATAGGTGGAAAAAAATAGCTACGCATTTTTTTAATAAAAAATGGAAGACATATTGTCCAGAAAAAAATCCTGATCCACAACTACTGACATGAGGAGTAAACCATACTCACATCAAACACGTGATCCAAGAACGGTATCCCTCTGCGGCAGTTTGCAACACCAGTGCCGTCCAGGTTGATTTTGACATGTACATTTGTCTCATTGGTTACCCTCTTGGCCTTTCCCAGCCTAGACGATACTGAAAACATTTAACAATAAGAGATAGCTAGTAGGGAAGCTGAACACCGGTGAGTTCGTCAATGATAAAAGTGGTAGTACAAACCACTGTGGAGTCCTCACGTGCCATCGGAGAGTCGTTCCCGCCGACGCTGCAGGTGGCAGCCATGAAAGGCGTCCTCAGGCGAAGCGATCGTCCGTATAGCCACGCGGGGAACGCGACCAGGCTCAGCACTGGTTGGCGGCGTCTACGTCGCGCGTGGGGATCCGTGGCGGCGGCGGGCATGTTGCCATGCCGGTAGTCCAGTACAGGGCACGGCCGTGCGGCTGCGGGGCGAGGCCTAGACAGAGTAATTGCCGCAGCTGCAGAGCTCGACCTCCTCGGCGTTCGAGGACTTGTCCACGTCGGAGGCTCTGGAGGCGCTCCCGTATGCGGCGCGCAGCGGCACCGACGCGCGCGGCCCGTGGCCGCTGCTGAACTTGTCCGGCGGTGTCATGAGGCCGCCGCTGCACGCTAACCTTGTGCACCAACTTGAGTGCGTCCCGGTCCAGGCCTCCGTGAACAACATCGCCGGCATCCCCACGGGCACACCACCGTCCTGGCACACCACCAATAAATCTACACACAAAATCAGCGAGACACACAAATGCCGCGGCCGTAAAATCACGGCGACCGAAAAGAAAACTCCTCAGAATGCCGATGGGTGAGACTGGCGCATATGGAGAGTTGTATACGGAGAGTTTTGATTAAAACGAAAGTGTTGATATTTGGTCGTTTCCTTTGGTTGATTGGTGTTCGCTGATTAGAAGGAAAGTGTTGATTAGAAGGAAAGAGTTTTGATCTTTGATTGTTCGCTGATTAAAAGAAAATTGTTGATTTGAAAAACCGGTGGGGAAGGCTAGCGTGCTAGAAAACCGGTGCTGGATGCCCGCGATAGTAAAAAATCAGTGGGGAAGGCTCTCGTTCTTCGGAAATGTTAGGAAAGTTTTTATTGTGAGGGTAAAAAAATCAACGTGAGGAGATATGGTGGTGGGATGCGAGACGAAAATAAACCAGGCGAAATATAACCAGACGAAGTGGGAGGTGGGACGAAAAAAATCCTGGAACAAAGACTACCAACTGCTCCATTAGGAGTAGAGATAACACAGTATCAGTTCAGTTTGCCAAGACTGGCGTCAACCGTTGATCCTGGATCTAACGAAGCTGGAGTCACTTGCCATTTCGCCAACTGAAGTGTTTCATCAACCGTTGATCTTAATCTGGACGGCGTAGCCATAGTTACCTTACTTTTTAAAAGTTACCGCGCTAGCTGTCTCAGCTCCTTCATCACTATTTTTACTGTTACTGTTCTGAACCCTTTTTAAGCCCTCCTCCGGCTTGTGGAGAGGGCATTCTAGATGTACTTGGGCTTGGCCCTCAAGCCGTCGTGTCCCGGCTCGCAAGAACCCTAAATTGGTGCCTCAGATCTGAAGAGAACTGCTCCAAAATCCTCCATCATAATTGTGTCTTCCTCTGTTCTTCATCGGATCCTTGACAGTATTAGCTAGGTCCTGTCAATTGGTATACAGAGCGTGGTTGTTGTCCTCGGCGGCGGATTTCGGGCCCCAGATCCGATCTGGCCCTGATCTGGTGCGGCGGCGGTGTTGGCGGCGAACGGCGGCGAAAGACAGTTCATCAGCAGAAAGGAGGGAGTAGTGGTTCCTGAAGGAAACTCCTTCAGTGTAAAATCCCACCCAACCCACCCTTCCAGTGTTACTCGCTACGGCGACGCGGCGGTGACATCGACGGGAAAGGGCGAATCAGACTGTGAGGCGCGGTTACCAGGTCACCGGTGTAAAATCCCTCCCTCTCACCTCCTTGTTACTCCTGGAGGGGGTGACGAACACAGGACCAGGCGAAATGGCAGGCGAGACTCTGGACACCGAACTCCTAGAGTTGGAATCTCTGCAATTGGACATCAAAACTCTCAGGCAAGAACGAGAAGAAGACAGGAAGGAGTTATATCACTTCACCGAGTCAGTAAACAAAAACTTTACCAGCATTCAGAGAAACTTCAAGAAAATCCAAAGCACCCTACAGAAGTTGGCCACAGATCAGTCGACAGAAGAAGAAGAAATTGAGGACGAAATTCCAAATCCACACTCAGGACAAGACAGTACAATGGTCCCTCCTGGAAGACCAAAATGAAGGAAATATGCCCTAGAGGCAATAATAAAGATGTTATTTGTATTTCCTTATATCATGATAAATGTCTTTTATTCATGCTAGAATTGTATTAACCGGAAACTTAGTACATGTGTGAATACATAGACAAAACAGTATGTCCCTAGTATGCCTCTACTAGACTAGCTCATTGATCAAAGATGGTTATGTTTCCTAACCATAGACATGAGTTGTCATTTGATCAACGAGATCACATCATTAGGAGAGAATGATGTGATGGACAAGACCCATCCGTTAGTGTAGCACTATGATCGTTTAGTTTTACTACTATTGCTTTCTTCATGACTTATACATGTTCCTATGACTATGAGATTATGCAACTCCCGAATACCGGAGGAACACCTTGTGTGCTATCAAACTTCACAACGTAATTGGGCGATTATAAATATGCTCTACAGGTGTCTCCGAAGGTGTTCGTGGTGTTGGCATAGATCAAGAATAGGATTTGTCACTCCGAGTGTCGGAGAAGTATCTCTGGGCCCTCTCGATAATACACATCATAATAAGCCTTGCAAGCAAATGACTAATGAGTTAGTCACGAGATGATGTATTACGGAACGAGTAAAGAGACTTGCCGGTAACGAGATTGAACTAGGTATTGAGATACCGACGATCGAATCTCGGGCAAGTAACATACCGATGATAAAGGGAACAACGTATGTTGTTATGCGGTTTGACCGATAAGGATCTTCGTAGAATATGTAGGAGCCAATATGAGCATCCAGGTTCCGCTATTGGTTATTGGCCGGAGATGAGTCTCGGTCATGTCTACATAGTTCTCGAATCCGTAGGGTCCGCACGCTTAACAATTGATGACGATCGATATTATGAGTTTATGAGTTTTGATATATCGAAGGTAGTTCGGAGTCCCGGATGAGATCACGGACATGACGAGGAGTCTCGGAATGTCCGAGACATAAAGATTAATATATTGGACGACTATATTCGGACATCGGAAGTGTTCCGGGTGTTATCGGGTATAACCAGAGTGCCGGAGGGGGTTACCGGAACACCCCCGAGGGAGTATGGGCCATAGTGGGCCTATGAGGGAAAGAGAGGGGCAGCCCATAGGGCTGGCCGCACCCCCCTAGGGTTCCTAGTTGGACTAGGAAAAGGGGGGAGGCGCCACCTCTCCTTTCCTTCTCCTCTCCTCCCCTTCCTTTCCTACTCCTAGTAGGAATAGGAAATGGGGGGTTTCTATTCCTACTAGGAGTAGGAATCCTACTCCCTTGGCGCGCCCTATGGCCTAGCCGCACCCCCCCTTTCTCCTTTATATACGGGGGCAGGGGCACCCAAAGACACAGAAGAAACATTATTCTAGCCGTGTGCGGTGCCCCCCTCCATCGAAACACACCTCGGTCATACCTTGCAGTGCTTAGGCGAAGCCCTGCGCCGGTAGCTTCATCATCTCCGTCACCACGCCGTCGTGCTGACGAAACTCTCCCGTGAAGCTCAACTGCATCAAGAGCTCGTGGGACGTCATCAAGCTGAACGTGTGCTGAACGCGGAGGTGTCGTACGTTCGGTGCTTGATTGGTTGGATCGTGAAGAAGTTCGACTACATCAACCGCGTCACTAGACGCTTCCGCTTTCGGTCTACGAGGGTACGTAGACACACTATCCCCTCTCGTTACTATGCATCTAGTAGATAGATCTTGCGTGATCGTAGATTTTTTTTTGAAATACTGCGTTCCCCAACAGTGGTATCAGAGCCAGGTCTATGCGTAGATGATATGCATGAGTAGAACACAAGTGAGTTCTGGGCGATAATAGTCATACTGCTTACCAGCATGTCATACTTTGGTTCAGCGGTATTGTGAGATGAAGCGGCCCGGACCGACATTACGCGTACGCTTACGCGAGACTGGTTTCACCATTAGGAGCACTCGTTGCTTAAAGGTGACTGGCGGTGTGTGTCTCTCTCACTTTAGTTGAATCGAGTGTGGCTACGCCCGATCCTTGTGAAGGTTAATACAGCACTTTTTTGATGAAAAATCGTTGTGGTTTTTGTATGTGTAGGTAAGAACGGTTCTTGTTAAGCCCGTAGCAGCCAAGTAAAACTTGCAACAACAAAGTAGAGGACGTCTAACTTGTTTTTGCAGGGCATGTTGTGATGTGATATGGTCAAGACATGATGAGTTATACGTCATTGTATGAGATGATCATGTTTTGTAAGGTTATCGGCAACTGGCAGGAGCCATATGGTTGTCACTTTATTATATGAAATAAAATCGCCATGTAATTGTTTTACTTTATCACTAAGCGGTAGCAAATGGTCGTGGAAGCAATAGTTGGCGAGACGACAACGATGCTACGATGGAGATCAAGGAGTCACGCCGGTGACGATGGTGATCATGACGGTGCCTTGGAGATGGAGATCAAAAGCACAAGATGATGATGGCCATATCATGTCACATATTTTGATTGCATGTGATGTTTATCTTATTATGCTTCTTATTTTGCTTAGAACGGCAGTAGCATTATAAGATGATCCCTTACAAAATTTCAAGGTACAAGTGTTCTCCCTGAGTATGCACCATTGCGAAAGTTCGTCGTGCCGAGACACCTCGTGATGATCGGGCGTGATAAGCTCTACGTTCACATGCAACGGGTGCAAGCCAGTTTTGCACACGCAGAATACTCGGATTAAACTTGACGAGCCTAGCATGTACAGACATGGCCTCGGAACACTGGAGACCGAAAGGTCGAGCGAGAATCATATAGTAGATATGATCAACATAAGATGTTCACCATTGAAAACTACTCCATCTCACGTGATGATCGGACATGGTTTAGTTGATTTGGATCACGTGATCATTTAGATGACTAGAGGGATGTCTATCTAAGTGGGAGTTCTTTAGTAATATGATTAATTGAACTTTAATTTATCATGAACTTAGTCCTGATAGTTTTTGCATATCTATGTTGTTGTAGATCAATGGCCCGTGCTACCGTTCCTTGAATTTTAATGCGTTCCTAGAGAAAGCTAAGTTGAAAGATGATGGTAGCAATATCACGGACTGGGTCCGTAACTTGAGGATTATCCTCATTGCTGCACAGAAGAATTATGTCCTTGAAGCACCGCTAGGTGACAAGCCCCCTCCCGCTAATGTAGACGCTTTGAACGTCTGGCAGACGCGGTCTGATGACTACACGATAGTTCAGTATGCCATGCTTTACGGCTTAGAACCGGGACTTCAACGATGTTTTGAACGTTATGGAGCATATGAGATGTTCCAGGAGTTGAAGTTAATATTTCAAGCAAATGCCCAGATTGAGAAATATGAGATTTCCAATAAGTTCTACAGCTGCAAGATGGAGGAGAATAGTTCTATCGGTGAACACTTGCTCAGAATGTCTGGGTACTACAATCATATGACTCGACTTGGATGCAAAGTTGACGAAGATAGTGTTATTATAGAGTTCTTCAATCACTGCCACCAAGCTATAAAGGCTTCATGATGAACTATAACATGCAAGGGATGCAGAAGACAATTCCCGAGCTCTTCGCTATGCTCAAAGTTGCGGAGGTAGAAATAAAAAAGGAGCATCAAGTGTTGATGGTTAACAAGACCACTAGTTTCAAGAAAAAAGGCAAGGGAAAGAAGGGGAACTTCAAGAAGAATAGCAAGACAGTTGCTACTCCCACGAAGAAACCCAAGTCTGGAGCCAAGCCTGAAACTGAGTGCTTCTACTACAAAGGGACTGGACACTAGAAGCGGAACTGCCCCAAGTATTTGGCGGATAAGAAGGATGGCAAGGTGAACAAAGGTATATGTGATATACATGTTATTGATGTGTACCTTACTAATGCTCGTAGTAGCACCTGGGTATTTGATACCGGTTCGGTTGCTAATATTTGTAACTTGAAACAGGATCTACGGATTAAACGAAGATTGTCTAAGGACGAGGTGACGATGCGCGTGGGAAATGGTTCCAAAGTCGATGTGATCGTCGTCGGCACGCTACCTCTACACCTACCTTTGGGATTAGTTTTAGACCTGAATAATTGTTATTTGGTGCCAACGTTAAGCATGAACATTATATCTGGATCTTGTTTATTGCGAGACGGTTATTCATTTAAATCTGAGAATAATGGTTGTTCTATTTATATGAATAATATCTTTTATGGTCATGCACCCTTGAAGAGTGGTCTATTCTTGCTGGATCTCGGTCGTAGTGATACACATATTCATAATATTGAAGCCAAAAGATGCAAGGTTAATAATGATAGTGCAATTTATTTGTGGCACTGCCGTTTAGGTCATATTGGTGTAAAACGCATGAAGAAACTCCATAGTGATGGACTTTTGGAATCACTTGGTGCTTGCGAACCATGCCTCATGGGCAAGATGACTAAAACTCCGTTCTCCGGAACAATGGAGCGAGCAACAGATTTGTTGGAAATCATACATACTGATGTATGTGGACCGATGAGTGTTGAAGCTCGCGGCGGGTATCGTTATCTTCTGACCTTCACTGATGATTTGAGCAGATATGGGTATATCTACTTGATGAAGCACAAGTCTGAAACATTTCAAAAGTTCAAAGAATTTCAGAGTGAAGTAGAGAATCATCGTAACAAGAAAATAAAGTTTCTACAATCTGATCGTGGAGGTCAATATTTGAGTTACGAGTTTGGTCTTCATTTGAAACAATGTGGAATAGTTTCACAGCTCACGCCACCCGAAACACCACAACGTAATGGTGTGTCCGAACGTCGTAACCGCACTTTATTAGATATGGTACGGACTATGATGTCTCTTACCGATTTACCACTATCATTTTGGGGTTATGCTTTAGAGACAGCTGCATTCACGTTAAATAGGGCACCATCTAAGTCCGTTGAGATGACGCCTTATGAACTGTGGTTTGGCAAGAAACCAAAGTTGTCGTTTCTTAAAGTTTGGGGCTGCGATGTTGATACGTCTCCAACGTATCTACTTTTCCAAACACTTTTGCCCTTGTTATGGACTCTAACTTGCATGATTTGAATGGAACTAACCCGGACTGACGATGTTTTCAGCAGAACTACCATGATGTTGTTTTTGTGCAGAAATAAAAACTTCTCGGAATCGCTTGAAAATCCACGGAGAATTATTTTGGAAAATATAAAAAATACCTGCAAGAAGATCCAGACCATGGGGCCCACACCCTGTCCACGGGGGTGGGTGATGTCTACACACGCTTCTATTCTTGTAGACTATGTTGGGCCTCCAAGCGCAGAGGTTTGTAGGACAGCAGCAATTTCCCTCAAGTGGATGACCTAAGGTTTATCGAACTCAGGGAAGTAGAGGTTGAAGATGGTCTCTCTCAAGCAACCCTGCAACTAAGATACAAGAAGTCTCTTGTGTCCCCAACACACCTAATACACTTGTTAGATGTATAGGTGCACTAGTTCGGCGAAGAGAGGTTAAATGGCAAGTGATATGGATGGCAAAACAAGGTAATATAAATATGTAATAAAAAGTGCAGCAAGCAAACAAGTAGTAAACGTGAGCACAAACGGTATTGCAATGGTGGAAACGAGGCCT
Organism: Secale cereale; assembly: GCA_902687465.1. Lineage (NCBI taxonomy): Eukaryota > Viridiplantae > Streptophyta > Magnoliopsida > Poales > Poaceae > Secale > Secale cereale. The sequence continues at coordinate 530,858,962 of LR738709.1, read as the reverse complement.
AGGGTTCATACTTTCACTAGTGGCAACTCCCAACAACATTAACATAATCGAATCACATGATATTTCCCATAAAACATGCAAAGGAGACACACTCGGAGGTCATTCCTTCGTGGTCAAGAGAGGACGAGAATTATGTAGGGCTACAAAAGCACACCTCAAAGTTCGTAGTTCTCAATCTATGGATTTCCCAATGTCACCGCGGCCATCCAAAGAGAGTACCACAATCACCACAACATATCTCCCGGATAGTCAAAGACAAGCACCAAGAGACTCTCAATCTTCAATCAACACACAAAAGAGGAAATCACTCATGAAAATATTCTTCTAATCCATGTCCAATAGACCGCTGTCACCTTGGTCTCGGGGATTATACTAGATAAAGACAAGTGAGTACATCAATTCAATACATAGAGGAAGGGGAAATATCATGGGATCACCCTAGATTAACATAGCCTATGATCACAACGAAGAGCACATCATGGGAGAGAGAATTGACCACATAGCTACTGGTAGAAACCTCAGCCCCGAGGAGGAACTACTCCCGCATCATGGAGGGAGGAAGCAACGTCGATGGAGATGAATCCGGGGGCACTTCCCCGTCCCGGCAGGATGCCAGCACAGGAATTCTGGTCCCCCGAAACTTGGTGGCGATGGCGGCGGAGATCGGACTTGCTTCTGGAGAAAGGGGTTCTGGAATCAGGGTTTCCGCGACGGGAGAATAAATAGGAGGCCAAGTAGGGCACTAGAGGAGGTGGGAGCCCCCCAGGCGCCCCCCGGCGCGGCCAGGGGTGGGGCCGCGCCATCAGGGCGTCTGGGGCCCCTCTGGCCCCCCTCTGGCCCCACTTCTAGCACATGGAAGCTTCTGGAGTGCTGATTTTTAATATATTTTTCCCGGAATTTTTCTGGCAATTTAAGTAATGGGAAAACCTGAAATACAAAAACAACAGAAAACAGAAACTGGCACTGGGGTGCACTGAGTTAATAGGTTAGTCCAAATATGATCAAAAGTGTATGAAAGTGTATCAAAAGCATAGCAATATCACCCAAAACATGCATGGAGCAAGCATAAATTATAGATACGTTTGGGACGTATCAACATCCCCAAGCTTAATTCCTGCTCGTCCTCGAGTAGGTAAATGATAACAAGCACAATTTCTGTGGTGACATGCTACCAAAGAGTCTTTCACAATCACATGACAAATGCTTATTGAGATAATGAATCTTTAGTAATTAAGTTGCCTCATGAGAATATCACAAAGAACTGAAAGTTTACAATATGATACTGAAACACCCAATAGATTTGTAGTGAGCATGGTGTGCAAACATGACAAAGTGATACCTCGCTTGCCCCCTTTAGTGAAGCAAAACATAAATGAAGAGCACCTCCGAAGTTTAAGTGACGACTAGATACAATGATTTCAGAATAAGCGATATCACAATCATGCAGAAGACAATGGTACTTTGGGACAATGCACATTACACTCAGAATGACAATCATGCTCTCAATAGTTGGTGCTTTGAAGAAAGAAGGTGGAGACTCTCGAACCGTGGATTTTGATGGCAAGGTTGAAAACCCGTGGCTGGAAGCAAAGACTAAACAAGTACCAGAGCTCGTGGTTTTAAAAACAGAGATAAAAAGCTTTTGGGAGGTGCATAATTCGTCAACGAATGCTAGTAGATAACCCAATTACTTCTTATGTTGGACAAGTTTCGAGGAACGGCTCCCACGCGGGGACGATCACATCCCCTTAATCTCCTTTGTTTATCACTGCCAGAGTTTCCTGATTTCTCATGAAGAAAGCATGAAGGAGGGTTTGTTTGTTGCTATTATCTTTTGTGAGCTGGGCGCACTCATGCCAGTCCCTCCTCGTATCAGGGGTTTGCAGATTAGACATGCAATCCCGGGGTAAAATTTGTCCAACATAAGAAGATCATGAATTACCTACTACTTCCTCATGAGCTAAAACAGAGGCACAAAAGAGAAATGCTTTTGAATAATTTTGAGATGGTATAAGAAAGTCTTCGTTAGGAATGGCAAGTAAATACCATATATAGGAAGGTATGGTGGACTCATATGGCATAACTGGTTTCAAGGATTTTGGATGCACAAGCAGTCAGACCGCTTAGTACAGGTGAAGGCTAGCAAAAGACTGGGAGCGACCAACTAAGAGAGCAATGACGGCCATAATCATGCAGAGCGACAAAGCAACATTGAATCGGGCATGGAAGTTATATCACTACTCAGAAATTAAAGATCATCAAGGCTTGATAGACTTTCTTTACAGTCTTAAATATGCGTGAGCATATGCCAAGTCAATCAAAATAAATTCTTGGAGGAAGATATCACTAAACCATACCACATCATAGGCAAACAAATCATGCTGGTACTTCAATAACACATTAAGAACCCCCAGCTATTTGAGACTAACCATAAGAAAACATGAACTACTAAGCACCATTATGCACATAGCATTTTTATCAGACATATCAACCAGTGCCACAGAAGCCAGCTCTCTTAACAAGATAAGCATGATAACTCAAGAGAGTTCCAGAAGCAACAACCTAAACAAAAGCTCTTAAAAAGATAAGCATGAAAACTAAGAGCTAAGCATGACAGCAGCTATGAAAAGATAAAGAACACACACAAGAAGATACGCATGCAAGCCTATGTTGTGTTCTACAGTGGAGTGGAGCGTGTTTCTCTCCCAAACAATGAAGGCTAGGATCCAACTTGTTAAGAACAGCAGGTAAAACTAAATAAACTAAAAAGAAAAGAGCAAGACGCTCCAAGCATAGCACATAACGCATGAAGTGATAAATATAGTGGAATGAAGGACGAACTGATAATTGTTGATGGAGAAGGGGATGCACGGGGGCATCCCCAAGCTTAGATGCTTGAGTCTCCTTGGATATTTCTTGGGGGTGCATGGGGGCATCCCCAAGCTTGAGCGTTTGACACTCCTGAATCTTCTTTTATCATCTTCCCTCGCACACTTGAAAACTCCCTTCATACATAACTCATCATAATCTGATTAGAGAGGTTAGTACCCACAATAAAATAATTTTTCTCTACTGGAAACAAAGATATTCTTGAAGGTCTACTGTTTCTTGATGGCTTCTCGCCCCTCGTTGGTTACCCCAAGTGGAAGGTTTGAGATGTAGCGTAGCGGCAAATTTCCTTGGTAAAGATACCAAGGATCGAATCCCGTGAGACTCCGAGGGTCGACAAGAAGGTGTCAATAGCGCCAGAAACTTTTGCTTGACAGGACCTGCACACAGATACAAATAACTTTGCTCCCAACGAGTACAGAGAGGTTGTCAATCCCTCCGGCCTTGTCGTTTACAAAGGATCAAACGCAAGAGATAATAGTGATAGGTATGACTGCAACTAGGAAATAAGAACAGGAAGTAAATAGCGGGTGTGATCAGTGATGGTAATATGGACCGGGGTCCCATGATGTTCACTAGTGATGTCTCTCTCCCAAAAGACGATAAAACAGCTAAGCGAGGTAAACAAATTACAGCTGGGCAATTGACATGATTATGTGCGCAAACCAATGCTAACTATGTTGTACAGAAAGGTAGAGGCTCAAAAGCATGGGCGGTACGCCAAGGCAAGTAGACCGAAATCCATCTGCATCTACTACTAATCATCCACCTTGAGATATCTATCCAGAACATCTCGCTGGTATTAAGTTGCGAGTCCCACCCAAAGTGTAAACTCAAAGCAACAGACAACTGCATTAAAAGAACTTTGCGTAAAGTAAACAATCCTTGCACCCACAAGTACAAGCACCGTTGTTTTCCCCCTTGTGGCAACAACACATCCCCTAGACTCATGTTTCTGTCACTCAAGCTAGTCATCGAGGGGCATGAACCCACAATCAAGCATAACGTTCCCTCTTGGAGTTACTACCTACTACTCGGCCAAAGCAATAAATAGCAACGGAGAACATGCAAGAATTACTCAAGAACATAAATATAAAAGAGGTGAATCAAATATATTACTCACACACAATCTAAACATAATCTCATAATCCATCGGATCCCAGCAAACTCAGCAGAGCAACAACATAAAGATTACATATGTGCCTCGATCATGTAGGGCAGCTCACGAGGTCTAATTCATGAAGAACAAAGAGGGGAGGAGAACATCACATAGCTATTGGTCATGGACCCATGGTCCAAGGGGGACTACTCACAACTCATCCGGGAAGCGTCCATGGTGGTGGAGAAGCTCCCGGTGGTGGTTCTTCCCTCCGGCAGGGTGCCGGGAAGAGTTCTCCTGGTGCTCCCGATCTTGGAAGCGCGGCGGCGGCAGAACAGAGATGAGATCACGAAAAAGGGTTCCGTCCTCGAGGGTTTCGGGACGCGAGCAATATATATGCCAAAGAGGGTCACCAGAGGCGGAGGTGGGGCCCCAGGCGCCCCCCCGGCGCAACCAGGGGTGGGGCCGCGCCGGGTGGCCGCCTGGGCCACCCCAGGCTCCCCTCTGGCCCTGCCTTGGTTTTTTTGGAAGCTCCCGATACGCTGATTTTTCCCGGAATTTTTAGGGCACTTTTAATATAGGGGAAACCTGAAATAGAAAAACAGCAGAAAACAGGAACTGGCACTAGGGTGCACTGACTTAATAGGTTAGTCCAAATATGATCAAAAGTGCACACAAAAGAGGAAATCACTCATGAAAATATTCTTCTAATCCATGTCCAATAGACCGATGTCACCTTGGTCTCGGGGATTATACTAGATAAAGACAAGTGAGTACATCAATTCAATACATAGAGGAAGGGGAAATATCATGGGATCACCCTAGATTAACATAGCCTATGATCCCAACGAAGATCACATCATGGGAGAGAGAATTGACCACATAGCTACTGGTAGAAACCTCAGCCCCGAGGAGGAACTACTCCCGCATCATGGAGGGAGGAAGCAACGTCGATGGAGATGAATCTGGGGGCACTTCCCCGTCCCGGCAGGATGCCGGCACAGGAATTCTGGTCCCCCGAAACTTGGTGGCGATGGCGGCGGAGATCGGAATAGCTTCTGGAGAAAAGGGTTCTGGAATCAGGGTTTCCGCGACGGGAGGTAAATATATGCCAAAGGGGGTCACCAGAAGCGGAGAGGGGGGCCCAGGCGCCCTCCCTAGGCGGCCAGGGGTGGGGCCGCCTGGGCTGGCCGCCTGGGCTACCCCTGGCTCCCCTCTGGCCCTGCCTTGGTTTTTCTGGAAGCTCCCGATACGCTGATTTTTCCTGTATTTTTCCCGGAATTTTTAGGGCACTTTTAATATAGGGGAAACCTGAAATAGAAAAACAGCAGAAAACATGAACTGGCACTGGGGTGCACTGAGTTAATAGGTTAGTCCAAATATGATCAAAAGTGTATGGAAGTACATAAATATCATAGCAATATCACACAAAAGAGGCATGGAGCAAGCAGAAATTATATATACGTTTTGGACGTATCATTTCTCAAGATCGCCAAAAAGTTTTTGCAAAGAAAAAGCAAGCTTAAGGTCTGCAAAACGAAGAAAAGGCAAAACAGGGCAGAATCTGTGAAAAACAGACCAGCAGGTAGTAAATAATTTTTTTGGGGTACTTCTGCAACTCAAATAAAAAAACTCAGAACGGAAGCTCGAAAGCCAATTGTATAGAGCATGCTGTCAAAAAAATTCAGATCAAAAAGATGATATGGTGATTTTATTCGAATTTTTCTTTCCAAGGACAGAATCTGTTTTCTGGACAGCATGTCACAACTTTTGAACTTTCTTGCAATCAGAGGCTAAAATTGGCACAAAGCTGAAAAATAAAGATACAATGATGTTGCTACAGTAGTAACAAACATCAAGACCACTAAAAACTGAAAGAACAAACTGAAAGCAAAGATAACAAGGGTTGTCTCCCTAGAGCTCTTTCTTTATAGCCATAAAGATAGGCTTAAGACTTTAATGATGTTCTCGTAGGAATAAGAGTTGAAGAACAAAAGAGAGCATCAAGAAGCAAATACCAAACACATTTAAGCCTAACATGCTTCCTATGCATAGGAATATTGCAATAGAATAATTCATTGAAGCACAAAGCAATAAGCATAGGAAGACAAAACAAGTGCAGCTTCAAAACCTTCAACATAAAGAGAGGGAACTTGATATTATTGAAATATCTATAAGCATATGTTCCCTTCTCATAATAATTTTGAGTGGGATCACGAATAAACTCAACAATATAAGCATCACATAAAGCATTGTTACCATGATCCACATGCAAAAAGGTACTCTTACTCTCCACATAAGCATAATCTTTCTCATTGGTAATAGTGGGAGTAGGACTATCATAAACAACTTGAACACTATAGATTAATTGTGTATTAGGAAGATGGTGTTCAACAAGGGAGTAATTCCCTCCATGATTATGACAAGTTTCATAAGGATAATTTCTCCTTATGTCATAGGTACCTTTATAATCACTATAGATTGGAGTTATAACATCATCATAGTAGAGAAGAGCATTATCATTGCTAGCAACTATATTTGTAAACATGTTGTCTTTATTCTTACTAGCAAAAGAATTATCAATTATCACATCACTAGTGGGTAAAGGATTTGCAATCCTATCATCCCCAAGCTTAGAGCTTTCCATATCA
>LR738709.1:530688945-530852313 GCA_902687465.1 Secale cereale | reverse complement strand
TAAGTAGCATTATCATCATTTTCCCAATCACAATAAGTAACATGCATATCATAATCAAAATCATCTTCAATAGTACCTACGGACATATCATCAAGATGATAATTAAGGCAATAAACTTCACCTTCTTCTTTAAACTTACAACCGTTAGGATAAAAGTTGATGGGAGGAATATGCTCAGGCCAGGTTGATACCCATTCTTCTTCCTTCTTGCTCCTCTTCCTCCTCCTCTTCTTTTTCTTCTTCTTCACCTTAGGAGGGAGTGGTTGGAGATGAAGCTTCTCCACATATCCTGGTTTATCATTAGAAACAATAGGGGAAACTTGGGAGAAACTCTCCTTTTTATTAGCAGAAATATAAGAGACATTTTTATACTTTGGTAAAGTTCCCTCCTTTCTAATCTTACTTATGTAATCATTTTTATGGCAATTAACAACACAATAGAGATGGCAATTTTGCGAAGTGTTTTTTATTCCTATGGCATTAACATCTAGACAAGAAGTCTTTTCTGATAACTCTTCACACATCAAAAATAACATAAGCTCATCATAAAGATCAGGGGTGATCATGTTATCACACAACTGGTTAACAGTTATGTTTTGAAAGTGCATGCATTGAAAATTAAAGTGACCCTCTATACAGCAAAGTTCACAAGTAAAAGGATAAAGGTCACACAATTCTCTAGCAATTTCATTTAAATCTTTGACCCAAGTGATTGTTCTTTCATGCTTATGTTGCTTACAATACTTCTCTTCTTTAATCATAGGCCTTTCACAAGGTCTATCCACTCCACAAAAATTAACATGCTTATATAAAACTTCATTTTTAGGAATTGGATCATGCATGTTGCAATCATCATGAACAATTTCATTTTCTTTGCAAATCTCTTTAAAAGGTTCATGATGCTTGATCCAATCCTCCTTAGGCATATTAAGATGTGAAGCAAAAGATTTGAGGAAATCAACAAGGAGTTGAGAATCAAGCCCAAACTTAGCACTAAACTTATTAAAACTTGTAGTTTCAACAAAGGACTTAATGCAATCATACTCATAAATTATACCTGACTCTTTACCTTTGTCGATCTCCCAATCTTCAGTGTTGCGTTGAATTCTTTCAAGGAGTTCCCATTTAGCATCAATCTTTTCGTTTGTGAAAGAACCCATAGAGGAAGCATCGAACAAATCTTTATCCTATGTTGTGTTCTACAGTGGAGTGGAGCGTGTTTCTCTCCCAAACAATGAAGGCTAGGATCCAACTTGTTAAGAACAGCAAGTAAAACTAAATAAACTAAAAAGAAAAGAGCAAGACGCTCCAAGCATAGCACATAACGCATGAAGTGATAAATATAGTGGAACGAAGGACGAACTGATAATTGTTGATGGAGAAGGGGATGCACGGGGGCATCCCCAAGCTTAGATGCTTGAGTCTCCTTGGATATTTCTTGGGGGTGCATGGGGGCATCCCCAAGCTTGAGCGTTTGACACTCCTGAATCTTCTTTTATCATCTTCCCTCGCACACTTGAAAACTCCCTTCATACATAACTCATCATAATCTGATTAGAGAGGTTAGTACCCACAATAAAATAATTTTTCTCTACTGGAAACAAAGATATTCTTGAAGGTCTACTGTTTCTTGATGGCTTCTCGCCCCTCATTGGTTACCCCAAGTGGAAGGTTTGAGATGTAGCGTAGCGGCAAATTTCCCTTGGTAAAGATACCAAGGATCGAATCCCGTGAGACTCCGAGGGTCGACAAGAAGGTGTCAATAGCGCCAGAAACTTTTGCTTGACAGGACCTGCACACAGATACAAATAACTTTGCTCCCAACGAGTACAGAGAGGTTGTCAATCCCTCCGGCCTTGTCGTTTACAAAGGATCAAACGCAAGAGATAATAGTGATAGGTATGACTGCAACTAGGAAATAAGAACAGGAAGTAAATAGCGGGTGTGATCAATGATGGTAATATGGACCGGGGTCCCATGATGTTCACTAGTGATGTCTCTCTCCCAAAAGACGATAAAACAGCTAAGCGAGGTAAACAAATTACAGCTGGGCAATTGACAGGATTATGTGTGCAAACCAATGCTAACTATGCTGTACAGAAAGGTAGAGGCTCAAAAGCATGGGCGGTACGCCAAGGCAAGTAGACCGAAATCCATCTGCATCTACTACTAATCATCCACCTTGAGATATCTATCCAGAACATCTCACTGGTATTAAGTTGCGAGTCCCAACCAAAGTGTAAACTCAAAGCAACAGACAACTGCATTAAAAGAACTTTGCGTAAAGTAAACTTGCACCCGCAAGTACAAACACCGTTGTTTTCCCCCTTGTGGCAACAGCACATCCCCTGGACTCATGTTTCTGTCACTCAAGCTAGTCATCGAGGGGCATGAACCCACAATCAAGCATAACATTCCCTCTTGGAGTTACTACCTACTACTCGGCCAAAGCAATAAATAGCAACGGAGAACATGCAAGAATTACTCAAGAACATAAATATAAAAGAGGTGAATCAAATATATTACTCACACACAATCTGAACATAATCTCATAATCCATCGGATCCCAGCAAACTCAGCAGAGCAACAACATAAAGATTACATATGTGCCTCTTTCATGTAGGGCAGCTCACGAGGTCTAATCCATGAAGAACAAAGAGGGGAGGAGAACATCACATAGCTACTGGTCATGGACCCATGGTCCAAGGGGGACTACTCACAACTCATCCGGGAAGCGTCCATGGTGGTGGAGAAGCTCCCGGTGGTGGTTCTCCCCTCCGGCAGGGTGCCGGGAAGAGTTCTCCTGGTGCTCCCGATCTTGGAAGCGCGGCGGCGGCGGAACAGAGATGAGATCGCGAAAAAGGGTTCCGTCCTCGAGGGTTTCGGGACGCGAGCAATATATATGCTAAAGGGGGTCACCAGAGGCGGAGGTGGGCCCCCAGGCGCCCCCCTGGCGCGGCCAGGGGTGGGGCCGCGCCGGGTGGCCGCCTGGGCCACCCCAGGCTCCCCTCTAGCCCTGCCTTGGTTTTTCTGGAAGCTCCCGATACGCTGATTTTTCCTGTATTTTTCTCGGAATTTTTAGGGCACTTTTAATATAGGGGAAACCTGAAATAGAAAAACAGCAGAAAACAAGAACTGGCACTGTGGTGCACTGAGTTAATAGGTTAGTCCAAATATGATCAAAAGTGTATGGAAGTGCATAAATATCATAGCAATATCACACAAAAGAGGCATGGAGCAAGCAGAAATTATAGATACGTTTTGGACGTATCAACATCCCCAAGCTTAATTCTTGCTCGTCCTCGAGTAGGTAAATGATAACAAGCATAATTTCTGTGGTGACATGCTACCAACCATATAAGAACTTTTAAGTAAAGCAATCAAGGCATGTAATTCAATTCAAGTCATAACAAACAAGAGTCTATATTAGCATTGTAACAAGTAACATAAGAACATAAAGGTGCAAGATCTCTAGTTGTCCGTGACTCGAATGTCTCCAAATGGTGTTTGCGTGCAAGAAAGGGGATAGGGATATATGAGAGAGTAAAACATAGTTCTTATATTGTTGAGAACTTAATCTACTAAAGTTTCACACTTGGTCTTCTTTGGAATCTTATCTTGACTCATCCCCAGACCGTCAGCCAGGTACAAGTCAAAATGATCCACTCCCTTTTGATATTTTGAGCACTCATGCAATGGATGAGCGTAAGCAAGAAAGTCGACACTTAAGATGGCAAAGAGAGAAAAATGATAAAGGGGGAAGACAAAAAAGGTGTGAAGGGCTCACATCAATGAGGACAATCATCGGCGAGAGAAAGCCAAATGATAGATATGATGTGAGGAGTAGGGATTGCCATGCAACGGATGCACATATGAGCTAAGGTAAGCTCTCCAATGGAACTAGTGGGGGTGCATCCAACTTGCTTGCTCAAGAAGACCTAGAGCTCTTTTGAGGAGGCTCATCACTGGAATATACAAGCCAAGTTCTATATTGTAAAGGTCCCCACATAGCTATATGCATGAATGATAATCTCTATGGAGTACAAGGTATAAGATGGAGTACAAGTGTGGATCTCTCAAAAGAAAATAGTAGTGTGCCCCCTTCTCTCTTTTTATTTCTTTTTCTCTTTTTTTTATTTTTTTGTGGCCTCAATGGCTCTTTCTATTTATCTCTCATTTGTCCTCTTTGGGATCTTTTGATTTTGTCCTCTTTGGGATCTTTTGATTTGTCCTCTTTGGGATCTTTCCCTCACTTTAGGGGCAACACTCTATGTATTACAAGAAGTATAGAAGATCTTTCACACTTTACAAAAGTACTCAACATAAAGAAAATGAAACTATCATGATGTATGCAAATGTATGCCTCTGCCGGTGTAGCAGGATATGCAATGATACTAGTGCGTCATGTAGCAATGATTAGGGCAAGGCCCAACTAGCATGCGGCTCATCGATCAAGCAAAAAGCATGTATGACATGAAGATCAAGTCATGAGAAGATGGATGTTGCATGGCAATGTATCTCGGAAAGGCTATGGAAATGCCTTAATAGGTAGGTATGGTGGCTGTTTTGAGGAAGGATATAATGAGGCTTATGATGACAGAGCGTATCGTGCCAAGGATTTGGATGCACCGGCGAAGTATGCGCCAACTCTCGAGGTGAGAAAGAGCAATGCACAGTACCGAAGAGGCTAGAAAAATATGGTTAGGTGGAAGTGTCAACCTTCGAATACGCACATTAGTCCGAAGAACTCATGCACTTATTATCGGTAACTCTCAATCTAATTAGGAGGTTCTCAAAGAGACAAGTACCTCGAGGAGGAGTGTATGGGGATTTGGTTATCCTTGCGCATCCTCGACCCATGGTACGTGAGTGTACTCTAATATTCGATCCCTCCAAAGATTAGTGATCCATTTAGTAGCTAAAGTTCTCAACTATTTTGTAAGTTTTCGAAAATAAACACGGATTGCCCAAAATACGACATCTATCACTAATAGGCTAAAGCTCTTGACACCAAAAGTTCAGACATTACTCATGGCAACACCTCAAAACTATTGCAAGTTACTACTAAAATTAAATAGCAACCTCAATTACCTACTTTAAGTTAAGACACACAACTCAGTGCAACAGACAAACTCTCTTAAGAAGATAAACATGAAAACTCAAGAGAGTTCAACAACCAACTAAACAAAAGCTCTTTAAAAAGAAAGGCATGAAAACTAAGAGCTAAACATGACAGTAGCTATGGAAAGACAAAGAACACACACAGCAAAGATAAGCATGAAAATCCTATGTTGTGTTCTAGGTTTAAGTGGAGCATGTTTCACTCCCACACAAAGAAAGCTGGGTTCTAACTCGTTATGAACATCAAGCAAAGCTAAATAAAACTAAAAAGGAAACTGAAAGCAAGACGCTCCAAGTATAGCACATAACACATGAAGTGATTAAAATATAGTGGAACGAAAGACGAACTGATAATTGTTGATGGAGAAGGGGATGCACGGGGGCATCCCCAAGCTTAGACGCTTGAGTCTTCTTGAATATTTCTTGGGGGGGGGGCACGGGGGCATCCCCAAGCTTGAGCGTCTGACCCTCCTGAATCTTTTTATCATCTTCCCTCGCACACTTGAAAACTCCCTTCATACATAACTCATCATAATCTGATTAGCGAGGTTAGTACCCATAATAAAATAAATTTTCCTTGCTGGAAATAAAGATAATCTTGAATATCTACTGTTTCTCAAGATTTCCAAAAGGTTTTTGCAAAGAAAAAGCAAGCTCAAGGTTTGCAAAACGAAGAAAAGGCAAAACAAGACAGAATCTGTGAAAAACAGACCAGCAGGTAGTAAATAATTTTTTCGGGGCACTTCTGCAACTCAAATAAAAAAACTCAGAACAGACGCCCGAAAGCCAATTGTATAGAGCACGCTGTCAAAAAAATCATATCAAAAAGATGATCTGGTGATTTTATACGAATTTTTCTGTCCAAGGACATAATCTGTTTTCTGGACTGCACGTCACAACTTTTGAACTTTCTTGCAATCAGAGGCTAAACTTGGCACAAAGCTGAAAAGAAAAGATACAATGATGATGCTACTGTAGTAACAAACATCAAGACCACTAAAAACTGAAAGAACAAACTGAAAGCAAAGATAACACGGGTTGTCTCCCTAGAGCTCTTTCTTTATACCCATAAAGATAGGCTTAAGACTTTAATGATGCTCTCGTAGGAATAAGAGTTGAAGAACAAAAGAGAGCATCAAGAAGCAAATACCAAACACATTTAAGCCTAACATGCTTCCTATGCATAGGAATATTGCAATACACTAATTCATTGAAGCACAAATTAATAAGCATAGGAAGACAATACAAGTGCAGCTTCAAATCCTTCAACATAAAGAGAGGGAACTTGATATTATTGAAATATCTATAAGCAAAAGTTCCCTTCTCATAATAATTTTCAGTGGGATCATGGATGAACTCAACAATATAACTATCACATAAGGCATTATTTCCATGATCCAAAAGCATAAAAGTGTCATTACTCTTCATATAAGCAAAATCTTTCTTATTAGGAATAGTGAGAGTAAGACTATCATAACCATCATGGTAATCATCGTATTTAATAGGCATATCATATATAGGAGGCATAGTATCATCAACGTAAATTTTCTCCTCAAAAGTTGGGGGACTAAAAATATCATGTTCATCAAACGTGTCATCCCCAAGCTTAGAGCTTTCCATGTCATTAGCAATATTGATATTCAAAGAAAGCATACTAATAACATCACCACCATCATGATTGTTATGCAAATAATAAAGTTCCATAGGTTTTTTAATTTTCGCTTCAAACACATCATGTCCCAAAGCAAGGTAGAGCTTATAAAGCTCTCTCATATTTTTGTTGTTTTCCATTAAGCAAAACTAGTGAAAAGACATAAAGAAAACTGAAAGGTAAACTAACAAGACTAAAAAGCAAAGATAAAAGATAGCGTGCAACTCCCCTATCTTGAAGAGTGGAGTCCCCGGCAACGGCTTGATGGCTTCTCGCCCCTCGTTGGTTACCCCAAGTGGAAGGTTTGAGATGTAGCGTAGCGGCAAATTTCCCTTGGCAAAGATACCAAGGATCGAATCCCGTGAGACTCCGAGGGTCGACAAGAAGGTGTTAATAGCGCCAGAAACTTTTGCTTGACAGGACCTGCACACAGATACAAATAACTTTGCTCCCAACGAGTACAGAGAGGTTGTCAATCCCTCCGGACTTGTTGTTTACAAAGGATCAAACACAAGAGATAATAGTGATAGGTATGACTGCAACTAGGAAATAAGAACAGGAAGTAAACAGCGGGTGTGATCAGTGATGGTAATATGGACCGGGGTCCCATGATGTTCACTAGTGATGTCTCTCTCCCAAAAGACGATAAAACAGCTAAGCGAGGTAAACAAATTACAGCTGGGCAATTGACAGGATTATGTGCGCAAACCAATGCTAACTATGCTGTACAGAAAGGTAGAGGCTCAAAAGCATGGGCGGTACGCCAAGGCAAGTAGACCGAAATCCATCTGCATCTACTACTAATCATCCACCTTGAGATATCTATCCAGAACATCTCGCTGGTATTAAGTTGCGAGTCCCAACCAAAGTGTAAACTCAAAGCAACAGACAACTGCATTAAAAGAACTTTGCGTAAAGTAAACAATCCTTGCACCCGCAAGTACAAGCACCGTTGTTTTCCCCCTTGTGGCAACAGCACATCCCCTAGACTCATGTTTCTGTCACTCAAGCTAGTCATCGAGGGGCATGAACCCACAATCAAGCATAACGTTCCCTCTTGGAGTTACTACCTACTACTCGGCCAAAGCAATAAATAGCAACGGAGAACATGCAAGAATTACTCAAGAACATAAATATAAAAGAGGTGAATCAAATATATTACTCACACACAATCTGAACATAATCTCATAATCCATCAGATCCCAGCAAACTCAGCAGAGCAACAACATAAAGATTACATATGTGCCTCGATCATGTAGGGCAGCTCACGAGGTCTAATCCATGAAGAACAAAGAGGGGAGGAGAACATCACATAGCTACTGGTCATGGACCCATGGTCCAAGGGGGACTACTCACAACTCATCCGGGAAGCGTCCATGGTGGTGGAGAAGCTCCCGGTGGTGGTTCTCCCCTCCGGCAGGGTGCCGGGAAGAGTTCTCCTGGTGCTCCCGATCTTGGAAGCGCGGCGGCGGCGGAACAGAGATGAGATCGCAAAAAAGGGTTCCTTCCTCGAGGGTTTTGGGACGCGAGCAATATATATGCCAAAAAGGGTCACCAGAGGCGGAGGTGGGGCCCCAGGCGCCCCCCTGGCGCGGCCAGGGGTGGGGTGATATGTCCAAAACGTATCTATAATTTCTGCTTGCTCCATGCCTCTTTTGGTTGATATTGCTATGATATTTATACACTTCCATACACTTTTGATCATATTTGGACTAACCTATTAACTTAGTGCACCCCAGTGTCAGTTTCTGTTTTCTGCTGTTTTTGTATTTCAGGTTTTCCCATCACGTAAACTGCCAGAAAAATCCCGGAAAAATTATATAAAAAATCAGGGTTCCGGAAGCTTCCACACGGCCGAAGTAGGGCCGGAGGGGGGCCACCAGGGCTCCAGGCGCCCTGGTGGCGCGGCCCACCTCCTGGCCGCGCCGGGGGGGGGGGGGGCGCCTGGGCCCCCTAGGTCTCCGCTGATGCCCCCCTTTGGCATATATTTACACCGCGTCCCGAAACCCTCGAGGACGGAACCCTTTTTCGCGATCTCATCTCTGTTCCGCCGCCGCCGCGCTTCCAAGATCGGGAGCGCCAGGAGAACTCTTCCCGGCACCCTGCCGGAGGGGAGAACCACCACCGGGAGCCTCTCCACCACCATGGACGCCTCCCGGATGAGTTGTGAGTAGTCTCCCTTGGACCATGGGTCCATGACCAGTAGCTATGTGATGTTCTCCTCCCCTCTTTGTGCTTCACTAATTAGACCTCGTGAGGTGCCCTACATGATCGAGGCACATATGTAATCCTTATGCTGTTGCTATGTTGAGTTTGCTGAGATCCGATGGATTGTGAGATTATGTTCAGATTGTGTGTGAGTAATATATTTGATTTACCTCTTTTATATTTATATTCTTGAGTAATTCTTGCATGTTCTCCGTTGCTATTTATTGCTTTGGCCGAGTAGTAGGTAGTGACTCCAAGAGGGAACGTTATGCTTGATTGTGGGTTCATGCCCCTCGATGACTAGCTTGAGTGACAGAAACATGAGTCTAGGGGATGTGCTGTTGCCACAAGGGGGAAAACAATGGTGCTTGTACTTGCGGGTGCAAGGATTGTTTACCTTACGCAAAGTTCTTTTAATGAAGTTGTCTGTTGCTTTGAGTTTACACTGTGGGTGGGACTCGCAACTTAATACCAGCGAGATGTCCTGGATAGATATCTCAAGGTGGATGATTAGTAGTAGATGCAGATGGATTTCGGTCTACTTACCTTGGCGTACCGCCCATGCTTTTGAGCCTCAACCTTTCTTGCAGCATAATTAGCATTGGTTTGCGCACATAATTCTGTCAATTGCCCAGCTGTAATTCGTTTACCTCACATAGCTGTTTTATCGTCTTTTGGGAGGGAGACATCACTAGTGAACATCATGGGACCCCGGTCCATATTACCATCACTGATCACATCCGCTATTTACTTTCTGCTTTTACTTACTAGTTGCAGCAATACCTATCACTATTATCTCTTGCGTTTGATCCTTTGTAAACGACAAGGCAGGAGGGATTGACAACCTCTCTATACTCGTTGGGAGCAAAGTTATTTGTATCTGTGTGCAGGTCCAAGTTGATTGCTAAGTATCTGGTGCCGTTAGCAGTTGACACCTTCTTGTTGAACCTTGGAGTCTCAGGGGAATTCGATCCTTGGTATCTTTGCCAAGGGAAAACTTCCGCTACACTGCATCTCAAACCTTCCACTTGGGGTAACCAACGAGGGGCGAGAAGCCATCAAGCAAAGTTTTCTGGCGCCGTTGCCGAGGACTCCACTCTTCAAGATAGGGGAGTTGCACGCTATCTTTTACCTTTGCTTTTTAGTCTTGTTAGTTTACCTTTTAGTTTTTGCTTTAGTTCCTTTTATCGAAAATCACAAAAAATAGTTATCTTGCTTGCTTGCTGCTATGGGTTCCACCAAAAACACTAAATGGGAGGAGTACACCCCTTCTTCCATCACGCCAATCACCACTGTCGGGATCTACAAAAGTAATAAACCTTGTGATTATGTTAGTCTTAATGGAGAGTTATGCCCATGGCATGGTCTTCCAGGAAAAGAGTTTGAGCCTCAGTTTAAAGTTGCTCCTATGCTTCCCCAAACTTGGGAAGATGTTCAAACTCTTATAATAGAGAGCAATTCAAACAAAGAAGATGACACTACAATTCTGCTCAATAATGATAAAATTGATTTTGATAATTGTAGTATCTCGGAAGTTGTCACCTTTTTACAAAGAATGTCTAGAGATCCCCGCACTAGCACGCTTAATCTTGCCTTCACAGAGCATATCACTAATGCTCTCATCAAAGCTAGGGAGGAGAAACTTAGAGTAGAAGCCTCCATACCTAGAAAGCTAGAAGATGGTTGGGATCCTATGATTAAAATTAAGTTGAATAACTTCTCTTGCTATGCATTATGTGATGTTGGAGCTATTACTTCCGTTATGCCCAAAAGAATATATGATATGCTTAAATTGAAACCTTTTGATTCTTGTTCTTTTGGTGTTCGTCTTGTTGATTCTTCCATAAAGAAACCTTTGGGGAGGATTGACGATGTTCTTATTATTGTCAATGACAACTACGTTCCCGTTGATTTTACTATTATGGATATTGAATGTGAACCTTCTTGTCCAATTATTTTGGGACGTCCTTTTCTTCGCATCGTTGGTGCCATCATTGACATGAAAGAGGGGAATATAAAATTCCAATTTCCTCTCAAGAAAGGGATGGAAAACTTCCCTAGAAAGAAGATTAAGTTACCTTTTGAGTCCGTTATACGGGCTAGCTATTCTTTTACTCTTGATAAAACTTGATCTCTATGCATTATGCCTAGCTTAAAGGCATAAAAGAAAGCACATTTGGGAGGCATCCCACATGAATAAAATTTTATTTTGCTTTTGCTGTGTCTTGATGTTGTTACTACAGTAGCATCATCATTGTATCTTTACTTTTCAGCTTTGTGCCAAGTTAAGCCTCTGATTGCAAGAAAGTTCAAAAGTTGTGACGTGCTGTCTAGGAAACAGATTCTGTCCTTGGACAGAAAAATTTGTATAAAATCACCAGATCATCTTTTTGGTCTGAATTGTTTCGACAGCGTGCTCTATACAATTGTCTTTCGGGCGTCTGTTCTGAGTTTTTTGATTAGAGTTGCAAAAGTGCCCCGAAAAAATCATTTACTACCTGGTGGTCTGTTTTTCACAGATTCTGTCCTGTTTTGCCTTTCCTTCATTTTGCAAACCTTGAGCTTGCTTTTTCTTTGCAAAAACCTTTTGGCAATCTTGAGAAACAGTAGACCTTCAAGAATATCCTTATTTCCAGCAAGGAACAATTATTTTATTAAGGGTACTAACCTCGCTAATCAAATTATGATGAGTTATGTATGAAGGGAGTTTTCAAGTGTGCGAGGGAAGATGATAAAAAGATTCAGGAGTGTCAAACGCTCAAGCTTGGGGATGCCCCCATGCACCTCCAAGAAATATTCAAGAAGACTCAAGCGTCTAAGCTTGGGGATGCCCCCCGTGCATCCCCTTCTCCATCAACATTATCAGTTCGTCTTTCGTTCCACTATATTTTTATCACCTCATGTGTTATGTGCTATGCTTGGAGCGTCTTGCTTTTAGTTTCCTTTTTAGTTTTCTTTAGCTTTGCTTGCTGTTCATAACGAGTTGGAACTCAGCTTTCTTTGTGTGGGAGAGAAACACTCTCCACTTCAACCTAGAACATAACATAGAATTTTCATGTCTATCTTTGCTGTGTGTGTTCTTTGTCTTTCAATAGCTACTATCATGTTTAGCTCTTAGTTTTCATGCTTATCTTTTTAAAGAGCTTTTGTTTAGTTGGTCGCTGGAACTCTCTTTAGTTTTCATGCTTATTTTATTAAGAGAGTTGGCTTCTGTTGCACTGGTCGATATGTCCATGATAAGAATGCTATGTGCATAATGATGCTTAGTAGTTCATGTTTTCTTATGGTTAGTCTCAAATAGCTGGGGGGGTTCTCAATGTGTTAATGAGGTACCAACATGATTTGTTTGCCTATGATGTGGTATGGTTTAGTGATATCTTCCTTCAAGAATTTATTTTGATTGACTTGGCGTATGCTCACGCATATTTAAGACTGTAAAGAAAGTCTATCAAGCCTTGATGATATTTAGTTTCTGAGTAGCGATATAACTTCCATGCCTGATTCAATGTTGCTTTGTCGCTCCGCATGATTATGACCGTCATTGCTCTTTTAGTTGGTCGCTCCCAGTCTTTTGCTAACCTTCGCCTGTACTAAGTGGACTGACTGCTTGTGCATCCAAATTCTTTTGAACCAATTATGCCATATGAGTCCACCATACCTTCCTATACATGGTATTTACCTGCCATTCCTAACGAAGACTTTCATGTACCATCTCGAAGTTATTCAAAAAAGCATTTCTCTTTTGTGCCTCTGTTTTAGTTCATGAGGAAGTAGTAGTTAATTCATGATCTTTTTAAGTTGGACAAGCTTCACCCCGGGATTGCATGTCTAATGTGCAAACCTATAATACGAGAAGGAACTGGCAAAGAGTGCGCCCGACTCAAAAATAATATAACAAACAAACCCTCCTTCACGCTTTGTTCATGAGAAATCAGAAAACTTTGGCAGTGATAAACAAAGGAGATTAAGAGGATGTGATCGTCCTCATTCGGGAGCCGTTCCTCGAAACTTGTCCATCTCAAGAAGTGATTGAGTTATCTGCTAGCATTCGTTGACGGAACATGCATAATCTAAATAATAATAATTATTACCTCTGTTTTTAAAACCAAGAGCTCTGGTACATGTTTAGTTTTTGTTTCCGACCACGGGTTTTCAACCTTGCCAACAAAAGCCACGGTTCGAGAGTCTCCACCTTCTTTTAAAGCACCAACTATTAAGAGCATGATTGTCATTCTGAGTGTAATGTGCATTGTCCCAAAGTAGCATTGTCTTTTGCATGATTATGATATCGTTATTCTGAAATCATTGTATCTAGTCGTCACTTAAACCTTGGAGGTGCCCCTGCATTTATGTTTTGGTTCACTAAAGGGGGCAAGCGAGATACCACTTTATCATATTTGCACACCATGCTCATTACAAATCTTTTGAGTATTTCAGTATCATATTGTAAAACTTTCAGTTCTTTGTGTTTTTCTCATGAGGCAACTTAATTACTACAAATTCATTGTCTCAATAAGCACTTGTCATGTGACTATGAAAAGTTCCTATATGGTTAATAGCATGTCACCACAGAAATTATGCTTGTTATCATTTACCTACTCAAGGACGAGCAGGAATTAAGCTTGGGGATGTTGATACGTCCAAAACATATCTATAATTTCTGCTTGCTCCATGCCTCTTTTGGGTGATATTGCTATGATATTTATACACTTCCATACACTTTTGATCATATTTGGACTAACCTATTAACTCAGTGCACCCCAGTGCCAGTTTTTGTTTTCTGCTGTTTTTGAATATCAGGTTTTCCCATCACGTAAACTGCCAGAAAAATCCCGGAAAAATTATATAAAAAATCAGCGTTCCGGAAGCTTCCACACGGCCGAAGTAGGGCCGGAGGGGGGCCACCAGGGCTCCAGGCGCCCTGGTGGCGCGGCCCCCCTCCTGGCCGCGCCGGGGGGGCGCCTGGGCCCCCCTGGTCTCCGCTGATGCCCCCCTTTGGCATATATTTACACCGCGTCCCGAAACCCTCGAGGACGGAACCCTTTTTCGCGATCTCATCTCTGTTCCGCCGCCGCCGTGCTTCCAAGATCGGGAGCGCCAGGAGAACTCTTCCCGGCACCCTGCCGGAGGGGAGAACCACCACCGGGAGCCTCTCCACCACCATGGACGCCTCCCGGATGAGTTGTGAGTAGTCTCCCTTGGACCATGGGTCCATGACCAGTAGCTATGTGATGTTCTCCTCCCTCTTTGTGCTTCACTAATTAGACCTCGTGAGCTGCCCTACATGATCGAGGCACATATGTAATCCTTATGCTGTTGCTATGTTGAGTTTGCTGGGATCCGATGGATTGTGAAATTATGTTCAGATTGTGTGTGAGTAATATATTTGATTTACCTCTTTTATATTTAT
Source organism: Secale cereale (assembly GCA_902687465.1). Classification (NCBI taxonomy): domain Eukaryota; kingdom Viridiplantae; phylum Streptophyta; class Magnoliopsida; order Poales; family Poaceae; genus Secale; species Secale cereale. The sequence goes on along the minus strand of LR738709.1, from coordinate 530,837,923 downwards.
GTTCTTGAGTAATTCTTGCATGTTCTCCGTTGCTATTTATTGCTTTGGCCGAGTAGTAGGTAGTGACTCCAAGAGGGAACGTTATGCTTGATTGTGGGTTCATGCCCCTCGATGACTAGCTTGAGTGACGGAAACATGAGTCTAGGGGATGTGCTGTTGCCACAAGGGGGAAAACAACGGTGCTTGTACTCGCGAGTGCAAGGATTGTTTACTTTACGCAAAGTTCTTTTAATGCAGTTGTCTGTTGCTTTGAGTTTACACTATGGGTGGGTCTCGCAACTTAATACCAGCGAGATGTTCTGGATAGATATCTCAAGGTGGATGATTAGTAGTAGATGCAGATGGATTTCGGTCTACTTACCTTGGCGTACCGCCCATGATTTTGAGCCTCAACCTTTCTTGCAGCATAGTTAGCATTGGTTTGCGAACATAATTCTGTCAATTGCCCAGCTGTAATTCGTTTACCTCACATAGCTGTTTTATCGTCTTTTGGGAGAGAGACATCACTAGTGAACATCATGGGACCCCGGTCCATATTACCATCACTGATGACATCCGCTATTTACTTTCTGCTTTTACTTACTAGTTGCAGCAATACCTATCACTATTATCTCTTGCGTTTGATCCTTTGTAAACGACAAGGCCGGAGGGATTGACAACCTCTCTGTACTCGTTGGGAGCAAAGTTATTTGTATATGTGTGCAGGTCCAAGTTGATTGCTAAGTATCTGGCGCCGTTAGCAGTTGACACCTTCTTGTTGAACCTTGGAGTCTCAGGGGAATTCGATCCTTGGTATCTTTGCCAAGGGAAAACTTCCGCTACACTGCATCTCAAACCTTCCACTTGGGGTAACCAACGAGGGGCGAGAAGCCATCATGGGGCCGCGCCGGGTGGCCGCCTGGGCCACCCCAGGCTCCCCTCTAGCCCTGCCTTGGTTTTTCTGGAGGCTCCCGATACGCTGATTTTTCCTGTATTTTTCCCGGAATTTTTAGGGCACTTTTAATATAGGGGAAACCTGAAATAGAAAAACAGCAGAAAACAGGAACTGGCACTGGGGTGCACTGAGTTAATAGGTTAGTCCAAATATGATCAAAAGTGCACACAAAAGAGGAAATCGCTCATGAAAATATTCTTCTAATCCATGTCCAATAGACCGTTGTCACCTTGGTCTCGGGGATTATACTAGATAAAGACAAGTGAGTACATCAATTAAATACATAGAGGAAGGGGAAATATCATGGGATCACCCTAGATTAACATAGCCTATGATCACAACGAAGATCACATCATGGGAGAGAGAATTGACCACATAGCTACTGGTAGAAACCTCAGCCCCGAGGAGGAACTACTCCCGCATCATGGAGGGAGGAAGCAACGTCGATGGAGATGAATCCGGGGGCACTTCCCCGTCCCGGCAGGATGCCGTCACAGGAATTCTGGTCCCCCGAAACTTGGTGGCGATGGCGGCGGAGATCGGAATAGCTTCTGGAGAAAAGGGTTCTGGAATCAGGGTTTCCGCGACGGGAGGTAAATATATGCCAAAGGGGGTCACCAGAAGCGGAGAGGGGGGCTCAGGCGCCCTCCCTAGGCGGCCAGGGGTGGGGCCGCCTGGGCTGCCCCTGGCTCCCCTCTGGCCCTGCCTTGGTTTTTCTGGAAGCTCCCGATACGCTGATTTTTCCTGTATTTTTCCCGGAATTTTTAGGGCACTTTTAATATAGGGGAAACCTGAAATAGAAAAACAGCAGAAAACAGGAACTGGCACTGGGGTGCACTGAGTTAATAGGTTAGTCCAAATATGATCAAAAGTGTATGGAAGTGCATAAATATCATAGCAATATCACACAAAAGAGGCATGGAGCAAGCATAAATTATAGATACGTTTTGGACGTATCATTTCTCAAGATCGCCAAAAAGTTTTTGCAAAGAAAAAGCAAGCTTAAGGTCTGCAAATCGAAGAAAAGGCAAAACAGGGCAGAATCTGTGAAAAACAGACGAGCAGGTAGTAAATAATTTTTTTGGGGTACTTCTGCAACTCAAATCAAAAAACTCAGAACGGATGCTCGAAAGCCAATTGTATAGAGCATGCTGCCAAAAAAAATTCAGATCAAAAAGATGATCTGGTGATTTTATTCGAATTTTTCTTTCCAAGGACAGAATCTGTTTTCTGGACAGCATGTCACAACTTTTGAACTTTCTTGCAATCAGAGGCTAAAATTGGCACAAAGCTGAAAAATAAAGATACAATGATGTTGCTACAGTAGTAACAAACATCAAGACCACTAAAAACTAAAAGAACAAACTGAAAGCAAAGATAACAAGGGTTGTCTCCCTAGAGCTCTTTCTTTATAGCCATAAAGATAGGCTTAAGACTTTAATGATGTTCTCGTAGGAATAAGAGTTGAAGAACAAAAGAGAGCATCAAGAAGCAAATACCAAACACATTTAAGCCTAACATGCTTCCTATGCATAGGAATATTGCAATAGAATAATTCATTGAAGCACAAAGCAATAAGCATAGGAAGACAAAACAAGTGCAGCTTCAAAACCTTCAACATAAAGAGAGGGAACTTGATATTATTGAAATATCTATAAGCATATGTTCCCTTCTCATAATAATTTTCAGTGGGATCACGAATAAACTCAGCAATATAAGCATCACATAAAGCATTGTTACCATGATCCACATGCAAAAAGGTACTCTTACTCTCCACATATGCATAATATTTCTCATTGGTAATAGTGGGAGTAGGACTATCATAAACAACTTGAACACTATAGATTAATTGTGTATTAGGAAGATGGTGTTCAACAAGGGAGTAATTCCCTCCATGATTATGACAAGTTTCATAAGGATAATTTCTCCTTATGTCATAGGTACCTTTATAATCACTATAGATTGGAGTTATAACATCATCATAGTAGAGAAGAGCATTATCATTGCTAGCAACTATATTTGTAAACATGTTGTCTTTATTCTTACTAGCAAAAGAATTATCAATTATCACATCACTAGTGGGTAAAGGATTTGCAATCCTATCATCCCCAAGCTTAGAGCTTTCCATATCATCACTTTCAGAGTTGGTACCAAAAAGATTTTCAAGATCATAAGTAGCATTATCATCATTTTCCCAATCACAATAAGTAACATGCATATCATAATCAAAATCATCTTCAATAGTACCTACGGACGTATCATCAAGATGATAATTAAGGCAATAAACTTCACCTTCTTCTTTAAACTTACAACCGTTAGGATAAAAGTTGATGGGAGGAATATGCTCAGGCCAGGTTGATACCCATTCTTCTTCCTTCTTGCTCCTCTTCCTCCTCCTCTTCTTTTTCTTCTTCTTCACCTTAGGAGGGAGTGGTTGGAGATGAAGCTTCTCCACATATCCTGGTTTATCATTAGAAACAATAGGGGAAACTTGGGAGAAACTCTCCTTTTTATTAGCAGAAATATAAGAGACATTTTTATACTTTGGTAAAGTTCCCTCCTTTCTAATCTTACTTATGTAATCATTTTTATGGCAATTAATAACACAATAGAGATGCCAATTTTGCAAAGTGTTTTTTATTCCTATGGCATTAACATCTAGCCAAGAAGTCTTTTCTGATAACTCTTCACACATCAAAAATAACATAAGCTCATCATAAAGATCAGGGGTGATCATGTTATCACACAACTGGTTAACAGTTATGTTTTGAAAGTGCATGCATTGAAAATTAAAGTGACCCTCTATACAGCAAAGTTCACAAGTAAAAGGATAAAGGTCACACAATTCTCTAGCAATTTCATTTAAATCTTTGACCCAAGTGATTGTTCTTTCATGCTTATGTTGGTTACAATACTTCTCTTCTTCAATCATAGGCCTTTCACAAGGTCTATCCACTCCACAAAAATTAACATGCTTATATAAAACTTCATTTTTAGGAATTGGATCATGCATGTTGCAATCATCATGAACAATTTCATTTTCTTTGCAAATCTCTTTAAAAGGTTCATGATGCTTGATCCAATCCTCCTTAGGCATATTAAGATGTGAAGCAAAAGATTTGAGGAAATCAACAAGGAGTTGAGAATCAAGCCCAAACTTAGCACTAAACTTATTAAAACTTGTAGTTTCAACAAAGGACTTAATGCAATCATACTCATAAATTATACCTGACTCTTTACCTTTGTCGATCTCCCAATCTTCAGTGTTGCGTTGAATTCTTTCAAGGAGTTCCCATTTAGCATCAATCTTTTCGTTTGTGAAAGAACCCATAGAGGAAGCATCGAGCAAATCTTTATCCTGTCGAGAGAGCCTCGCATAGAAATTAGTAATAATCATATCTTTGGGGAGCCCATGGTTAGGACATTTTAGCATTAACGTTTTCAGTCTCCCCCAAGCTTGAGCTATGCTCTCTCCGTCATGAGGATAGAAATTATAAACATAATTCCTATTCTCATGGACTTCATGAAGAGGATAAAACTTGGAGTAAAAGAGAGACTGGATCTCTTCCCAATCCAGCAGGTGAGAGTCATCTAGTAGCCTATACCATTCCAATGCTTTTCCTTTCAGTGACAAGGCAAATAATTTCCTCATGACTCCATCTCTTGTCAAACCTGAAATCTTAAACAACTTACAAAGTTCTGTAAGTTTCAACAAATGAATACTGGGATTGATTGTCCCATCATAACAATCATTCCTAATTATTTCAATTATCCCAAGTGGTATTTGGAACGGGATTTATTCAGTAGGTGGAGGAAACTTCTCTACCACGGGTGTGGTAAAGCGGCCTTCCCCAAGCAGCGAACTAAGAGTGCGGTTTTCCATAAACATAACTAGTGAAACTAAAAACAAGAAACGAAAAGATTTAATTGCAAGATCTAAAGATATACCTTCAAACACTTACTTCCCCGGCAACGGCGCCAGAAATAGCTTGATGTCTACACACGCTTCTATTCTTGTAGACTATGTTGGGCCTCCAAGCGCAGAGGTTTGTAGGACAGCAGCAATTTCTCTCAAGTGGATGACCTAAGGTTTATCGAACTCAGGGAAGTAGAGGTTTAAGATGGTCTCTCTCAAGCAACCCTGCAACTAAGATACAAGAAGTCTCTTGTGTCCCCAGCACACCTAATACAACTAGGAGTTGTATAGGTGCACTAGTTCGGCGAAGAGATGGTAAAATATGGATGATAGGAGTGGCAAAGCAGAGTAATATAAATCTGTAATAAAAAGTGCAGCAAGCAAACAAATGGTAAACGTGAGCACAAATGGTATTGCAATGGTGGAAACAAGGCCTAGGCTTCATACTTTCACTAGTGGCAACTCCCAACAACATTAACATAGTCTAATCACATGATATTTCCCATAAAACATGCAATGGAGACGCACTCGGAGGTCATTCCTTTGTGGTCAAGAGAGGACGATAATTATGTAGGGCTACAAAAGCACACCTCAAAGTTCGTAGTTCTCAATCTGTGGATTTCCCAATGTCACCGCGGCCATCCAAAGAGAGTACCACAATCACCACAACATATCTCCAGGATAGTCAAAGACAAGCACCAAGAGACTCTCAATCTTCAATCAACACACAAAAGAGGAAATCACTCATGAAAATATTCTTCTAATCCATGTCCAATAGACCGCTGTCACCTTGGTCTCGGGGATTATACTAGATAAAGACAAGTGAGTACATCAATTCAATACATAGAGGAAGGGGAAATATCATGGGATCACCCTAGATTAACATAGCCTATGATCACAACGAAGATCACATCATGGGAGGGAGAATTGACCACATAGCTACTGGTAGAAACCTCAGCCCCGAGGAGGAACTACTCCCGCATCATGGAGGGAGGAAGCAACGTCGATGGAGATGAATCCGGGGGCACTTCCCCGTCCCGGCAGGATGCCGGCACAGGAATTCTGGTCCCCCGAAACTTGGTGGCGATGGTGGCGGAGATCGGAATTGCTTTTGGAGAAAAGGGTTCTGGAATCAGGGTTTCCGCGACGGGAGAATAAATAGGAGGCCAAGTAGGGCACCGGAGGAGGTGGGAGCCCCCAGGCGCCCCCCAGCGCGGCCAGGGGTGGGGCCACGCCATCAGGGCGCCTGGGGACCCTCTGGCCCCCCTGTGGCCCCACTTCTGGCACATGGAAGCTTCTGGAGTGCTGATTTTTTATATATTTTTCTCGGAATTTTTCTGGCAATTTAAGTAATGGGAAAACCTGAAATACAAAAACAGCAGAAAACAGAAACTGACACTGGGGTGCACTGAGTTAATAGGTTAGTCCAAATATGATCAAAAGTGTATGAAAGTGTATCAAAAGCATAGCAAGCAGAAATTATAGATACGTTTGGGACGTATCAGTGGGGGGCGCGCCCCCCTGCCCAGGGCGTGCCCCCTGCCTCGTGGGCCCCCTGGTGCTCCACCGACGTATCCCCAGATCCTATATATTCACTTTCGGGGAGAAAAAAATTAAGGAGAAAGAATTATCGCATTTCACGAGACGGTGCCGCCGCCAAGCCCTAATCTCTCTCGGGAGGGCTGATTTGGAGTCTGTTCGGGGCTCCGGAGAGTGGAGATCATTGCCATCGTCATCATCAACCTTCCTCCACCACCAATTCCATGATGCTCACCGCTGTGCGTGAGTAATTCCATCGTAGGCTTGCTGGACGGTGATGGGTTGGATGGGATCTATCATGTAATCGAGTTAGTTTTGTTAGGGTTTGATCCCTAGTGTCCACTATGTTCTGAGATTGATTTTGCTATGACTTTGCTATGCTTAATGCTTGTCACTAGGGCCCGAGTGCCATGATTTCAGATCTGGACCTATTATGTTTCCATGAATATATGTGTGTTCTTGATCCTATCTTGCAAGTCTATAGTCACCTACTATGTGTTATGATCCGGCAACCCCGAAGTGACAATAATCGGGACCACTCCTGGTGATGACCATAGTTTGAGGAGTTCATGTATTCACTATGTGTTAATGCTTTGGTACGGTACTCTATTAAAAGGAGGCCTTAATATCCCTTAGTTTCCAAAAGGACCCCGCTACCACGGGAGGGTAGGACAAAAGATGTCATGCAAGTTCTTTTCCATAAGCACGTATGACTATATTCGGAATACATGCCTACATTGCATTGATGAACCGGAGCTAGTTCTATGTCACCCTAGGTTATAACTTCTACATGATGAATTGCATCCGACATAATTTGCCATCACCGATCCAATGCCTACGAGCTTTTCCTATATTGCTTGTTGCTTATTTACTTTTCCGTTGCTACTATTACAAAAACTACAAAAACACTATCATTACTTTTATTGCTGCTACCGCCACTATCATATTTCTTTGGTACTAAACTATCTTGTTGCAGATACTAAGTTTCTAGATGTGGTTGAATTGACAACTCAGCTGCTTATACTTAAGAGTATTCTTTGGCTCCCCTTGCGTCGAATCAACAAATTTGGGTTGAATACTTTACCCTCGAAAACTGTTGCGATCCCCTACACTTCTGGGTTATCAAGACTATTTTCTGACGCCGTTGCCGGGGAGCATAGCTCAATTCTTTAAGTCACTTGGGATTTATATCTGTTGATCACTATGAAGAATTTGAAGGACTCAAAAACCAAGATCTTACCCTCAACTACGAGGGGAGGTAAGGAACTGCCATCTAGATCTGCACTTGATTCTCCTTCTGTTATGGGAAAATTTGCGACACCTACTCATGCTATTGAATCTGATATGTCGTACGTTCTTGATGATGCTACTTCTGCTATGTATGATGAAACTACTTCTATGCCTGATATTGTGCCACTAGGTGAATTTCTAGATGAACAAATTGCTAAGGTTAGGGAGAATGCAAATATTGAAACTGATGATATTTATGAAAGTGATGATGAAGCTACTCCCAATAGATATGAATTGCCTGTTGTTCCTGAGGGTTATGTTATGGATGAAGAAACTGCTAGAGACTTTCTTGCTTGCAATGATAGATATGATCTTAAGAAATTATTAGCTAAGCTGAAAGAAAAGTCCTTGAATGCTAGAATGAAACATGACCTGCTTTTGCTAATTCACCTATATGTGTTACTGATAAGGATTATGAATTCTCTGTTGATCCTGAGTTGATTACTTTGGTTGAATCTGATCCTTTCCATGGCTATGAGTCTGAAACTGTTGTGGCACATCTTACTAAGTTGAATGATATAGCCACCCTGTTTACCAACGATGAAAAGATTCGTTACTACTATATCCTTAAGCTATTTCCGTTCTTGTTAAAGGGTGATGCTAAGACCTGGTCTAATACTCTTGATCCTGGTTGTGTGCGTAGTCCCCAGGATATGATGTATTACTTCTCTGCTAAATATTTTCCCGCTCATAAGAAACAAGCCGCCTTACGGGAAATATATAACTTTGTGCAAATTGAAGAAGAGAGTCTCCCACAAGCTTTGGGGGTAAATAGTTTATTTTCTTTTCTTTTGCTTGTTGTTGAGCCTTCACCTGTACTAAGCGGGAATACTGCTTGTGCATCCACTTCCATAAACCCCAAAGTTGTTCCATATGATTCCACCATACCTTCCTATATGCGGTATTTACCTGCCGTTCCAAGTAAATTTGTATGTGCCAAACAATTTGGGTATAGTCCTTTCAAGAATTTGGGTATTATAGGGACTTGAGATCTTGTGGAACACCGTAGACATCGGATTTGTAGAGTTGTTGGATTATGTGGTGATTGATGGAAATTACCAGGCTATTGGAGTTGACCTATAGGAAGGAGACAAAATCTTGGAGTGGCATATGACGTGTTTCCTTAGAATAGAGATGCATTACCGAGAGCCTTGCAAGAATAGGTTGAGTGCTTGGATTGTGGAGTTTAATAGCATGTATGACCTACCCATGGATTTTAGGGGAAGACATGCATATGGATTTGGGGATCGTAGGCAAGTACAATTTTGTTAAACCGCCTCTTGAGAGTCATGAGGTTATGTATGGCATGAGTGGTGATTAAAGTTGGTCTATGCGAGAAGATGCTTTTTCGTTTGGAGTACTAGATAGAGCTATTGGCATCTCAGAAACCGTGCTTAAGGATAAGATAATAAACGTTCACTCACTCACTAGAATCCTTGAAACCCTTAAGCCCCACCAAGCCACAACCTGGTCAGATTCCGATCACGGGCCTTCGCTCTAAGTCAGGAAGACCTTGCTAATACTCAACGGAGACCACCGCCAATACTCCAGCCTACCTTGCGTACCCCATAGACCTCATGGAGTAATTGGACAAGTTAGGTAACATCGTTATTTGATGGCCTACTTGTCTGCCCGAAGACAAAAGAAGAGACGGACAGCTGGATAGAAGATATTTGAAGATCGCCTTGTCAAGAAGGAAGAACTACACCGACCACCGTCATCAAGAAGTGAACTCCTTCATCCAAGACCGGGCGTATCTGCAAACCACTCCTCTCGAAGGAACCGAGCATTTCCGTGTCGAAGGGACGCTCACACCAAGATTTATCGACCTTCTTTAAGATCACTACCAGTCAAATAGTAGACGACTACCAGCTGGATTTACCACCCGAGATACCCACCGTGCACCAATTTTCCACGAGTCCCCACTCTGGAAGTACTTCTTACTTCCTAACTAGCCCGGTGCCCGCAAGGACATCACCGAGCCTTTGACAACTAACCCAACCTAATCCACTCAAGAGACCCCTCAGCAACCTCCATCAAAGAAGGTAACAAGCAAGAAGCCACACCACCAAGTACCTCAAGATTCCATGGAGCACCACTCAGAGGCAGGACCAACAAGAAGAATTGAAGACTACCCCGTATCCAAGACTCCGTGTTTCCTTTCCACGCCTAGTCTGGGAATCTCGGGGACGAGATTCTTGTAAGGGGGGTAGGTCTGTCACACCCTGATTTTCATGCCACTTTGCTTAAGCTATTAATCATGTTAAAAATGTGGATTTACAAAAACTTTTGAGTGTTTTGACTTTGCTTGATTGATTTTCTGTGTGCTGTTTGCTAGTGCTCTAAAAATCAAATAAATTCTCCAACTCTTATACTTCATCTCCTTGATCCAAAACCTTCTCCCAATGATCATGCCATGTGTATAGAATAGTATAGAATTTTCTTATAAAAATATTGTTGGCCAAATAGTATTTTCTAAAATTAGTTTTTCCAAAAACACCTGAATTGAGGTTTGCACTACAGGTACCTTATTTAGGGTGTGAAGAATCTTTCAAAAAGTATATTTGAATCCTATTAGGTATAGGACTCCCAGAAACCACAAAATTATAATTTTAAAAGTTATTTTTATATTTTATTTAAAAGCTTTTTCTTAAGGCCAGAAATGGTCTTTAATAGGGAAAAATTATTTAACTATTTCAAAAATATTTGCCAAAATTCAGGGAAACTCATAGGACATATATTGTCCATATATAAGAGTTTAAACACATGGTCATGTTCAATATATTGGACAAATCCTTCCAAAACCCTTTCAGGATATTTCAAGCTTTTGAAATATTTACACAGAGAATATTCTCCAAAAATTCTAGGGAAATTCTATCATGTCATGTATGACATATTTGATGATCTTGCAAAGCCTCATGCCTTGAAGATCTAGGAAACATCATCTAATCCCCTCAAAACCATTTCTGTCCATTTTGAAGTTTGAGCAACTTTACATTGCCAAACTTGTCCAAATGCTCTCAAACTTGGTGCACATGCTAAAATGATGTAATTATGAATCTATGCCAAATGGCACAAGTTTTGGAGAAGCATAACTTGATCTAAGTGCCCCAAAACCATTTCTGTTCAAATTCAAATTTGAACAACTTTACATTATCAACTTTTTACCCGGGGCTTCTAACTTTGTGGGCATGATCATAACCCTAAATGATGATACTGCACCAAGTGGTGCATCAAGGGGAGATGATTAGCTTAACTCAAACATGGTGAAACTATTTCTGTTGATTTCTAGGGTTCATCAAACATACATTGGCAACTTTGCCCAAATGAGCTCAAATTTGGTGGAAGGGCCTAAATGTATGTGACATTCCATCCTGTTAAGTCCCATGTCAATTGGAAGTCATTTGCTTTCCCAAAACATGATCAAACACCTTCTGCCAATTTACCAAAACCATTGTTTTGACCACTTTTACTATTCCCCTTCACCTCAAATTCTTACCACACGCAAACCTGATCATCTTCTACCCCCAGTAACTTCCCCATGTCCTCAGCTCAATGATTGGGGGGTGAAAACCCCATTTTTACTCTTGTGGACAGCAACATTCATCTCCTCTTTCACCTCCCTCCTCACTCCAGTGGCTCCCCAGAGCATCCAAGACCACCTCCCTATATTCTACTACTCCCTCTACCCCCTGGACACCATTGGCCATGCCCTGGACGCCAAGCAATACCAATGGCAGCCAAATGCATGCTCTGGAGCGCGCTACAGTGCTGTGGCGCACTGTAGCCGCCCCCCATCCCGATGCCCCGACAGCCTCGGGCCTCCCCAGCATGTCCCCGAGGTTGCCTCGACGTCTGGGACACGGCACGTCGCCGGCCCCCGCCTGACCCTCTCTCCTCTCCCCTCTGTGAAGCTCGCCCGTGCGCGCCCTGGACCACGCCCACGGTGCACCGATGCGCGCGCTATATATAGCCCCATTGGGCTCTCTCTCTCGACTCCTTTCGCTCTCCCACCACTCCGACAACCTCCCAGACACCCTCGAACTCTCTCGCGTGGCCTCCTACCCCCTCCATGGCCGGAGTGCCGCCGCCGACCGCCACTCGGATTCGGGCACCTCGGCCGCTCTCTCCTTCCCCTTCTTTGATTCCAGGTCCGAGCCCACCTCGGGGAGTCCCCAGGGACGGACCAGCCCTCCCCTTGGCCTGGGAATTCCTCCTGGCGTGGCGCCGCCGAAGACCCCGCGGCCGCCGCGGCCTCCCTGTGGTGGCGAGGCTGTGGGCCTCCTTGGGCGGGCTCGCAGCCACCCTCGGGTGCGGGGAGGAGAGCCGGAGCTCCTGGGCACCTCGGCCGGCCCTCCCGCATCCCCAGGCGACGGCTGTGCCGGCGACCGAAGACCTCCCCTGCCCGGCGTCGGTCCGGAGAAGATGGCCAGGGGCGACGAGCGACCTGCGGCTGGGCCCCGCAGGTCAGCGACGCAGCCGACCGCCACGTCGTTTAAGTGGAGGCGGGGCGGCTGGAAGGCGCCTTCCCAGCGCGAAGGCGTACTCCACGAAGGCGCCTCCGACGTCACCCCCCCTGTGCACGCGGCCGAGCTGTTGGGCCGGCCCAGTTGCTGTGCGGGTATCTTCCGCCCTGTGCGCAGTATGAGGGTATAACCCCTTTTCCCTTTTATTTTCTTTTTCCCGTCAACTTCAAACCCATAAATAATTCAAATGGACTCCAAATTTGATGATTCAAATTTCTGGTAGTCTCTAAAATCATGCTCTATGATATGGTGCAACATGCACATTTTTCCAGAAACTTTTCCTTCACAAATAATTATCAAATGCCGTTATTTCATTTTCTGTGATGAACTTTAGAAAATCACAGAGGGCTCAAATTTGATCCAAATGCAGTGGTTCAAATTCCTAGGTGCTTGTCATATCCAAACTTAGTTTTGGAACATTTTTATTAATACTTTCTGCACACCACCAAATATTGAGCCATTTCTTCATATTTATCAACTTTGCAAAATCCTAGGAAATTCATTTGGATTCGAAATCTAGTGAAACCAACTCCTAGATGCTCCTAAAATCATGACTTGATGGATGGGTGCCTTTGCTCATCATTCAAGAATATATTTCTGTACACTTCTTTCAAATCCATAAACCCCTTGGTTCCATCATATTGAAATGTGCCAAACCATCCATTGATCATACCCCAATGAAAACACTTTGGTCATTTCTAATGTGACCAGAGGTATCCTAGAAAAGTCCAACTCCTATTTTTAGAGCACTTTTATTTTTTCTTTGATTTTGTTGCTTATTATGATTGTTTCCATCGTTAGTTGACGAAATAAACGAAGTACTCGGAGATGGACCAGAAGGTTTGAAGACTCGGAAGGACAAGGCAAGCAGCCCTTTGACCATGTTCGAGAAACCTTTTTATGCATGTCTCATAGCACCTTATTATCAATGCATCGGAATCATGTAGAAGAGGTGACCACTTTGGTTGGTGCCTTTGTTACCTTGCTATTGAAACTTGCATCAAACATGAACCTACCTTCCTATGAGGGTTATGTGGGTGGGAGTAGATAGATATATGCTGTAGTAGTTGGCTACGCAAAAATGGGTCAGGGTTATGCATTGAGTGAAACAAGTGTGGCTTGACATACTTGCAAATGACCCAGTGGGTGCCACTAATGCCCCTGGGAGATGATGAGAAACTAGGGCACTACTTGATGAAGAAGTAGTGTACCGAGGCTTGATGAGAGTGTTGTAGACAGAGATGGATTAGATTTATGTGTGACTACCGTCCCAACCAAACATGCGCAACCACTCTACCCTTATATGGGAAAGGGCATTATTGATTACCTAGGTCGATACTAGCATGGTGCCCGCATTACTAGTGACGGGGGTGACATGAGGTCACTCTCGGGACGGGGTCGTGCTTGGATAGGTGGCCATGACTGTTTTTACAGGGCACCGAACACACCGTTGGTACCCCGTGTCAGTGGTATGTGATTAATATGGGAGCAAGTCTCCACAATTTTAAGATGTGAAATGTTTGGCACGGGGCTGTTACCAATCGAGTGGACTCTGTGTTAGTGTCGTCTAGGGAAAGGTAGTGATCGGGTGCTTACCCCGGGTACTTGAGGTACCGCGGGTCGTGGATGTCACGGAAGTTCCCCGGATCTTGTGGGTAAAGTGTGCAACCTCTGAAGAGTGTCAAACTATTCGAATAGCCGTGTCCGCGGTCAAGGACAGTTGGGTGGTGCTACTTAGACTATGTCCATAAGTTTCTGGAAAACAACACGGAATGGTGGATCTGTTGATGTGATTGTGAGAAAGTCACAATGAGCTTGAGCATGAGTTGATTACAACTCTTTCTCGATAATGATGTCTGTGACCTCCCGATACTTGTTGCAGACACATGCATGTCCATGATGTATGTGATCATACTTGCATATGAAAAACTAGCTTTCCGCAAAACTGCCAATTTAGCAGTAGAGCTTTGCATAATTATTTTGTCATCACACTTGGGTTGCTTGCGAGTACATTCAAAGTACTCATTGGCTTGCCACTGGTTATTTTATTGGCCAGGCATGAGAGAACAGGATATGATGAAGATTTCTTGGTGACGAACATGCGAGCTAGGACGCTTCCCAGTCAGAATGCCTGTAGGGTTAAGGCAGATGGCATGGGTCCAAGTTGTTATTGAAGATTTCCATTGTGATGATATACTCAAGACTTGACCTTAATGGTCCTATTTGTGTAATACGGTATGTATGGATGTAAGACTCTTGTTATTCAGCTTCTGTGTGTTCAGTGAGCATTGATCTCTGGGATCACTGTACACGTGCATTCGGTGATCACGACTTATGAGTCGGGGTCCCCATAGAGCTGGTATCAGGGCCGTCCTGACTGTAGGAAGCCTTAGTTAGCATGGTCGTTAGTTAGGGCAAAACTATTTTCAAGACTATTACTAGTTTTCAAAACTATCTATACTTCTCTTCCCTTCTTAGTTTTTCGAAAACTAGGCTATACTTAATCTCTTCCCTTTCAAAACTGTTGGTCGCTAGAACCCCTATGCCCCTGACCACTGGATTTTTTGTAATCCTCGTGGAGTGCACCTTGCGAAACACTCACCCACCACTTCTGCACACAAGATTGGCGACACCACGACAAGACGATGTCAACGGAAAATCCATCCTCGAGGAATGAAGACATGAAGACCCAGAAGATGGTGACATCCATGACACTGCCCCCAGGATGGTGCAACCTTAGCCTACGATGACCATGGCATATGTTATGCAGGACCATGATATACCTAGCTAATAGAGTAACCTTGTCATTACCGTTGTTGTGTCGGCAACCACCGGTGGATGAGAACCTCGCCATTTGGTCCGCCTCACTATAGTGAGCAGGAAAACGGTTCTCTTCGTCCCCCGCTCTTGGTGTCGATGTTTTCATCAACGAAACCGACATGTTGGACCTCTATTATGCCTTGTTATTGTCGTTGCATACGGATTGCCTTCCTGGTACCCTCGACGCCCCAGAAGGCACAAGGGATCGTCATGATTAAGGAGACAAGAGAAGACCAAGTCAACGCCAGCTGCAAGGAGACACCTTCACCGCATCACCTCATCGGGTGAGAAGTTGTTGAAGATTCTTCAGGCTCAACCCGGATCATTCATCAAACAACTACAAGGGACATAGCAACACCTGAGGAAGCTCAGAAGACTGCATGAGGCACACGTCACGACACTGAGTCCGAGAACCCCTAGGGTAGGATGAGACGTGTACCCCCTATGCGCAGTCGAGTCCGTATGATAGTTCGAATAGAACCATGATTGAATGTTGCTTGCTTTTATTTGTTTGTGTTTTGATATAAGTCGCACTTTTGCCCTAGGCAACAAGTGCATGGCTATATCATCTTCCTTGCCTTGTTTCTTTGTTTCGGCCTTTTTGCACCTGTTTGTTTGCACCTGCACTATAGAACCCCCTTAGGCATTCCCCTCCTCTACGCCACTTTTCCCCTCTCTTCTCTCTCCCCAACTGAAGACCCGCAAGACAAGATGCACCAAGGATTCTACCTCGGCAACCAACTGGCACTGAAGACATCTGCCGCGACCTCCACGACGAAGTGCAACCACGTAGAATTGTGTTTAACCCTCCAGACTAGTAACCCATTCCTAGACCCTTGAGACTTTAGGAGACACTCCAGCACGAACCCTTAACCATGTGCTTAACCCATAGAATTGCGAGAGAACCTGTTAAGCCTTTGTAACCTTGCACAACACTGGGTTCGTAAAGGAACTAGTGAGTGAGCACATTTTCATCCTAATATAGCACAAGAACTGACGATGCCATAGATAGACCAATTTGAGGATATAAGACAGATGACTTGGTGGCTTTATATCAGTGACTTCGAGGAATTATCTGAGACCTTGATGGATTGTGAGATTTCATATTGGTGGGATCATGACTTTGGGGAAGCATGTATGAATTCTCGTCGGGCATGAGATTTGGATTTATGTAAGTGATTCTCGTTGGGTATAGATGCTAGATACGTCTCCATGGTTCGGAGTAAATTGGATTTAGACCGATGATCCTAATCATGATACCATGCTTCTCGGTGGATAATAAACTAGGAAATTGGATTATTTGTCGGAGTAGACTTAAGGGTCTATATGATCATGACCTTGGAGTTTACTTGACCCAGATGTTGGGAATTTGGAGGACTTACTATCGTAATGCATAGTCCTTTCAAGAATTTGGGTATTGTAGGGACTCGAGATCTTCTGGAACACCGTAGACATCGGATTTGTAGATTTGTCGGATTATGTGGTGATTGATGGAAATTACCGGGCTATTGGAGTTGACCTATAG
Source organism: Secale cereale (assembly GCA_902687465.1). NCBI lineage: Eukaryota > Viridiplantae > Streptophyta > Magnoliopsida > Poales > Poaceae > Secale > Secale cereale. The sequence continues at coordinate 530,821,373 of LR738709.1, read as the reverse complement.
GAAGGAAACAAAATCTTGGAGTGGCATATGACGTGTTTCCTTAAGATAGAGATGCATTATCGAGAGCCTTGCAAGAATAGGTTGAGTGCTAGGATTGTGGAGTTTAATAGCATGTATGACCTACCCATGGATTTTAGGGGAAGGCATGCATATGGATTTGGGGATCGTAGGCAAGTACAATTTTTTTAAACCGCCTCTTGAGAGTCATGAGGTTATGTATGGCATGCATGGTGATTAAAGTTGGTCTATGCGAGAAGATGCTTTTTCGTTTGGAGTACTAGATAGAGATATTGGCATCTCAGAAACCGTGCTTAAGGATAAGATAATAAACGTTCACTCACTCACTAGAATCCTTGAAACCCTTAAGCCCCACCAAGCCACAACCTGGTCAGATTCCGATCACGGGCCTTCGCTCTAAGTCAGGAAGACCTTGCAAATACTCAACGGAGACCACCACCAATACCCCAGCCTACCTTGCGTACCCCATAGACCTCATGGAGTAATTGGACAAGTTGGGTAACATTGTTATTTGATGGCCTACTTGTCTGCCCGAAGACAAAAGAAGAGACGGACAGCTGGATAGAAGATATTTTAAGACCGCCCTGTCAAGAAGGAAGAACTACACCGACCACCGTCATCAAGAAGTGAACTCCTGCATCCAAGACCGGGCGTATCTGCAAACCACTCCTCTCGAAGGAACCGAGCATTTCCGTGTCGAAGGGACGCTCACACCAAGATTTATCGACCTTCTTTAAGCTCACTGCCAGTCAAATAGTAGACGACTACCAGCTAGATTTACCACCTGAGATACCCACCGTGCACCAATTTTCCACGAGTCCCCACTCTGGAAGTACTTCTTACTTCCTAACTAGCCCGGTGCCCGCAAGGACATCACCGAGCCTTTGACAACTAACCCAACCTAACCTACTCAAGAGACCCCTCAGCAACCTCCATCAAAGAAGGTAACAAGCAAGAAGCCACACCACCAAGTACCTCAAGATTCCATGGAGCACCACTCGGAGGCAGGACCAACAAGAAGAAGTGAAGACTACCCCGTATCCAAGACTCCGTGTTTCCCTTCCACGCCTAGTCTGGGAATCTCGGGGACGAGATGCTTGTAAGGGGGGTAGGTCTGTCACACCCTGATTTTCATGCCACTTTGCTTAAGCTATTAATCATGTTAAAAATGTGGATTTACAAAAACTTTTGAGTGTTTTGACTTTGCTTGATTGATTTTCTGTGTGCTGTTTGCTAGTGCTCTAAAAATCAAATAAATTCTCCAACTCTTATACTTCATCTCCTTGATCCAAAACCTTCTCCCAATGATCATGCCATGTGTATAGAACAGTATAGAATTTTCTTATAAAAATATTATTGGCCAAATAGTATTTTCTAAAATTAGTTTTTTCCAAAACCCCCTGAATTGAGGTTTGCACTACAGGTACCTTATTTAGGGTGTGAAGAATCTTTCAAAAAGTATATTTGAATCCTATTAGGTATAGGACTCCCAGAAACCACAAAATTATAATTTTAAAAGTTATTTTTATATTTTATTTAAAAGCTTTTTCTTAAGGCCAGAAATGGTCTTTAATAGGGAAAACTTATTTAACTATTTCAAAAATATTTGCCAAAATTCAGGGAAACTCATAGGACATATATTGTCCATATATAAGAGTTTCAACACATGGTCATGTTCAAAATATTGGACAAATCCTTCCAAAACCCTTTCTGGATATTTCAAGCTTTTGAAATATTTACACAGAGAATATTCTCCAAAAATTCCAGGGAAATTCTATCATGTCATGTATGACATATTTGATGATCTTGCAAAGCCTCATGCCTTGAAGATCTAGGAAACATCAACTAATCCCCTCAAAACCATTTGTGTCCATTTTGAAGTTTGAGCAACTTTACATTGCCAAACTTGTCCAAATTCTCTCAAACTTGGTGCACATGCTAAAATGATGTAATTATGCATCTATGCCAAATGGAACAAGTTTTGGAGAAGCATAACTTGATCTAAGTGCCCCAAAACCATTTCTGTTCAAATTCAAATTTGAACAACTTTACATTATCAACTTTTTACCTGGGGCTTCAAACTTTGTGGGCATGATCATAACCCCAAATGATGATACTACACCAAGTGGTGCATCAAGGGGAGATGATTAGCTTAACTCAAACATGGTGAAACCATTTCTGTTGATTTCTAGGGTTCATCAAAGTTACATTGGTAACTTTGCCCAAATGAGCTCAAATTTGGTGGAAGGGCCTAAATGTATGTGAAATTCCATCCTGTTAAATCCCATGTCAATTGGAAGTCATTTGCTTTCCCAAAACATGATCAAACACCTTCTGCCAATTTACCAAAACCATTGTTTTGACCACTTTTACTATTCCCCTTCACCTCAAATTCTTACCACACGCAAACCTGATCATCTTCTACCCCCAGTAACTTCCCCATGTCCTCAGCTCAATGATTGGGGGGTGAAAACCCCATTTTTACTCTTGTGGACAGCAACATTCATCTCCTCTTTCACCTTCCTCCTCACTCCAGTGGCTCCCCAGAGCATCCAAGACCACCTCCCTATATTCTACTACTCCCTCTACCCCTGGACACCATTGGCCACGCCCTGGACGCCAAGCAATGCCAATGGCAGCCAAATGCATGCTCTGGAGCGAGCTACAGTGCTCTGGCGCACTGTAGCCGCCCCCCATCCCGATGCCCCGACAGCCTCGGGCCTCCCCAGCATGTCCCCGAGGTTGCCTCGACGTCTGGGACACGGCACGTCGCCGGCCCCCGCCTGGCCCTCTCTCCTCTCCCCTCTGTGAAGCTCGCACGTGCGCGCCCTGGACCGCGCCCACGGTGCACCGATGCGCGCGCTATATATAGCCCCATTGGGCTCTCTCTCTCGACTCCTTTCGCTCTCCCACCACTCCGACAACCTCCCAGACACCCTCGAACTCTCTCCCGTGGCCTCCTACCCCCTCCATGGCCGGAGTGCCGCCGCCGACCGCCGCTCGGATTCAGGCACCTCGGTCGCTCTCTCCTTCCCCTTCTTTGATTCCAGGTCCGAGCCAACCTCGGGGAGTCCCCAGGGACGGACCAGCCCTCCCCTTGGCCTGGGAATTCCTCCTGGCGTGGCGCCGCCGAAGACCCCGCGGCCACTGCGGCCTCCCTGTGGTGGCGAGGCTGTGGGCCTCCTTGGGCGGGCTCGCAGCCACCCTCGGGTGCGGGGAGGAGAGCCGGAGCTCCTGGGCACCTCGGCCGGCCCTCCAGCATCCCCAGGCGACGGCTGCGCCGGCGGCCGAAGACCTCCCCTGCCCGGCGTCGGGCCGGAGAAGATGGCCAGGGGCGACGAGCGACCTGCGGCTGGGCCCCGCAGGTCAGCGACGCAGCCGACCGCCACGTCGTTTAAGTGGAGGCGGGGAGGATGGAAGGCGCCTTCCCAGCGCGAAGGCGTACTCCACGAAGGCGCCTCCGACGTCACCTGTGCACGCGGCCGAGCTGTTGGGGCGGCCCAGTTGCTGTGCGGCTACCTTCCGCCCTGTGCGCAGTATGAGGGTATAACCCCTTTTCCCTTTTATTTTATTTTTCCAGTCAACTTCAAACCCATAAATAATTCAAATGGACTCCAAATTTGATGATTCAAATTTCAGGTAGTCTCTAAAATCATGCTCTATTACATGGTGCAACATGCATATTTTTCCAGAAACTTTTCCTTCACAAATAATTATCAAATGCCATTATTTCATTTTCTGTGATGAACTTTAGAAAATCACAGAGGGCTCAAATTTGACCCAAATGCAGTGGTTCAAATTCCTAGGTGCTTGTCATATCCAAACTTAGTTTTGGGACATTTTTATTAATACTTTCTGTACAACACCAAATATTGAGCCATTTCTTCATATTTATCAACTTTGCAAAATCCTAGGAAATTCATTTGGATTCCAAATCCAGTGAAACCAACTCCTAGATGCTCCTAAAATCATGACTTGATGGATGGGTGCCTTTGCTCATCATTCAAGAATATATTTCTGTACACTTCTTTAAAATCCATAAACCCCTTGGTTCCATCATATTGAAATGTGCCAAACCATCCATTGATCATACCCCAATGAAAACACTTTGGTCATTTCTAATGTGACCAGAGGTATCCTAGAAAAGTCCAACTCCTATTTTTAGAGCACTTTTATTTTTGCTTTGATTGTGTTGCTTATTATGATTGTTTCCATCGTTAGTTGACGAAATAAACGAAGTACTTGGAGATGGACCAGAAGGTTTGAAGACTCGGAAGGACAAGGCAAGCAGCCCTTTGACCATGTTCGAGAAACCTTTTTATGCATGTCTCATAGCACCTTATTATCAATGCATCGGAATCATGTAGAAGAGGTGACCACTTTGGTTGGTGCCTTTGTTACCTTGCTATTGAAACTTGCATCAAACATGACCCTACCTTCCTATGAGGGTTATGTGGGTGGGAGTAGATAGATATATGCTATAGTAGTTGGCTACGCAAAACTGGGTCAGGGTTATGCATTGAGTGAAACAAGTGTGGCTTGACATACTTGCAAATGACCCAGTGGGTGCCACTAATGCCCCTGGGAGATGATGAGAAACTAGGGCACTACTTGATGAAGAAGTAGTGTACCGAGGCTTGATGAGAGTGTTGTAGACAGAGATGGATTAGATTTATGTGTGACTACCGTCCCAACCAAACATGCGCAACCACTCTACCCTTATATGGGAAAGGGCATTATTGATTACCTAGGTCGATACTAGCATGGTGCCCGCATTACTAGTGACGGGGGTGACATGAGGTCACTCTCGGGATGGGGTCGTGCTTGGATAGGCGGCCATGACTGTTTTTACAGGGCACCGAACACACCGTTGGTACCCCGTGTCAGTGGTATGTGATGAATATGGGAGCTAGTCTCCACAATTTTAAGATGTGAAATGTTTGGCACAGGGCTGTTACCAATCGAGTGGACTCTGTGTTAGTGTAGTCTAGGGAAAGGCAGTGATCGGGTGCTTACCCCGGGTACTTGAGGTACCGCGGGTCGTGGATGTCACGGAAGTTCCCCGGATCTTGTGGGTAAAGTGTGCAACCTCTGAAGAGTGTCAAACTATTCGAATAGCCGTGTCCGCGGTCAAGGACAGTTGGGTGGTGCTACTTAGACTATGTCCATAAGTTTCTGGAAAACAACACAGAATGGTGGATCTGTTGATGTGATTGTGAGAAAGTCACAATGAGCTTGAGCATGAGTTGATTACAACTCTTTCTCGATAATGATGTCTGTGACCTCCCAATACTTGTTGCAGACACATGCATGTCCATGATATATGTGATCATACTTGCATATGAAAAACTAGCTTTCCGCAAAACTGCCAATTTAGCAGTAGAGCTTTGCATAATTATTCTGTCATCACACTTGGGTTGCTTGCGAGTACATTCAAAGTACTCATTGGCTTGCCACTGGTTATTTTATTGGCCAGGCATGAGAGAACAGGATATGATGAAGATTTCTTGGTGACGAACATGCGAGCTAGGACGATTCCCAGTCGAATGCCTGTAGGGTTAAGGCAGATGGCATGGGTCCAAGTTGTTATTGAAGATTTCCGTCGTGATGATATACTCAAGACTTGACCTTAATGGTCCTATTTGTGTAATACGGTATGTATGGATGTAAGACTCTTGTTATTCAGCTTCTGTGTGTTCAGTGAGCATTGATCTCTGGGATCACTGTACACGTGCATTCGGTGATCACGACTTATGAGTCGGGGTCCCCACAGAGCTGGTATCAGGGCCGTCCTGACTGTAGGAAGCCTTAGTTAGCATGGTCGTTAGTTAGGGCAAAACTATTTTCAAGACTATTACTAGTTTTCAAAACTATCTATACTTCTCTTCCCTTCTCAGTTTTTCAAAAACTAGGCTATACTTAATCTCTTCCCTTTCAAAACTGTTGGTCGCTAGAACCCCTATGCCCCTGACCACTGGATTTTTTGTAATCCTCGTGGAGTGCACCTTGCGAAACACTCACCCACCACTTCTGCACACAAGATTGGCGACACCACGACAAGACGATGTCAACGGAAAACCCATCCTCGAGGAATGAAGACATGAAGACCCAGAAGATGGTGACATCCATGACACTGCCCCCAGGATGGTGCAACCTTAGCCTACGATGACCATGGCATAGGTTATGCAGGACCATGATATACCTAGCTAATAGAGTAACCTTGTCATTACCGTTGTTGTGTCGGCAACCACCGGTGGATGAGAACCTCGCCATTTGGTCCGCCTCACTATAGTGAGCAGGAAAACGGTTCTCTTCGTCCCCCGCTCTTGGTGTCGATGTTTTCATCAACGAAACCGACATGTTGGACCTCTATTATGCCTTGTTATTGTCGTTGCATACGGATTGCCTACCTGGTACCCTCGACGCCCTAGAAGGCACAAGGGATCGTCATGATTAAGGAGACAAGAGAAGACCAAGTCAACGCCAGCTGCAAGGAGACACCTTCACCGCATCACCTCATCGGGCGAGAAGTTGTTGAAGATTCTTGAGGCTCAACCCGGATCATTCATCAAACAACTACAAGGGACATAGCAACACCTGAGGAAGCTTAGAAGACTGCACGAGGCACAAGTCACGACACTGAGTCCGAGAACCCCTAGGGTAGGATGAGACGTGTACCCCCTATGCGCAGTCGAGTCCGTATGATGGTTCGAATAGAACCATGATTGTGTGTTGCTTGCTTTTATTTGTTTGTGTTTTGATATAAGTCGCACTTTTGCCCTAGGCAACAAGTGCATTGCTATATCATCTTCCTTGCCTTGTTTCTTTGTTTCGGCCTTTTTGCACCTGTTTGTTTGCACCTGCACTATAGAACCCCCTTAGGCATTCCCCTCCTCTACGCCACTTTTCCCCTCTCTTCTCTCCCCCCAACTGAAGACCCGCAAGACAAGATGCACCAAGGATTCTACCTCGGCAACCAACTGGCACTGAAGACATCTGCCACGACCTCCATGACCAAGTGCAACCCCGTAGAATTGTGTTTAACCCTCCAGACTAGTAACCCATTCCTAGACCCTTGAGACTTCAGGAGACACTCCAGCACGAACCCTTAACCATGTGCTTAACCCATAGAATTGCGAGAGAACCTGTTAAGCCTTTGTAACCTTGCACAACACTGGGTTCGTAAAGGAACTAGTGAGTGAGCACATTTTCATCCTAATATAGCACAAGAACTGACGATGCCATAGATAGACCAATTTGAGGATATAAGACAGATGACTTGGTGGCTTTATATCAGTGACTTCGAGGAATTATCTGAGACCTTGATGGATTGTGAGATTTCATATTGGTGGGATCATGACTTTGGGGAAGCATGTATGAATTCTCGTCGGGCATGAGATTTGGATTTATGTAAGTGATTCTCGTTGGGTATAGATTCTAGATACGTCTCCATGGTTCGGAGTAAATTGGATTTAGACCGATGATCCTGATCATGATACCATGCTTCTCGGTGGATAATAAACTAGGAAATTGGATTATTTGTCGGAGTAGACTTAAGGGTCTATATGATCATGACCTTGGAGTTTACTTGACCCAGATGTTGGGAATTTGGAGGACTTACTATCGTAATGCAAAGTCCTTTCAAGAATTTGGGTATTGTAGGGACTTGAGATCTTCTGGAACATCGTAGACATCGGATTTGTAGATTTGTTGGATTATGTGGTGATTGATGGAAATTACCGGGCTATTGGAGTTGACCTATAGGAAGGAAACAAAATCTTGGAGTGGCATATGACGTGTTTCCTTAGAATAGAGATGCATTATCGAGAGCCTTGCAAGAATAGGTTGAGTGCTTGGATTGTGGAGTTTAATAGCATGTATGACCTACCCATGGATTTTAGGGGAAGGCATGCATATGGATTTGGGGATCGTAGGCAAGTACAATTTTTTTAAACCGCCTCTTGAGAGTCATGAGGTTATGTATGGCATGCGTGGTGATTAAAGTTGGTCTATGCGAGAAGATGCTTTTTCGTTTGGAGTACTAGATAGAGATATTGGCATCTCAGAAACCGTGCTTAAGGAGAAGATAATAAACGTTCACTCACTCACTAGAATCCTTGAAACCCTTAAGCCCCACCAAGCCACAACCTGGTCAGATTCCGATCACGGGCCTTCGCTCTAAGTCAGGAAGACCTTGCAAATACTCAACGGAGACCACCACCAATACCCCAGCCTACCTTGCGTACCCCATAGACCTCATGGAGTAATTGGACAAGTTGGGTAACATTGTTATTTGATGGCCTACTTGTCTGCCCGAAGACAAAAGAAGAGACGGACAGCTGGATAGAAGATATTTGAAGACCGCCCTGTCAAGAAGGAAGAACTACACCGACCACCGTCATCAAGAAGTGAACTCCTGCATCCAAGACCGGGCGTATCTGCAAACCACTCCTCTCGAAGGAACCGAGCATTTCCGTGTCGAAGGGACGCTCACACCAAGATTTATCGACCTTCTTTAAGATCACTGCCAGTCAAATAGTAGATGACTACCATCTAGATTTACCACCTAAGATACCCACCGTGCACCAATTTAGCACGAGTCCCCACTCTGGAAGTACTTCTTACTTCCTAACTAGCCCGGTGCCCGCAAGGACATCACCGAGCCTTTGACAACTAACCCAACCTAACCTACTCAAGAGACCCCTCAACAACCTCCATCAAAGAAGGTAACAAGCAAGAAGCCACACCACCAAGTACCTCAAGATTCCATGGAGCACCCCTCGGAGGCAGGACCAACAAGAAGAATTGAAGACTACCCCGTATCCAAGACTCCGTGTTTCCTTTCCACGCCTAGTCTGGGAATCTCGGGGACGAGATTCTTGTAAGGGGGGTAGGTCTGTCACACCCTGATTTTCATGCCACTTTGCTTAAGCTATTAGTCATGTTAAAAATGTGGATTTACAAAAACTTTTGAGTGTTTTGACTTTGCTTGATTGATTTTCTGTGTGCTGTTTGCTAGTGCTCTAAAAATCAAATAAATTCTCCAACTCTTATACTTCATCTCCTTGATCCAAAACCTTCTCCCAATGATCATGCCATGTGTATAGAACAGTATAGAATTTTCTTATAAAAATATTTTTGCCCAAATAGTATTTTCTAAAATTAGTTTTTCCAAAAATCCCTGAAATGAGGTTGCACTACAGGTACCTTATTTAGGATGTGAAGAATCTTTCAAAAAGTATATTTGAATCCTATTAGGTATAGGACTCCCAGAAACCACAAAATTATAATTTTAAAAGTTATTTTTATATTTTATTTAAAAGGTTTTTCTTAAGGCCATAAATGGTCTTTAATAGGGAAAAATTATTTAACTATTTCAAAAATATTTGCCAAAATTCAGGGAAACTCATAGGACATATATTGTCCATATATAAGAGTTTCAACACATGGTCATGTTCAATATATTGGACAAATCCTTCCAAAACCCTTTCTGGATATTTCAAGCTTTTGAAATATTTACACAGAGAATATTCTCCAAAAATTCCAGGGAAATTCTATCATGTCATGTATGACATATTTGATGATCTTGCAAAGCCTCATGCCTTGAAGATCTAGGAAACATCATCTAATCCCCTCAAAACCATTTTTGTCCATTTTGAAGTTTGAGCAACTTTACATTGTCAAACTGGTCCAAATGCTCTAAAACTTGGTGCACATGCTAAAATGATGTAATTATGCATCTATGCCAAATGGCACAAGTTTTGGAGAAGCATAACTTGATCTAAGTTCCCCAAAACCATTTCTGTTCAAATTCAAATTTGAACAACTTTACATTATCAACTTTTTACCCGGGGCTTCAAACTTTGTGGGCATGATAATAACCCCAAATGATGATACTAAACCAAGTGGTGCATCAAGGGGAGATGATTAGCTTAACTCAAACATGGTGAAACCATTTCTGTTGATTTCTAGGGTTCATCAAAGTTACATTGGCAACTTTGCTCAAATGAGCTCAAATTTGGTGGAAGGGCCTAAATGTATGTGACATTCCATCCTGTTAAGTCCCATGTCAATTGGAAGTCATTTGCTTTCCCAAAACATGATCAAACACCTTCTGCCAATTTACCAAAACCATTGTTTTGACCACTTTTACTATTCCCCTTCACCTCAAATTCTTACCACAGGTAAACCTGGTCATCTTCTACCCCCAGTAACTTCCCCATGTCCTCAGCTCAATGATTGGGGGGTGAAAACCCCATTTTTACTCTTGTGGACAGCAACATTCATCTCCTCTTTCACCTCCCTCCTCACTCCAGTGGCTCCCCAGAGCATCCAAGACCACCTCCCTATATTCTACTACTCCCTCTACCCCCTGGACACCATTGGCCACGCCCTGGACGCCAAGCAATGCCAATGGCAGCCAAATGCATGCTCTGGAGCGCGCTACAGTGCTCAGGCGCACTGTAGCCGCCCCCCATCCCGATGCCCCGACAGCCTCGGGCCTCCCCAGCATGTCCCCGAGGTTGCCTCGACGTCTGGGACACGGCACGTCGCCGGCCCCCGCCTGGCCCTCTCTCCTCTCCCTCTGTGAAGCTCGCCCGTGCGCGCCCTAGACCGCGCCCAGGGTGCACCGATGCGCGCGCTATATATAGCCCCATTGGGCTCTCTCTCTCGACTCCTTTCGCTCTCCCACCACTCCGACAACCTCCCAGACACCCTCGAACTCTCTCCCGTGGTCTCCAACCCCCTGCATGGCCGGAGTGCCGCCGCAGACCGCCGCTCGGATTCGGGCACCTCGGCCGCTCTCTCCTTCCCCTTCTTTGATTCCAGGTCCGAGCCCACCTCGGGGAGTCCCCAGGGACGGACCAGCCCTCCCCTTGGCCTGGGAATTCCTCCTGGCGTGGCGCCGCCGAAGACCCCGCGGCCGCCGCGGCCTCCCTGTGGTGGCGAGGCTGTGGGCCTCCTTGGGCGGGCTCGCAGCCACCCTCGGGTGCGGGGAGGAGAGCCGGAGCTCCTGGGCACCTCGGCCGGCCCTCCCGCATCCCCAGGCGACGGCTGCGCCGGCGGCCGAAGACCTCCCCTGCCCGGCGTCGGGCCGGAGAAGATGGCCAGGGCGACGAGCGACCTGCGGCTGGGCCCCGCAGGTCAGCGACGCAGCCGACCGCCACGTCGTTTAAGTGGAGGCGGGGCGGCTGGAAGGCGCCTTCCCAGCGCGAAGGCGTACTCCACGAAGGCGCCTCCGACGTCACCCCCCCTGTGCACGCGGCCGAGCTGTTGGGCCGGCCCAGTTGCTGTGCGGCTATCTTCCGCCCTGTGCGCAGTATGAGGGTATAACCCCTTTTTCCCTTTTATTTTCTTTTTCCAGTCAACTTCAAACCCATAAATAATTCAAATGGACTCCAAATTTGATGATTCAAATTTCTGGTAGTCTCTAAAATCATGCTCTATTACATGGTGCAACATGCACATTTTTCCAGAAACTTTTCCTTCACAAATAATTATCAAATGCCATTATTTCATTTTCTGTGATGAACTTTAGAAAATCACAGACGGCTCAAATTTGATCCAAATGCAGTGGTTCAAATTCCTAGGTGCTTGTCATATCCAAACTTAGTTTTGGAACATTTTTATTAATACTTTCTGTACACCACCAAATATTGAGCCATTTCTTCATATTTATCAACTTTGCAAAATTCTAGGAAATTCATTTGGATTCCAAATCCAGTGAAACCAACTCCTAGATGCTCCTAAAATCATGACTTGATGGATGGGTGCCTTTGCTCATCATTCAAGAATATATTTCTGTACACTTCTTTCAAATCCATAAACCCCTTGGTTCCATCATATTGAAATGTGCCAAACGATCCATTGATCATACCCCAATGAAAACACTTTGGTCATTTCTAATGTGACCAGAGGTATCCTAGAAAAGTCCAACTCCTATTTTTAGATTACTTTTATTTTTGCTTTGATTGTGTTGCTTATTTTGATTGTTTCCATCGTTAGTTGACGAAATAAACGAAGTACTCGGAGATGGACCAGAAGGTTTGAAGACTCGGAAGGACAAGGCAAGCAGCCCTTTGACCATGTTCGAGAAACCTTTTTATGCATGTCTCATAGCACCTTATTATCAATGCATCGGAATCATGTAGAAGAGGTGACCACTTTGGTTGGTGCCTTTGTTACCTTGCTATTGAAACTTGCATCAAACATGACCCTACCTTCCTATGAGGGTTATGTGGGTGGGAGTAGATAGATATATGCTATAGTGGTTGGCTACGCAAAAATGGGTCAGGGTTATGCATTGAGTGAAACAAGTGTGGCTTGACATACTTGCAAATGACCCAGTGGGTGCCACTAATGCCCCTGGGAGATGATGAGAAACTAGGGCACTACTTGATGAAGAAGTAGTGTACCGAGGCTTGATGATAGTGTTGTAGACAGAGATGAATTAGATTTATGTGTGACTACCGTCCCAACCAAACATGCGCAACCACTCTACCCTTATATGGGAAAGGGCATTATTGATTACCTAGGTCGATACTAGCATGGTGCCCGCATTACTAGTGACGGGGGTGACATGAGGTCACTCTCGGGACGGGGTCATGCTTGGATAGGCGGCCATGACTGTTTTTACAGGGCACCGAACACACCGTTGGTACCCCGTGTCAGTGGTATGTGATGAATATGGGAGCAAGTCTCCACAATTGTAAGATGTGAAATGTTTGGCACGGGGCTGTTACCAATCGAGTGGACTCTGTGTTAGTGTCGTCTAGGGAAAGGTAGTGATCGGGTGCTTACCCCGGGTACTTGAGGTACCGCGGGTCGTGGATGTCACGTACGTTCCCCGGATCTTGTGGGTAAAGTGTGCAACCTCAGCAGAGTGTCAAACTATTCGAATAGCCGTGTCCGCGGTCAAGGACAGTTGGGTGGTGCTACTTAGACTATGTCCATAAGTTTCTGGAAAACAACACGGAATGGTGGATCTGTTGATGTGATTGTGAGAAAGTCACAATGAGCTTGAGCATGAGTTGATTACAACTCTTTCTCGATAATGATGTCTGTGACCTCCCGATACTTGTTGCAGACACATGCATGTCCATGATATATGTGATCATACTTGCATATGAAAAACTAGCTTTCCGCAAAACTGCCAATTTAGCAGTAGAGCTTTGCATAATTATTCTGTCATCACACTTGGGTTGCTTGCGAGTACATTCAAAGTACTCATTGGCTTGCCACTGGTTATTTTATTGGCCAGGCATGAGAGAACAGGATATGATGAAGATTTCTTGGTGACGAACATGCGAGCTAGGACTCTTCCCAGTCAGAATGCCTGTAGGGTTAAGGCAGATGGCATGGGTCCAAGTTGTTATTGAAGATTTCCGCTGCGATGATATACTCAAGACTTGACCTTAATGGTCCTATTTGTGTAATACGGTATGTATGGATGTAAGACTCTTGTTATTCAGCTTCTGTGTGTTCAGTGAGCATTGATCTCTGGGATCACTGTACACGTGCATTCGGTGATCACGACTTATGAGTCGGGGTCCCCATATTTGCATTGAGTATGATCATGACTGGATCTCTTTTACCATGAATTACAATGTCTAGTCAGTCCTTGATCTTTAAAGGTGATCTGCATTTATGTTTTGCGGTCTCAGAAAGGGCTAGCGAAATACCATCTTGTTATATCATATCATGATTGTTTTGAGAAAGTGTTGTCATCTGAGGTTTATTATTATTGCTCGCTAGTTGATTATGACATTGATGTGAGTAGTCTTGAGACCTGAAAGTTATTGTGAATGTGGTTAGTTCATGATCTTGTTGAAAACCTGAATGCTAGCTTACATATTTACAACAATAAGAGCAAACAGAGTTTGTCAAAGTTTTTCTTTATCACTTTCTGTTTATCAACTGAATTGCTTGAGGACAAGCAAATGTTTAATCTTGGGGGAGTTGATACGTCTCCAATGTATCTACTTTTCCAAACACTTTTGCCCTTGTTATGGACTCTAACTTGCATGATTTGAATGGAACTAACCCGGACTGATGTTGCTTTCAGCAAAACTGCCATGGTGTTGTTTTTGTGCAGAAATAAAAAGTTCTCGGAATTGCTTGAAAATCCACGAAGAATTATTTTGGAAAATATAAAAAATACCTGCAAGAAGATCCAGACCATGGGGCCCACACCCTGTCCACGAGGGTGGGGCGCGCCCCCCTGCCCAGGGCACGCCTCCTTGCCTCGTGGGCCCCCCTGGTGCTCCACCGGCGTATCCCCAGATCCTATATATTCACTTTCGGGGAGAAAAAAATTCAAGGAGAAAGAATTATCGCGTTTCACGAGACGGAGCCGCCGCCAAGCCCTAATCTCTCTCGGGAGGGCTGATCTGGAGTCTGTTCGGGGCTCCGGAGAGTGGAGATCGTTGCCATCGTCATCATTGTTAAGCTTCATGCACTAGCCAACGCAACCAAAAGTTCGAACTGATGGAAAGGGCCAGACAATCCACATATACTGTAACACCCCCTCTCACGTGTGACAGGGAAGACAAGTCAACACGTGTAACCTGAAGAGAGCGACGGCGCGCGAAACTCACGTATGACTCAAGAGGCCTATACGTGGACACAAAGGAGGGCAGTAGCAATTTTTTAGATAAATTGCGAAAGCCAGGACTTGAACTCAAGACCTTAGCTCTGATACCATGTTAAGCTTCATGCACTAGCCAACGCAACCAAAAGTACGAACTGATGGAAAGGGCCAGACAATCCACATATACTGTAATTCCATCACCAATTCCATGATGCTCACCGCCGTGCGTGAGTAATTCCATCGTAGGCTTGCTGGACGGTGATGGGTTGGATGGGATCTATCATGTAATCGAGTTAGTTTTGTTAGAGTTTGATCCCTAGTGTCCACTATGTTCTGAGATTGATGTTTCTATGACTTTGCTATGCTTCATGCTTGTCACTAGGGCCCGAGTGCCATGATTTCAGATCTGAACCTATTATGTTTCCATGAATATATGTGTGTTCTTGATCCTATCTTGCAAGTCTATAGTCACCTACTATGTGTTATGATCCGGCAACCCCGAAGTGACAATAATCGGGACCACTCCCGGTGATGACCATAGTTTGAGGAGTTCATGTATTCACTATGTGTTAATGCTTTGGTCCGGTACTCTATTAAAAGGAGGCCTTAATATCCCTTAGTTTCCAATAGGACCCCGCTGCCACGGGAGGGTAGGACAAAAGATGTCATGCAAGTTCTTTTCCATAAGCATGTATGACTATATTCAGAATACATGCCTACATTGCATTGATGAACTGGAGCTAGTTCCGTGTCACCCTAGGTTAGAACTTCTACATGATAAATTGCATCCGACATAATTTCCCATCACCGATCCAATGCCTACAAGCTTTTCCTATATTGCTTGTTGCTTATTTACTTTTCCGTTGCTACTATTACAAAAACTACAAAAACACTATCGTTACTTTTATTGCTGCTACCGCCACTATCATATTACTTTGCTACTAAACTATCTTGCTGCAGATACTAAGTTTCCAGGTGTGGTTGAATTAACAACTCAGCTGCTAATACTTAAGAGTATTCTTTGGCTCCCCTTGTGTCGAATCAACAGATGCTTATGTGAAAAGGCTTCAACCTGATAAGCTCGAACCCAAGTCGGAGAAATGTGTCTTCATAGGATACCCAAAGGAGACTGTTGGATACACCTTCTATCACAGATCCGAAAAGGCAAGATATTTGTTGCTAAGAATGGTTCCTTTCTAGAGAAGGAGTTTCTCTCGAAAGAAGTGAGTGGGAGGAAAGTGGAACTTGCTGAGGTAATTGTACCTTCTCTCAAATTGGAAAGTAGTACATCATAGAAACTGGTTCCAGTGATTCCTACACCAATTAGTGAGGAAGCTAATGATGATGATCATGAAACTTCAGATCAAGTTACTGCTGAACTTCGTAGATCAACCAGAGTACGTTCCGCACCAGAGTGGTACGGCAACCCGGTTCTGGAAGTCATGTTACTAGACCATGATGAACCTACGAACTATGTGGAAGCGATGATGAACCCAGATTCCGCAAAATGGCTTGAGGCCATGAAATCTGAGATGGGATCCATGTATGAGAACAAAGTGTGGACTTTGGTTGACTTGCCTGATGATCGGCAAGCCATCGAAAATAAATGTATCTTCAAGAGGAAGACCGACGCTGACGGTAATGTTACTATTTACAAAGCTTGACTTGTTGTGAAAGGTTTTCGACAAGTTCAAGGAGTTGACTACGATGAGACATTCTCACCCGTAGCGATGCTTAAGTCTGTCCGAATCATGTAAGCAATTGCTGCATTTTATGATTATGAAGTCTGGCAAATGGATGTCAAAACTGCATTCCTGAATGGATACCTCAAAGAGGAGTTGTATATGATGCAACCAGAAGGTTTTGTCGATCCTAAAGGTGCTAACAAAGTGTGCAAGCTCCAGCGATCCATCTATGGACTGGTGCAAGCATCTCGTAGTTGGAATATACACTTTGATGAGGTGATCAAAGCATATAATTTTATACAGACTTTTGGAGAAGCCTGTATTTACAAGAAAGTGAGTGGGAGCTCTGTAGCATTTCTGAAATTATATGTGGATGCCATATTGTTGATTGGAAATGATATAGAATTTATGGATAGCATAAAAGGATACTTGAATAAGAATTTTTCAATGAAAGACCTCGGTGAAGCTGCTTACATATTAGGCATCAAGATCTATAGAGATAGATCAAGATGCTTAATTGGACTTTCACAAAGCACATACCTTGATAAAGTTTTGAAGAATTTAAAAATGGATCAGTCAAAGAAAAGGTTCTTGCCTGTGTTACAAGGTGTGGAGTTGAGTAAGACTCAATACCCGACCACTGTAGAAGATAGAGAGAAAATGAAAGTCATTCCCTATGCCTCAGCCATAGGATCTATCATGTATGCAATGGTGTGTACCAGACCCGATGTGTGCCTTGCTATAAGTTTAGCAGGGAGGTACCAAAGTAATCCAGGAGTGGATCACTGGGTAGCGGCCAAGAAGATCCTAAAGTAACTGAAAAGGACAAAGGATATGTTTCTCGTTTATGGAGGTGACAAAGAGCTCGTCGTAAACGGTTACGTCGATTCAAGATTTGACACTGATCCGGATGACTCTAAGTCACAAACCGGATATGTATTTTTATTGAACGGTGGAGCTGTCAGCTGGTGCAGTTCCAAGCAGAGCGTCGTGGCGGGATCTACGTGTGAAGTGGAATACACTGCTTCGGAAGCAGCAAATGAAGGAGTCTGGATGAAGGAGTTCATTTCCGATCTAGGTGTAATACCTAGTGCATCGGGTCCAATGAAAATCTTTTGTGACAACACTGGAGCAATAGCCTTGGCGAAGGAATCCAGGTTTCACAAGAGAACAAAGCACATCAAAAGACGCTTCAATTCCATCCGCGATCAAGTCAAGGAGGGAGACATAGAAATTTGCAAGATACATACAGATCCGAATGTCGCAGACCCGTTGACTAAGCCTCTTCCACGGGCAAAACATGATCAACACCAAGACTCCATGGGTGTTAGAATCATTACTTTGTAATCTAGATTATCGACTCTAGTTCAAGTGGGAGACTGAAGGAAATATGCCCTAGAGGCAATAATAAATATGTTATTTGTTTTCCTTATATCACGATAAATGATTTTTGTTCATGCTAGAATTGTATTAACCGAAAACTTAGTACATGTGTGAATACATAGACAAAACAGTATGTCCCTAGTATGCCTCTACTAGGCTAGCTCATTGATCAAAGAAGGTTATGTTTCCTAACCATAGACATGAGTTGTCATTTGATCAACGAGATCACATCATCAGGAGAATGATGTGATGGACAAGACCCATCCGTTAGCTTAGCACTATGATCGTTTAATCTTACTGCTATTGCTTTCTTCATGTGACGCCCGGGTAATCAAGCTACAATAATCCTATGCTAATGATGCCACGTCATCTCGTTACTGTTGCTAATCTCGTGTTAGTACTAAACGTTTTAAATTCAAATTTAAATTTTTAGCAAACAATAGAAGTTTTCAAATGATAAAACAAAATGTTCGGAATATGCCAAATATGGTGTAAGTAATTATGGTGGAGACAACATATTTTTAGAAAACGTCTAGATACTCTAAAACAAATAAAACAGAAAAGAAAAAAAAGAAAAAGAATCGGGCGGACTGTTGGACTGGGCTCTAGGCGCACACAGTGCGGCCCAGCCCAACAGCCCCCAGCCTTTCCTCCTCCTCCTCGCTACAGGAGAAGGCCGGGGTGCCATGGCCGCGGGCACTCGGCGCCGTGCACGCGCACGGCCGAGCCACGAGGGGATAAGAGCATCCCCTGCTCCCTCTCACCCACCCCATACAAACCCTAGCATCTACTCCCTCTTCCTCGCGTCGTAAGCTCTTGCCCCCGCACAAGCCCGAGACCCCGCCGCCATACACATCGTCGATCTCGTGCTCCGGAGCCGTCCCGCGCCGCGCCACTTGTCCAGAGACTCGCCGTCGACGTCTCCTTTGCCCGGATGCTTCGAATCGAGCAGGAAGGCACCACATCTTCGCCTTCATCACCGTTCTCTCCACCACAGCCGCAACATCTCGCCGTCGATCTACATCACCGTGCCGCCCCGACCGTCGCAAGCACGTCCCCGGCCCTCCTCTCGGTGAGCCGCGTCGATTCCCCGCGTTCCCCTTCATTTTGCATCGCCGTAGGCCGCCGTCCCCACTGCGCCCGTGCTTACAGCGCCTCGGCCACGCTGCTGTGACCGCGGTCGTCGCGAGCCCCGGGCGGGCATGCACCCGCGTCCCTCCTCCCTCTGTCAGCCGGGGCTGCCTCCTCCTGACCGCGCCCGCGTCTGCGCCTCTCCCGAGCCGCCCGCGTCCATTCGCCGCCGGTGCCGCTCGCCTCTCGCTCCCCGCCGACTAGCCGCGCCCGTAGCTGCCACGCCCGGTGCCCGTCCGCCCTACTTCTGTCGCCGCCGCACTTATACTGCACGCCGCCGCACGGCCTCGCCCCCGTCGCCGTGCTCCCACACCCCCGTCGCCGCGCCCCCTGTAGCTTCGGCCAAGCCATCCCGTGGCTCCCGTCGGGCCGCAGCCGCTGCTGCGCCATCTCCGGCAGTTGCCGCTGCCGTCCCGGGGAGAGCTCCGTCCGTCTCTGGACGCCACGGCTTCCCCGCTCCCCTCGCCACAAGACCGCCACCGGCTGCCGCTCCGGTCGCCTGGCCAGCGCCGTGGCCTCGCCACTGCCGCGGCGGCCGGCCTCGCCGTTCCCGCGGGCGGGCGCCCAACGCCCAGCGCCCGCTTCGCCCCGTTCGCCCGAACCCGCTAGGCCCTGTGGGCCACTGCCAGGTGGGGCCCCACGGCCCCAGACCAAAAAAAGGTTTTAAAAAAGAATAAATATATATATATAATAGTAATTAAAATATAATTAATTAATTAATTATGTTAATTAATCTTGTTTAATTAATCTAATTAATTAGTTAGTTTAACTAAATAGTAATTAGACTAGATAAATCCTAATTAAGCTAAACAGAGTATGACATGCGGGACCCACACGTTAGTTTGACCCAGTCAACCCCCTGTTGACTGCTGACGTCATGCTGACGTCATGATGACGTGAGCATACACTATTCTGGATAATGTTGAATTAAAATAATTAAATAAATTCTAAAAATGATTAAATCTTTTAAAATTAATATAAAATAAACCGTAGCTCGGATGGAAAAACTTTGTACATGAAAGTTACTCAGAACGACGAGACAAATCCGAATACGCGGTCCGTTCGTCCGCCACACACCTCTATCATACCAAACATGGAACAATCCCCCTCTGTTCCATCTAACCGAAAATGCCTAACACCGGGAATACTTTCCCAGATGTTATTCCTCTTCGCCTGTATCACCGAGCACTGCGTTAGGTCACACATAGCACCGCGTTTTGCCATGTTATGCTTTGTGGTGCGATGTTTGCTTTATATTTATTGTTTCTCCCCCCTCTTCTCTTCGATAGACACCGGGGCTGAGACTGCTGACGGTGCCACTGTGATCGACTGCGTCGACGACGACCCCTCCTTCTTGCCAGAGCAACCAGGCAAGCCAACCCCCCTTGATCACCAGATATCGCCCATTCTCTTCTCTCTTATTCTTGCATTAGATTTGCTACTGTTGATGATTCGATAACTCCTATTCTGCTGCATAGCCTGTCATAGTTGCTACCACTGTTGATACATTTACATGTTATCCTAATGCTTAGTATAGGATGCTAGTATTCCATCAGTGGCCCCACATCCTTGTCCGTCTGCCATGCTATACTATCGGGCCGTGATCACCTCGGGTGGTGATCACGGGTATATACTATACTCATACTTTACATGACACATGATGTGACTAAAGTCGGGTCGGCTCTTTGAGTACCCGCAAGTGATTCGATGTGGGGGCTAAAAGGACAGGTGGCTCCATCCAGGTAGTGATGGGCTTGAGTTCCCGACGGTCCCCCGAGTGGATCTTTGTGGCGGAGCGACAGGGCGGGTTGAGACACCCAGTGGAGAGGTGGCCTGGCCCTGGTTGTTGTCCACGGTTATTTCATAATAACACGTTTAACGGGATCTTGGTATTTGATCTGAGTCTGGCCATTGGCCTATACGCACTAACCAGCTACGTGGGAATAGTTATGGGCACTCGACGTCGTGGTATCAGCCGAAGCCTTATTGACGTCAGCGACTTAGCGGCGCGCGTCGGGTTGGACCGTGTAACGTAACTTCCTTAGTAATGGAGGTTGCTAGGTCTGCTCACCGGCCGCGTACGCAACATGCAGGTGTGCGTTGGGCGACGGGCCCGGACCCCTGCGCGCTTAGGACTTAGACCGGCGTGCTGACCTCTCTGTTGTGCTTAGGTAGGGCTGCGACGTGTTGATCTTTCGAGGCCGAGCATGACCCTGGAAAGTGTGTCCGGCCAAATAGGATCCAGCGTGCTGGGTTATGTGGTGCACCCTTGCAGGGAAGTAAATCTATTTGAATAGTCGTGTCCCTCGGTAAAAGGACGACCCGGAGTTGTACTCTGACCTCATGAGAACTAGAACTGGATACTTAATAAAACACACCCAGACAAGTTCCATATATAACTCGGTGGTTGCTCTCTCACAGGGTGATGTGCGGGAGGATCGCCAGGTAGGATTATGCTATACGCTGTTACTTGGTGAACTTACCATCTACTCCCTTCTACTGCTGCAAGACGGAGGCTGCGAGAAGTGAGGATACTTGTTACTTTCCAGCTACTCTCATCTACTGCTGCAAGATGGAGGTGGCCATAAGCGTAGTCTTCGATTGGATTAGCTATCTCTCTCTTATTCTGGCATTCTGCAGTATAGTCCACAGATATTTCCCTTTACACAGATATCATTGCATATGTAGTGTAGATCCTTGCTTGCGAGTACTTTGTATGAGTATTCACGGTTGCTTTGCTCCCCCCTTTTCCCCCTTCTTTCTTCTTTCTGGTTGATGCAACCAGATCGGTGGAGTCAAGGAGCCAGAGGATCCCGATGATGTTTCTACATGGAGTTCGGCTTCAAGGAGTAGTTAGGAGGTCCCAGGCAGGAGGCCTTGCCTTTTCGATCGTTGCTACATTTGTGCTAGCCTTCTTAAGGCAACTTGTTTAACTTATGTCTGTACTCAGATATTGTTGCTTCCGCTGACTCTTGTGTTTTCGAGCTTATGTATTCGAGCCCTCAAGGCCCCGGGCTTGTAATATAAAGCTTGTATTATTTTAATTTGTGCCTAGAGTTGTGTTGTGATATCTTCCAGTGAGTCTCTGATCTTGGTCGTACACATTTGCGTGCATGATTAGTGTACGGTCAAATCGGGGGCGTCACAAGTTGGTATCAGAGCCGACTGCGTGTAGGAATCCCCCTTCCAAACTCCTTGGCCGAAGTTGAGTCTAGTCTTTGAAAAAACAAATTTACTAACTTGTTGTGTGGCTTACAGGCCCACAACACCAATGGGTGGTGTTAGGATCTTTTATTCCTCTTCTATACTCTGGGACTCTGATCTCTCTTCTATTCGGACTCTAAGATTTTGCTAACTCTGACTCTAGGTTCTCGTAACTATTTCTCCCGGAGAGCCCTCATTACGAAAGATCACCTGCTTCGTCAGAAGATTCTGGGGATATCCCTCAATAGTTTCCCGAGACCCTTGTGCTCATCGCCTTTGCAATTCACTGCCATCGATATGTCCCTATGGATATCTGCTTGCACTTGTCATTCTCATGATCATTCCTCATCGCTCTTGTTGTTACAAGGTGCCTCGAAATACTCTCCGTTGTCCCGAGAATCCTTTGAGTTTACAGTCTTGCAGTTTTATTTCGCATGAAAACCCCTACGATTATGATTATTTCCTCACATTTATCGAGGATCTGTTCTTCCTAATTGTTCATGTGCCTCACAAAATTCTTCTGAATACTTTTCGATCTTACGAAAATCCTCTAAAGCTGGTTACTCTTGAAATTCTTGACTGCTTGAATTATGGTTAATTCCATATGACTAGTAGTCTTCGTTAACATCCCTTGTCCTAGCCATTTTGAGCCTATTGATTCAATATGTGTGTATGCACGCAGTCATCAGGTTATCGTTTTTCAAATTATCTTTCCGGCTCAGACGTCATTCCGGACGTGAGTTGGTTCTCGGCAATTCAAACCTTTATTAATTGCCCAACTAAATGTTTTCAACTTATCCATCCTTGATCAGAGCGCCTGCTTCTGATCCTTCGTTTTGGAAACCATAATTTCTTTCTATTTAAGCATCAGACTAATAAGGTGATTCTTGAATCTGATGCCTCTGCATTCTTGCTTCCTCTGAGTGAGTACCGATACTCACATCAGCTCCGTTGTGGATCGCCCAATCCATTGTTGGATTGTTATGCGATAGTGTCCTTCATATTCAATCACATTGTGAGTTCTTCCCCTGATACATAATGTCTTTGGTAAATTGTATCCTCTGCTTGGCCAACCATGCTCTGCCTTCGAGCTTGTGTATTTACTTTTGAAACTTGTGGTACATGTTACTAAGATGTCCGATGGCTTGAACCTATGCCTTCCCCTAATCCATGAAAACCCAAAAGTTTTCACAAGTCATACTCTTCCGGTGTTCTACCAGATAAAATTCCAACACTACATTTTTATCAATGCGAGAGGTGAATGAAATGATATGCATTAAAGAAGTGGGAGTCGACCTTGAACCTTGTGTTCATGCCCATGAAAATAATGCAGACCGTCTCGGAAGCTTCTTGCAAAATGATTATCCAGTTGTATGATTCTCTCGGTATTCTTGAATTGATTCCTTACAGTTATGGTTCCGACCATGCTGTCCTGATCTAATATATCTGATGGGAATTCATTCCAGTGCCTCGTCTATTTTGGCAAGGTTGAAGTATCTACTATCATAGGGCAATGACCCGGTTTTTCTTCTATCATGTTCTACCTTCAAGTATTACCCCCTGGTATCTCGAAGATGTCTTGCCATTGCACCACATCTTACTAACTTTGTTAAAGTAATGTCTTTCCTTGTTGTAATCACCCTACGGGTTCTGGGTTGTTGTCAACCGAGGACACCGACTAGCGAAATTATTCCGCACTACAAATCAAATACCCCTAGTATTTTTACTGGGAAATTCTGAACTCAATCTGGTCATTCCTAGACTATCGGTTGCATCCTTGTCTTGCTATCTTTGACGATGCTACCTCGTCCTTCTCTGGTGCGCGAATTCGTCAGTGTGAGAACGACTTACGTCGAGCCTTCAACATCATGTTGCTTGTCTTGAAAGGCAACTTTTGTTCCGAGCTTGCATCTTATATATTGATCCTATAACTTGCCACTTCGTCATTCCCTTGCTTGTTGCCGTTGTTGTTTGATTGCATCCTCTTGAAACCTCCCGGCAAATGTGTCGGATCACCTTCAACACTTTGACTTCTTCCGAGATGTCAACTGTGTTCATGATGAGAAATATCCTCCTTGCCCTCGATGATTTTTATTATCATCGACAACACCCTTGACTTCCTTTCATCGCGAACTTGTCCACATTATGTATACAGCTTGCTCTCGAGCTAGTGTTGTGTTCTGCCTTGAAGTATTACTGTCTTTTATGTCGAGGATGTTGTGGGGATTGCTCCACCTCTTAGAAATTCTCGGTATGATGATACTTCTCACCATCACCATTCTTCCTTGGTCCCCGTGTTGTTTTTAACCGGGATACCAATAGGCTAACGATGCTGCTTGAGTTCTGCACTTCTAGCAACCCTATTGCTTTGAAGTTAACGATCAACAATTCGTTCTTAGACTGTTGGTTATTGAATCGTCACTCTAAAATTGATCTTGCTGCCTAAGGTCATATTTCAGGCACACCTTTCACCTAATGATTAATGGTGTATGTTTTTCCTCGAGCATACAACATTATATCATTTGAATTGATAAGTGTCATCCTCTTGTTCACATTATTAAGGAAATCCCTCCGTTTGGAATTCTCGATGAACTATCGCTGAGCCCATCAATACCTCCTCATCCTCTCCTTGGTTTAATGATGAACTATTTGTTTCGAGAACCCGCTCCCATAGTTCATTTCCCGAGAATCTTGCAATGTCATTTCGTCGATTTGTGTTGCACCTTTTCTTCTCGAACATCCTGTCTCTAAGGTATCATGACACCAATCGGAGCTGAATCTCGATCAGAAAAGATGGCTGGGACAACTCTCCAAGAGTTATAATATTGGTCCTTTGATGACTCGGTAATATGACGTCATGTCTAGCAGCCCTGGCTGGAGGACCCATCATTATGATTTCTTTTGCAAGGATAACCATTCTTCCAGGAGGAAATTGTAAGACTTATTTTATAAGTTGCTCCTGATGGATCATTTGTGTATCCAAAGTCTGGCCCTTGATTGAAACACCATATCATTGCTACCTCGAAGCATGACTATGATACCCCGCCCATCAACAAGAACATTGGAGGCGTGATGCTAAGTGTTTCTTGGTCAGATATCCAAACACCGTTGTATGGGCAACATCTTAATTTATCCTTGCCTCTTTATCTGAATGGTTGGGTACTTGCTCTCCTACCCTGTATGCCATGTTCTGCTTGTCCATGGGAATGATATACTCCTATTAATTGTGTGTAATCACAATTTTCCTTTCCATTTGTTTGTTTAACCTTCTTTGATCTACATATAATCTAAACAGTAATAATTCTCTGCTGATGTAAACACCTCGTGGTACAACTCTGTCAGTAAGACCTCGTTACTATTGTTGTAACATTCCATTAACTGCCGGTGATCGAGAACCTTGCCTATTGGTCCGCCTCGTTACACTGAGCAAGAAAATGGTTCTCTTCGTTCCCCGTCATTGGTACCGACATTGTTGCCAACTTAGCTGACAAGCTATCCACTGACATGCCTCCCTATTGCGGCTGAGCAAGATGTCACCACCCTTTCTACTTTCGACCCACATGGTGGGCCCATAACCCACAGGTCCACTGGATCGAAACCTGAATTTTCTTTACAACCCGGATTCCAATGTATCCTTTGCACCTGGCTTCGTATGTGATTCACAAGCTAAATTCTATACCATTATTCATCCTGGAATCAAACACCATGTTATTCTCGTTGTTCAAGCCCCAATTCCAGCTTCTGTCTAGGCATCGAATGATTGCCTACCCATTTAAAACTTTGGTACCATCGTATATTGCACTCAACGAATTCATTGAAATTCAACTCGTGGGGTACCTCGTGTATTTCCCATTGAGGTCACCGTCGGATGCCCAGCTTTGTGGAGATGCGTACTTCCGGAGTTTTCCCCCCTGGTCGCGTTCGTAGGATGATGGAGATCCCGAAGAAAGGATGACGACTTGGTCACGATGACTTGAAGCGAAGAAATGAAGACATCAACGAAAAAGATCAACCTCTTCGAAAGGGCAGCCAAGACCGAGAAGACTCGTTAGGTTTTCACTACCAGCACTTCCCCCCCTTTTTACCCCACCACTTAAATCTCGGGACGAGATTTCTTGTAGTGGAGGAGAATTGTGACGCCCGGGTAATCAAGCTACAGTAAACCTATGCTAATGATGCCACGTCATCTCGTTACTGTTGCTAATCTCGTGTTAGTCCTAAACGTTTTAAATTCAAATTTAAAATTTTAGCAAACAATAGAAGTTTTCAAATGATAAAACAAAATGTTCGGAATATGCCAAATATGGTGTAAGTAATTATGGTGGAGACAACATATTTTTAGAAAACGTCTAGATACTCTAAAACAAATAAAACAGAAAAGAAAAAAAGAAAAAGAAAAAGAATCGGGCGCACTGTTGGACTTGGCTCTAGGCGCACACAGTGCGGCCCAGCCCAACAGCCCCCAGCCTTTCCTCCTCCTCCTCGCTATAGGAGAAGGCCGGGGTGCCATGGCCGGGGCACTCGGCGCCGTGAACGCGCACGGCCGAGCCACGAGGGGATAAGAGCATCCCCTGCTCCCTCTCACCCACCCCGTACAAACCCTAGCATCTACTCCCTCTTCCTCGCGTCGTAAGCTTTTGCCCCCGCACAAGCCCGAGACCCCACCGCCATACACATCGTCGATCTCGTGCTCCGGAGCCGTCCCACGCCGCGCCACTAGTCCAGGAGACTCGTCGTCGACGTCTCCTTCGCCCGGATGCTTCGAATCGAGCAGGGAGGCACCACATCTTCGCCTTCATCGCCGTTCTCTCCACCACAGCCGCAACATCTCGCCGTCGATCTACATCACCGCGCCGCCCCGACCGTCGCAAGCACGTCCCCGACCCTCCTCTCGGTGAGCCGCGTCGATTCCCCGCGTTCCCCTTCATTTTGCATCGCCGTAGGCCGCCGTCCCCACTGCGCCCGTGCTCACCGCGCCTCGGCCACGCTGCTGTGACCACGGTCGTCGCAAGCCCCCGGTGGGCATGCGCCCGCGTCCCTCCTCCCTCTGTCAGCCGGGGCTGCCTCCTCCTGGCCGCGCCCGCGTCTGCGCCTCTCCCGAGCCGCCCGCGTCCATCCACCGCCGGTGCCGCTCGCCTCTCGCTCCCCGCCGACTAGCCGCGCTCGTAGCTGCCACGCCCGGCGCCCGTCCGCCCTGCTTCTGTCGCCGCCGCACTTGCTACTGCACGCCGCCGCACGGCCTCCTCCCGTCGCCGTTCTCCCACACCCTCGTCGCCGCGCCCCTTGTAGCTCCGGCCAAGGCATCCCGTGGCTCCCGTCGGGCCGCAGCCGCTGATGCGCCGTCTCCGGCAGTTGCCGCTGCCGCCCCGGGGAGAGCCCCGTCCGTCTCTGGCCGCCACGGCCTCCCCGCTTCCCTCGCCACAAGCCCGCCACCGGCTGCCGCTCCGGTCGCCTGGCCAGCGCCGTGGCCTCGCCACTGCCGCGGCGGCCGGCCTCGCCGTTCCTGCGGGCGGGCGCCCAACGCCCAGCGCTCGCTTCGCCCCGTTCGCCCGAACCTGCTAGGCCCTCTGGGCCACTGCCAGGTGGGGCCCCACGGCCCCAGACCAAAAAAAAAGGTTAAAAAAAGAATATATATATATAATAAATAAAATATAATTTATTAATTAAGTTAATTAATCATGTTTAATTAATCTAATTAATTAGTTAGTTTAACTAAATAGTAATTACACTAGATAAATCCTAATTAAGCTAAACAGAGTATGACATGCGGGACCCACACGTTAGTTTGACCGAGTCAACCCCCTGTTGACTACTGAGGTCATGATGACTTCAGCATACACTATTCTGGATAATGCTGAATTAAAATAATTAAATAAATTCTAAAAATGATTAAATCTTTTAAAATTAATATAAAATAAACCGTAGCTCGGATGGAAAAACTTTGTACATGAAAGTTACTCAGAACGACGAGACGAATCCGAATACGCGATCCGTCCGTCCGCCACACACCTCTATCATACCAAACATGGAACAATCCCCCTCTGTTCCATCTAACCGAAAATGCCTAACACCGGGAATACTTTCCCGGATGTTATTCCTCTTCGCCTGTATCACCGAGCACTGCGTTAGGTCACACGTAGCACCGCGTTTTGCCATGTTATGCTTTGTGGTGCGATGTTTGCTTTATATTTATTGTTTCTCCCCCTCTTCTCTTCGATAGACACCGGGGCTGAGACTGCTGACGGTGCCACTGTGATCGACTGCGTCGATGACGACCCCTCCTTCTTGCCAGAGCAACCAGGCAAGCCAACCCCCCTTGATCACCAGATATAGCCCATTCTCTTCTCTCTTATTCTTGCATTAGATTTGCTACTGTTGATGATTCGATAACTCCTATTCTGCTGCATAGCCTGTCATAGTTGCTACCACTGTTGATACATTTACCTGTTATCCTAATGCTTAGTATAGGATGCTAGTATTCCATCAGTGGCCCCACATCCTTGTCCGTCTGCCATGCTATACTATCGGGCCGTGATCACCTCGGGTGGTGATCACGGGTATATACTATACTCATACTTTACATGACACATGATGTGACTAAAGTCGGGTCGGCTCTTTGAGTACCCGCAAGTGATTCGATGTGGGGGCTGAAAGGACAGGTGGCTCCATCCAGGTAGTGATGGGCCTGAGTTCCCGACGGTCCCCCGAGTGGATCTTTGTGGCGGAGCGACAGGGCGGGTTGAGACACCCAGTGGAGAGGTGGCCTGGCCCTTGTCGTTGTCCGCGGTTATTTCATAATAACACGTTTAACGGGATCTTGGTATTTGATCTGAGTCTGGCCATTGGCCTATACGCACTAACCAGCTACGTGGGAATAGTTATGGGCACTCGACGTCATGGTATCAGCCGAAGCCTTCTTGACGTCAGCGACTGAGCGGCGCGCGCCGGGTTGGACCGCGTAACGTAACTTCCTTAGTAATGGAGGTTGCTAGGTCTGCTCACCGGCCGCGTACGCAACAAGCAGGTGTGCGTTGGGCAATGGGCCCGGACCCCTGCGCGCTTAGGACTTAGACCGGCATGCTGACCTCTTTGTTGTGCTTAGGTAGGGCTGCGACGTGTTGATCTTCCGAGGCCGAGCATGACCCTGGAAAGTGTGTCTGGCCAAATAGGATCGAGCGTGCTGGGTTATGTGGTGCACCCCTGCAGGGAAGTAAATCTATTCGAATAGCCGTGTCCCTCGGTAAAAGGACGACCCGGAGTTGTACTCTGACCTCATGAGAACTAGAACTGGATACTTAATAAAACACACCCAGACAAGTTCCAGATATAACTTGGTGGTTGCTCTCTCACAGGGTGATGTGCGAGAGGATCGCCGGGTAGGATTATGCTATACACTGTTACTTGGTGAACTTACCATCTACTCCCTTCTACTGCTGCAAGACGGAGGCTGCGAGAAGCTAGGATACTTGTTACTTTCCAGCTACTCTCATCTACTGCTGCAAGATGGAGGTGGCCAAAAGTGTAGTCTTCGATTGGATTAGCTATCCCTCTCTTATTCTGGCATTCTGTAGTATAGTCCATAGATATTCCCCTTTACACAGATATCATTGCATATGTAGTGTAGATCCTTGCTTGCGAGTACTTTGGATGAGTACTCACGGTTGCTCTGCTCCCCCCTTTTCCCCCCTTCTTTCTTCTTTCTGGTTGATGCAACCAGATTGGTGGAGTCCAGGAGCCAGAGGATCCCGATGATGTTTCTACATGGAGTTCGGCTTCGAGGAGTAGTTAGGAGGCCTTGCCTTTTCGATCGTTGCTACATTTGTGCTAGCCTTCTTAAGGCAACTTGTTTAACTTATGTCTGTACTCAGATATTGTTGCTTCCGTTGACTCTTGTGTTTTCGAGCTTATGTATTCGAGCCCTCGAGGCCCCTGGCTTGTAATATAAAGCTTGTATTATTTTAATTTGTGTCTAGAGTTGTGTTGTGATATCTTCCAGTGAGTCTCTGATCTTGGTCGTACACATTTGCGTGCATGATTAGTGTACGGTCAAATCGGGGGCGTCACACTTCATGACTTATACATGTTCCTATGACTATGAGATTATGAAACTCCCGAATACCGGAGGAACACCTTGTGTGCTATCGAACGTCACAACGTATCTGGGTGATTATAAAGATGCTCTACACGTGTCTCCGAAGGTGTTCGTGGTGTTGGCATAGATCAAGAATAGGATTTGTCACTCCGAGTGTCGGAGAGGTATCTCTGGGCCCTCTCGGTAATACACATCATAATAAGCCTTGCAAGCAAATGACTAATGAGTTAGTCACGAGATGATGTATTACGGAATGAGTAAAGAGACTTACCGGTAATGATATTGAACTAGGTATTGAGATACCGACGATCGAATCTCGGGCAAGTAACATACCGATGACAAAGGAACAACATATGTTGTTATGCGGTTTGACCGATAAGGATCTTCATAGAATATGTGGGTGCCAATATGAGCATCCAAGTTCCGCTATTGGTTATTGGCCGGAGATGAGTCTCGGTCATGTCTACATAGTTCTCGAACCCGCAGGGTCCGCACGCTTAACGTTTGATGACGATCGGTATTATGAGTTTATGAGTTTTGATGTACCGAAGGTAGTTCGGAGTCCCAGATGAGATCACGGACATGACGAGGAGTCTCGGAATGTCCGAGACATAAAGATTAATATATTGGACGACTATATTCGGACACCAGAAGTGTTCAGGGTGTTATCGGGTATAACCGGAGAGCTGGAGGGGGTTACCGAAACCCATAGAAGAAACATTGTTCTAGCCGTGTGCGGTGCCCCCCTCCACAGAAACACACCTCAGTCATACCGTTGCATTGCTTAGGCGAAGCCCTGCACCGGTAGCTTCATCATCTCCATCACCACACCGTCGTGCTGACAAAACTCTCCCATGAAGCTCAACTGGATCAAGAGCTTGTGGGATGTCATCAAGCTGAATGTGTGTTGAACACGGAGGTGCCGTATGTTCGGTGCTTGATCGGTTGGATCGTGAAGAAGTTCGACTACATCAACCGCGTCACTAGATGCTTCCGCTTTCGGTCTACGAGGGTGCGTAGACACACTATCCCCTCTCGTTGCTATGCATCTAGTAGATAGATCTTGCGTGCCCGTAGGAATTTTTTTGAAATACTGCGTTCCCCAACACAAAACAGCTCCCAAATAACCACTTGTCCACTGATAAACTGGAACCTGCTACTGTTGGATCTGCTGTGCTCATTGACAAAGCTACAGGCAGAGAACTGAACATGGATGGCACTCCAAAAGGACCATATAGGCATCCAAATCATGCAACTAATAAGAAAGAATTCCTTACACCTCCACAACAGCAAGGTCAAGTGGCAAGACACTTTCTGACAGTTGATGAACTACCTGAAGCAGAGGTCAAAAAGGAGAAGAGCAGACCTTTCACACCTGAGATAAGAAGAAACCTCCTTTGTGTTAAACCTGCAAAACTCAATATTGTTGAATTTGATGGAATGGATGCAGGCTCTTGGATACAAAACATAGAGCAGTATTTTTCAGCTTCCAGAACACCAGTTGGGTAAAGAACTGAAATAGCAGTTTCATACCTGAAAGGTGAGGCTATCCAATGGTGGAGAGGCACTGGATTTATTCTTAACCACACACCTTGGCACAAGTTTTGTTCTGCTACCACACAAATATTTGCAACAACATTTGTGTGTGAAAATGTCAAGTACTCCACAAACTAACACCTAATGCTTCAGTAGCTCAGTACATTGCTGAATTTGAACAACACTTGAACCTGATGAGAAGGGACAACCCAGTAGTACCTGACAACTACTACATGCATAGTTTCATATCAGGACTAAACCCATACATCCAAAGCCATTTGGAGTGCTTGGAACCCATAGACATGCAAAAAGCCATGTGGTTGGCAAGAAGAATTGAAAAATCTTGTCCTCCAGCCACCACTCGGAAAACCTATATTCCAAATTACAGAAGAGGAACACAAGGAGAATTAAGTAAACCTCCACTGCCTACCAGTACAAGTGCTGCTTCTATTATTCAACAAGCTAGAGAGAAAGGCATTTGTTATAAATGCAGAGAGCCATGGTTTCCTGGCCACAAGCAAGTATGTAAAATGTCCCAAAGGGCTCAAATTCAGGCCCTGCAAGAGCAGGCATGCAACCCTGACATCATCTACATAGTAGATGCAGAGTGGAAACAGTCAGACTTGGAAGAAGAACCCCCTGATAACCAAGAGCTCAAAATCTCCATGCATGCAGCCATAGGAATACATGAAGATAAAAAGAAACATACTTTCTCCTTACAAGTAAAAATTGGAAAGACCATGGCTTCGGCCCTTGTAGATAGTGGCAGTACTACTACCTTCATCTCCCCTGCTACTGCTCTACAATCTGGGTGCAATCTCACACCAGGAAAACAGGTTCCGGTTACTGTAGCAAATGGGGGTAAATTATACAGTGATTTCTCCCTCCATCAGACCACATACCAAGTCCAAGGGGTTGATCTAGTATCTGACTTCAGGGTTTTACAACTCACTGGATATGATATTATCCTAGGAGTAGATTGTTGGAAATATGCCCTAGAGGCAATAATAAATTGGTTATTATTATATTTCCTTGTTCACGATAATCGTTTATTATCCATGCTAGAATTGTATTGATAGGAAACTCAGATACATGTGTGGATACATAGACAAACACCATGTCCCTAGTAAGCCTCTAGATGACTAGCTCGTTGATCAATAGGTGGTTACGGTTTCCTGACCATGGACATTGGATGTCGTTGATAACGGGATCACATCATTAGGAGAATGATGTGATGGACAAGACCCAATCCTAAGCCTAGCACAGATCGTGTAGTTCGTATGCTAAAGCTTTTCTATATGTCAAGTATCTTTTCCTTAGACCATGAGATTGTGCAACTCACGGATACCGTAGGAATGCTTTGGGTGTACCAAACGTCACAACGTAACTGGGTGGCTATAAAGGTGCACTACAAGTATCTCCGAAAGTGTCTGTTGAGTTGGCACGAATCGAGACTGGGATTTGTCACTCCGTGTGACGGAGAGGTATCTCTGGGCCCACTCGGTAGGACATCATCATAATGTGCACAATATGTGATCAAGGAGTTGATCACGGGATGATGTGTTATGGAACGAGTAAAGAGACTTGCCGGTAACGAGATTGAGCGAGGTATCGGTATACCGACGATCGAATCTCGGGCAAGTGCTATACCGATAGACAAAGGGAATCGTATACGGGATTGATTGAATCCTTGACATCGTGGTTCATCCGATGAGATCATCGTGGAACATGTGGGAGCCAACATGGGTATCCAGATCCCGCTGTTGGTTATTGACCGGAGAGTTGTCTCGGTCATGTCTACATGGTTCCCGAACCCGTAGGGTCTACACACTTAAGGTTCGATGACGCTAGGGTTATAGGGAAAGTATGTACGCGGTTACCGAATGTTGTTCGGAGTCCCGGATGAGATCCCGGACGTCACGAGGAGTTCCGGAATGGTCCGGAGGTAAAGATTCATATATGGGAAGTCCTGTTTTGGTCACCGGAAAAGTTTCGGGCGATATCGGTAATGTACCGGGACCACCGGGAGGGTCCCGGGGGTCCACCAGGTGGGGCCACCAACCCCAGGTGGCTGCGTGGGCTAAGTGTGGGAGGGGACCAGCCCCAAGGGGGCTGGTGCGCCCCCCCACCAAGTCCCAGGGCGCCCCAAGAGGGAAAGGGGGGCAAACCCTAATGCAGTTGGGCCCTAAGGCCCAATAGTGGTGCGCCTCCCCCTCTCTCCCCCTTTGGCCGCCCCCCCCTAGATGGATCTAGGGCTGGCCGCACCCTAGGGGAGGGAAACCCTAAAGGGGGGCGCAGCCCTCCCTTCCCCCTATATATATGAGGGGTTTTGGGGCTGCTAGAGACACGAGAACATCTCCCTCTTGGCGCAGCCCTACCCCTCTTCCTCCTCGTCTCCCGCAGCGCTTGGCGAAGCCCTGCTGGAGTCCCGCGCTCCTCCACCACCACCATGCCGTCGTGCTGCTGTTGGTTGGAGGTTTCCCAACCTCTCCCTCTCTCCTTGCTGGATCAAGGCGTGGGAGACGTCACCGGGCTGTACGTGTGAAGAACGCGGAGGCACCGTCCGTTCGGTGCTAGGATCTTCGGCGATCTGAATCGCGGCGAGTACGACTCCATCAACCGCGTTCTAGTAACGCTTCCGCTTAGCGATCTACAAGGGTATGTGGATCCAACTCTCCTCTCGTAGATGTGCATCTCCTAGATTGATCTTGGTGAGCGTAGGAAAATTTTTGTTTCCCATGCTACGTTCCCCAACAGTGGCATCATGAGCTAGGTTCTTGCGTAGATGCTTTCTCGAGTAGAACACAAAAGGGTTTGTGGCGTTGATGTTTAAATTGCTGCCCTCCTTAGTCTTTCTTGATTCAGCGGTATTATGGGATGAAGCGGCCCGGACCAACTTTACATGTCCACATACATGAGACCGGTTCCATCGACAGACATGTGACTTTTGTTGCATAAGATGGCTGGCGGGTGTCTGTCTCTCCTATCTTAGTTGAATCGGATTCGACAAAGGCGGTCCTTGTAGAAGGTTAAATAGCAACTTAAATATCACCGTTGTGGCTTTGCGTAGGTAAGAAGCGTTCTTGCTAGATACCCATAGCAGCCACGTAAAACATGCAACAACAAATTAGAGGACGTCTAACTTGTTTTTGCAGGGTATGTTTGTGATATGATATGGCCAATGACATGATGAGATATATTTGATGTATGAGATGATCATGTTGTAATAGTTAATATCGACTTGCATGTCGATGTATACGGCAACCGGCAGGAGCCATAGGGTTGTCTTTAATTTTTGTATGACCTGCGTGTCAATCATTAAGCGCTATGTAATGCTTTACTTTATCGCTAAACGGTAGCAATAGTAGTAAGAGCATGGTGGGCACGCGACAACCCCGATGGCGACACGATGATGGAGATCATGATGATGGGGATCATGGTGTTACGCCGGTGACGATGGAGATCATGCCGGTGCTTTGGAGATGGAGATCAAAAGCATGAGTTGATGGCCATATCATGTCACTTATGATTTGCATGTGATGTTAATCCTTTTATGCATCTTATTTTGCTTAGGACGACGGTAGCATTATAAGATGATCCCTCACTAAAATTTCAAGATGAAATTGTGTTCCCCCCGAGTGTGCGCCGTTGCGAAGGTTCGTCGTTTCGAAGCACCACGTGATGATCGGGTGTGATAGACTCTACGTTCGCATACAACGGGTGCAAGCCAGTTTTGCACATGCAGAACACTCGGGTTAGACTTGACGAGCCTAGCATGTACAGACATGGCCTCGGAACACGGAAGACCGAAAGGTCGAACATGAGTCATATAGTAGATATGATCAACATGAAGATGTTCACCATTGACACCACCTCATCTCACGTGATGATCGGACTTGGGTTGGTGGATTTGGATCATGTCACGCTCGGATGACCAGAGGGATGTCAATTTGAGTGGGAGTTATAAGTAATTTGATTAGTTAAAGCTCACTTGTCATGAACAATAGTCTAAGTTGTCTTTGCAAATTATGTTGTAGACCAATAACTGCGTTGTAGCTCCCTGTTTAATACGATCCTAGAGAAAGACTAAGTTGAAAGATATTGTAAGCAATGATGCGGACTGGGTCCGTAGTCCGAGGAGTGTCCTCACTGCTGCACAGAAAGCTTACGTCTTTGATGCACCGCTCGATGTGCAAATCCCTACAACGTTGTCTGTGGATGTTGTGAACACCTGACAGAGACGTCCTGATGACTACTTGATAGTTTAGTGCACCATACTTTACGGCTTAGAATCGGGATTCCAATGACGTTTTGAACGCCATAGAACATATGAGATGTTCTAAGAGCTGAAATTGGGATTTCAGGCTCATGCCCGTGTTGAGAGGTATGAGACCTCTGACAAGTTCTTTTGCCAAAAAGATGGAGGAGAATGGCTCAACTAATGAGCATGTGCTCAGAATGTCTGGGTGCTGAAATCACTTGAACCAAGTGGGAGTTAATCTTCCAGGTGAGATAGTGGTTGACAGAATTCTCTAGACACTATCACCAAGCTACTAGAACTTCGTGATGAACTATGACATGCAAAGGATGGAGATGATCCCGGTGCTGTTAGCGGTTCTTAGTACCGCAAAAGTAGAAATCAAGAAGGAGCATCAAGTGTTGATGGTTTAGCAAGACCACTGGTTTCAAAAGGGGCAAGGGCTAGAAGGGAAACTTCATGAATGGCAAACCAGTTGTCGCTCTGATGAAGGAACCCATGGTTGAACCCAAACCTCGAGACTAAGTGCTTCGATTGTAAGGGTAACGGTCACATGGTAGCGGAATTACCCCAAATACATGGTAGATAAGAAAAGCTGGCAACTTCAACAAAGTATATTTGATATACGTGTTATTGATGTGTACCTTAGTAGTACTCCTTGTAGCACCTGGGTATTGGATACCGGTTCAGTTGCTATTATTAGTGACTTGAAGCAAAAGCTACGGACTGAACGGAGACTAGCTAAGGGCAAGGTGACGATGTGTGTTGGAAGTGTTTCCAAGGTTGATGAGATCGCCATCGCACACTTCCTCTATTTTCGAGATTAGTATTGAACCTAGATAAATGTTATCAGGTGTCTACGTTGAGCATGAAAATGATTACATCATGTTCATCGCAATACGGTTATTCATTTAAGTTAGAGAATAATGGTTATTCTGTTTACATGAATAATACCTTTGTGGTCATGCACCCAATGGTTCGTTGAATCTCGATCATGGTAATACACATGATGATAATATTAATGCCAAAAGATGTAGAGTTAATAATGATAGTACCACTTTCTTGTGGCACTGCCGCTTAGGTCATTTTGGCATAAAATGCATAAAGAAACTCCATGCTGATGGACGTTTGGAGTCACTTGATTTTGAATCGCTTGACACATGCGAGCCATGCCTCATGGGCAGGATGACTGAGATCTCGTTTTCAGGTACAATGAAACGGGTAAGTGACTTATTGGAAATCATACATGCTGATGTATGTGATCCAATGAGAATTAAGGCGTGTGGTGGATATCGTTATTTTCTCATCTTCACTGACGATTTGAGTAGATATGGTATATTTACTTAATGAAGCAAAAGTCTGAAACATTTGAAAGGTTCAAAAATTTCAGAGTGAAGATTAAGAATCATCATAATAAGAAGATCATGTTCCTACGATCTGATCAAGGGGATATTATCTGAATTATGAGTTTGGCAATCACTTAAGACATTGTGGAATTGTTTCGCAGTTGAAGTCCCCTGGAATACCATAG
Organism: Secale cereale; assembly: GCA_902687465.1. NCBI lineage: Eukaryota > Viridiplantae > Streptophyta > Magnoliopsida > Poales > Poaceae > Secale > Secale cereale. The sequence continues at coordinate 530,783,945 of LR738709.1, read as the reverse complement.
CGTAATGGTGTGTCCGGACATCGTAATCGAACCTTATGAGATATGGTGCAATCTATGGTGTGTCTTACCGATCTACCGCTATTATTTTGAGGTTATGCATTAGAGACAGCTGCATTCACTTTATATAGGGCACCATCTAAGTCCGTTGAGACGACGTCGTATGGTTTGGCAAGAAACCAAAGTTGTCGTTTTCTTAAATGTTTGGGGCTGCGATGCTTATGGCTTCAGCCAGGAAAAGCTTGAACCCAAAGCGGACAAATACATCTTCATGGAATACCCACTGGTAACGGTTGGGTATACCTTCTATCTCAGATCCAAGGACAAAAATGTTTGTCGCTAAGAATGGGTCCTTTCTCGAGAAGGAGTTTCTCTCGAAAGAATTGAGTGGGAGGAAGATAGAACTTGATGAGGTTGTCGAACCCTCACTTCAACCGGAGAGTAGTGCAACACAGAAAGATGTTTCTGTGGAACCTACGACAGTTGAAGAGGATACTAATGATAGTGATCATGAAGCTCCAGATCAAGTTGCTATCGAACCTCGTAGGTCGACAAGGATGTGTACTACTCCTGAGTGGTACGTTGATCCTGTCTTAGAGGTCATGTTGTTGGACAACGATGAACCTACGAACTATGGAGAAGCGATGGTGGGCCCATATTCCGACAAATGGTTAGAGGCCGATAAATCCGAGATAGGATCCATGTATCAAAACAAAGTATGGACTTTGGTGGACTTGCCCTATGATCGGCAAGCCATTGAGACAAATGGATCTTTAAGACTAAGACGGACGTGGACGGTAATGTCACCGTCTATGAAGCTCGACTTGTGGCGAAGAGTTTTCCACAAGTTCAAGGAGTTGACTACGATGAGATTTTCTCACCCGTAGCGATGCTTAAAGTCCGTCGGAATCATGTTAGCATTAGCTTCATTTATGAAATCTGGCAGATGGATGACAAAACAAGTTTCCTTACCAGTTTTCGTAAGGAAAGGTTGTATGTGATACAATCAGAAAGGTTTTGTCGATCCTAAGGATGCTAAAAGATATGCTAGCTCCAGCGATCCTTCCATGGACTAGAGCAAGCATCTCGGAGTCGGAATATACACTTTGATGGAGTGATCAAATTTTTTGGGTATACAAAGTTTGTTGGAAACTTGTATTTGCAATAAAGTGAGTGGGAGCACTACAACATTTCTGATAAGTATATGTGAATGACATATTGTTGATTCGAAATGATGTAGAATTTCTGGAAAGCATAAAGGGTTGTTTGAAATGAGTTTTTCAAAGGAAGACCTGGATAAAGCTGCTTACATATTGGGCATCAAGATCTATACAGATAGATCAAGACGCCTGATGATACTTTCAAAAGATCACACACCTTGGCATGATTTTGAAGAAGTTCAAAATAGATCAGTCAAAGAAGGAGTTCTTACCTGAGTTGTAAGGTGTGAAGTTGAGTAAGACTCAAAGCTTGACCACGGCAGAAGAAAGAGGAAGGACGAAGGTCGTCCCCTATGGTTTTGTCATAGGCTCTATACGATATGCCATGCTAAGTACCGCACCTGATGTGTGCCTTACCACATGTCTGGCAAGAGGGTACAAAGGTGATCCAGGAGTGGATTACTAGATAGTGGTCAAAATTATCCTTAGAGGAGTAAGGAAATGTTTCTCGGTTATGGAGGTGATAAAGAGTTCGACGTAAAGAGTTACGTCGATGCAAGCTTAACACCTATTCGGATAACTCTAAGTGGAGATACCGGATACGTATAATGGAGCAACAGTTTGGAATAGCTCCAAGTGGAACGTGATAGCAGCATCTACGATATGACATAAGTTTTTGCGAAGAACATAGGGATCTGAATGTTACAGACCCGTTGACTACAACCTCTCTCACAAGCATAACATGATCAAACACAGAACTCATTGAGTGTTAATCACATATTGATGTGAACTAGATTACTGACTCTAGTGAACTCTTTGGATGTTGGTCACATGGCGATGTGACCTGTGAGTGTTAATCACATGGCGATGTGAACTAGATTATTGACTCTAGTGCAAGTGGGAGACTGTTGGAAATATGCCCTAGAGGCAATAATAAATTGGTTATTAATATATTTCCTTGTTCACGATAATCGTTTATTATCCATGCTAGAATTGTATTGATAGGAAACTCAGATACATGTATGGATACATAGACAAACACCATGTCCCTAGTGAGCCTCTAGACGACTAGCTCGTTGATCAATAGATGGTTACGGTTTCCTAACCATGGACATTGGATGTCGTTGATAACGGGATCACATCATTAGGAGAATGATGTGATGGACAAGACCCAATCCTAAGCCTAGCACAGATCGTGTAGTTCGTATGCTAAAGCTTTTCTATATGTCAAGTATCTTTTCCTTAGACCATGAGATTGTGCAACTCCCAGATACCGTAGGAATGCTTTGGGTGTACCAAACGTCACAACGTAACTGGGTGGCTATAAAGGTGCACAACAGGTATCTCCGAAAGTGTCTGTTGGGTTGGCACGAATCGAGACTGGGATTTGTCACTCCGTATGACGGAGAGGTATCTCTGGGCCCACTCGGTAGGACATCATCATAATGTGCACAATATGTGATCAAGGAGTTGATCACGGGATGATGTGTTACGGAACGAGTAAAGAGACTTGCCGGTAACGAGATTGAGCAAGGTATCGGTATACCGACGATCGAATCTCGGACAAGTGCTATACCGATAGACAAAGGGAATCGTATACGGGATTGATTGAATCCTTGACATCGTGGTTCATCCGATGAGATCATCGTGGAACATGTGGGAGCCAACATGGGTATCCAGATCCCGCTGTTGGTTATTGACCGGAGAGTTGTCTCGGTCATGTCTACATGGTTCCCGAACCCGTAGGGTCTACACACTTAAGGTTCGATGACGCTAGGGTTATAGGGAAAGTATGTACGCGGTTACCGAATGTTGTTCGGAGTCCCGGATGAGATCCCGGACGTCACGAGGAGTTCCGGAATGGTCCGGAGGTAAAGATTCATATATGGGAAGTCCTGTTTTGGTCACCGGAAAAGTTTCGGGCGATATCGGTAATGTACCGGGACCACCGGGAGGGTCCCGGGGGTCCACCAGGTGGGGCCACCAACCCCAGGTGGCTGCGTGGGCTAAGTGTGGGAGGGGACCAGCCCCAAGGGGGCTGGTGCGCCCCCCCACCAAGTCCCAGGGCGCCCCAAGAGGGAAAGGGGGGCAAACCCTAATGCAGTTGGGCCCTAAGGCCCAATAGTGGTGCGCCTCCCCCTCTCTCCCCCTTTGGCCGCCCCCCCCTAGATGGATCTAGGGCTGGCCGCACCCTAGGGGAGGGAAACCCTAAAGGGGGGCGCAGCCCTCCCTTCCCCCTATATATATGAGGGGTTTTGGGGCTGCTAGAGACACGAGAACATCTCCCTCTTGGCGCAGCCCTACCCCTCTTCCTCCTCGTCTCCCGCAGCGCTTGGCGAAGCCCTGCTGGAGTCCCGCGCTCCTCCACCACCACCATGCCGTCGTGCTGCTGTTGGTTGGAGGTTTCCCAACCTCTCCCTCTCTCCTTGCTGGATCAAGGCGTGGGAGACGTCACCGGGCTGTACGTGTGAAGAACGCGGAGGCACCGTCCGTTCGGTGCTAGGATCTTCGGCGATCTGAATCGCGGCGAGTACGACTCCATCAACCGCGTTCTAGTAACGCTTCCGCTTAGCGATCTACAAGGGTATGTGGATCCAACTCTCCTCTCATAGATGTGCATCTCCTAGATTGATCTTGGTGAGCGTAGGAAAATTTTTGTTTCCCATGCAACGTTCCCCAACATAGATTGGATGTATAAACACAATCCTATCACCTTTGACCTACCTAAAATGTTCTTGAGTATCAAGCATGCAAATGGAGAAGAAATAACAATCATAGATGAGAGCTTGCCTACTAGTCCATGCACTCCTATTTTACAAGATATGGATAACATAATGGATAACATGCTCTCTGGAGCCTTAATGTGGATGCAACCAGTGCATTTTGACAATCCACCTGAACCCCTGAAAAAACCTGAAATAACCAATCTTCTGGAGGAATTCAAGGATGTCTTTGCACAGCCTACTGGTTTACCTCCTCAGAGAGACTGTGACCATGCAATTAATTTAGAGCCTGGAGCTCCAGTGATGAGCATACATATTGCCACACCATCAGAAAAATGCTTTGGAAGAAATCATCAAGGACCTCATCCAAAAAGGAACTATCAGATTGAGTCACAGTCCCTACTCTTCTCCTGCTGTTCTAGTAAAGAAAAAGGATTTGACTTGGAGCTTGTCTATTGATTATAGAAAACTCAATGCACACACCATAAAAAACAAATATCCTATACCAATGATAGAAGACCTTCTGGATGAATTAAATGGAGCAACTATTTTCACCAAGCTGGATCTGAGAAGTGGATACCATCAAATCAGAATGAAAGTAGGGGACATAGAGAAAACTGCTTTTAGCACACATATAGGACTGTTGAGTTCTTGTCATGCCTTTTGGAGTGACAAATGGACCACCTTCATTCACACAGGTCATGCACACTGTATTGGGTCCTCTGCTCAGACACTGTGTGCTAGTTTTCTTTGATGATATCCTAATCTTCAGCAAGACTTATGAAGAACACTTGGAACATGTAGCACTAGTGCTGCAAGCACTAAGGAAACATCAATTATATGCAAAGCTGTCCAAGTGTACTTTTGCTCAACCTAAAGTTGAGTACCTGGGATATGTGATCTCTGACAAAGGAGTTTCAACTGATCCTGCTAAAATTGAAGCTATTGTGAACTGGCCCACCCCTCAAAATGTAACCCACCTGAGGAGCTTTTTCGGACTAGCCGGGTATTACAGAAGATTTATTCAGAACTATGGGATGATTTGCAAGCCATTGTTTGATGCATTGAAAAAGAAGGATTCCAGTGGTCTGACGCACAAGTTGCTGCCTTCCAGCAACTTAAGGACAAAATGACTTCAACACCTGTACTTGCCCTGCCTGATTTCTCTCTGCCTTTTGTCGTGGAAGCTGATGCATGTGGTTATGGCATTGGAGCGGTACTGATGCAAAAGGGACAACCCATTGCTTTTATGAGCAAAGCTTTGGGTTCTAAAGCTGTTGGCTGGTCCACATATGATAAAGAAGCCCTAGCAATCATTGAAGCAATCAAGAAGTGGAAACACTATTTTGCTTCATCTTCCATCATAATTGGAACTGACCAGCAGAGTTTGAAGTACATTCAAGAACAGAAAGTGACTGAAGGAATACAACACAAACTCCTTGTCAAATTACTGGGATACAAATTCACAGTGGAAACAAGAAAGGAAAGGAAAATATAGTGGCTGATGCTCTCTCTAGAGTTAAAATTTGCCCTTCATGCCCTAGGCTCTAGCGCTGCTATTCCTACTTGGATCACTGAGGTGGTTAACAGTTACAAGCAGGACACTAAGTGTTCTGAATTATTGGCTAAGCTAGCAATTGATCCATCTGGACAACCTCCCTATACTCTCACTAGTGGAATACTCAAGTACAAGGGGAAAATTGTGATTGGTAACAACAGTGAGCTGAGGAACTCCTTGCTCATATCCTTCCACAATTCTGAATTGGGAGGACATTCTGGGGAGAGAGCCGCTTATCATAGATTGAAAATTCTGTTTACATGGTCTGGGATGAGAAAAGCAGCGCAAACTTTTGTTCAACAATGCTCTGTGTGTCAACTAAACAAAGCACAACATGTTCCTTCTCCTGGCTTGCTGCAACCTCTATCAGTCCCTGATTTTGCTTGAACTCACATTAGCATGGACTTTGTTGAAGGCCTTCCTAAATCTGAGCACAAAAACATGATACTAGTGGTGGTTGACAGATTCACCAAATATGCTCACTTTGTAGCAATGAGACATCCCATCACTGTCAAAATTGTGGCTCAAGCATTCACTGACAACATAGTCAAGTTACATGGACTGCCTAATGCCATAGTTACTGATAGGGACAGAATTTTCACAAGCAACCTTTGGCAACAACTATTCAACAAAATGGGAGTAAAACTTCACATGACCACTTCATACCATCCTCAATCTGATGGTCAGACTGAGAGAGTCAACCAATGCTTAGAAAACTACCTCATGTGCATGGCTTTTGATCACCCCAAGAAGTGGCACACTTGGCTGTCCATGGCTGAATGGTGGTATAACACCTCCTTCCACACCTCTCTGAAAATACCCCTTTCCAAGCATTGTATGGTAGACCTCCTCCAATGATTGCTGAACTCATGCTACCACCAGTGGAAGGAGATGATCATCAAGCTCAAATAGACAGAGACACAATTGCTCAGCAGATCAAAGACAATTTACTCAGGGCACAAGAGAGGATGAAATTCTTTGCAGACAAGAAGAGATCTGATAGACAACTTGCAGTGGGAGATATGGTCTATGTTAAATTACAACATACACCCACACTAGCTTGAGTATCCACAGACACCTGAAAATACACTCCAAGTACTATGGCCCTTCCACAGTGATTTAGAAAATTGGAGTTGTTGCCTATAAGCTGTTACCGCCTGATGGTTGCCAACACCATCCCACCTTCCATGTCAGCCAACTCCATCCCACCTTCCATGTCAGCCAACTCAAGAAAGCAATACCAAACCACAACTGCCACTGTTAGATGAACATGGTAACATACTGATACAGCCAGAAGCTTTACTTGAGAGGAAACTCATTCCAAGAGTCCAGGGAGACATTAGCATCCCTGTCGTCCAGTGGCGCATAAAATGATTCAACCTGCCCGTGGAGAATGCGACGTGGGAATACGCAATGTTCATTCAGAAAGTTTTCCCAGACTTCCATCCTTTAGGGCAAGTCCGTTCTCAGTTGGGGGGAATTGTTAGGCCTGTTACTCTTGACAACACCAGATATAACACAGTACCGGTTCAGTTTGCCAAGACTGGCGTCAACCGTCGATCATGGATCTAACAAAGCTGGAGTCACTTACCGTTTCGCCAACCGTAGTGCTTCATCAACCGTTGATCTTAATCTGGAGGGCGTAGCCGTAGTTACCTTACTTTTTAAAAGATACCGCGCTAGCTGTCTCAGCTCCTTCACCACTATTTTTACTGTTACTGTTCTGAACCCTTTTTAAGCCCTCCTCCGGCTTGTGGAGAGGGCATTCTAGATGTACTTGGGCTTGGCCCTCAAGCCGCCGTGTGCCGGCTGGCAAGAACCCTAAATTGGTGCCTCCGATCTGAAGAGAAATGCTCCAATATCCTCCATCATAATTGTGTGTCTTCCTCTGTTCTTCGTCGGATCCTTGACAGTATTAGCTAGGTCCTGTCAGAAACACCCAACTTTATTAATTAGATAGAAATAACAACGGAATCAATAAGTGCCGAACGTGTCATATTCTGTCTCGTGGCGCTGAACGACCTCGTAGCCATCGCCCGAGTCTTGACGCCCGCCCATGCCACGTCATCACCAGGGATTTGTTCGGGTCAAGGTCGGAATTGCCCCCAACAACTTATCCACTCGCACGGTCACGCAACCGCCCACTCGTCTTCACCCATTCCCTCCAATCCCCCACTGTCCTCTCCCCGCTGCCCAGATTTGGAGGAGGAGCGAACATCTTTAAGCAGGCGGGGACAGAGAAGTAGGCCTCCCGGCGGTCGGAGGGATGTGGGGGTGGCGCGCGAGTGCGGTGGCGAGGCGGCGGGAGGGCGGCGGCTGACTGGCACCAGGCTGCGGCCTGCAATAGGGCGGCGAGCCGGCGCTGGAGCCTGGAGGAACTCAATCGATGGATCCTGGTCAAGCTATAGGAGGACGGTGGGGCTCGAGGATGCGGGCATCACTCGGGAGCTCCTCTTCCACAGGAGCTCGGGTGTGGACGCGGGGACACGCGACGCCTCCTCCCCCGGCGGCGTTCAACTTGACTGCGAGAGTGGGAGTCACCCTCCACGGGATTCGTCTAGCGTCGTGTGGTCGCCAGCTTGAGCGCGTGAGGGCACCGGGCACTCTCTGCCTCGGCCACGATTGGTGCGCGGACTGTGAGTAATGGGCATCGACTGTTGTGCTGTGCTACGCCGCAGCTCTGCACCGAAGGTTGTGTTTGAGGCCGATGACCGTGGCTGGGGAACGTCACTACGTGCACAGAGCCTTGCCGGATGGTGTCGTCAACTTCTCATGGAGCCAAGGTCGAGGTCCGGGGCCGAGCGGCGTGGCTGGAGAACGCTGCTAGAGTGCTGGTGTTTGTGTCTTAGGTAGGGACGAAGCTAGAAAAAATGAGGACCGGTGTCAATCGCTGCCCACACTAAGCCTCTAGCGGAAATTATAATGGTGCAACAACATAGGTATTGGCCGAGAGCGATATAAAGAGCAAAAATATGCAATAAGCTTGTAATATTATTACATAAAAAAACTCATACCGAGTATTGGCTGAGCGAAGTCATAGAACAACACTCGTTTACATACTCTAGAAATAATAAGCAAAAAGATGACTTTGGAACGTTTTATTTGCAACTTTCTGAAAAGGATAAACAAAAGAATATATTAATTCACAACAATAGTAAGAAAGAAATAATGCTACAGTAAGTATCATTAAGCAACAAAAAAATAAAGTGATATGAGACTCACATTTTATAACTTCCCTTCTTGATCTTTCATCTTCTTAAATAGATCAATAAGATCATCATTCGTTATTGTAAAAAATATGTCTTTCTCCACATAGAAAATCAGGCAATCACTCATGAACTCGTCACCCATTTTGTTTCGCAAAACACTCTTGACGATATTTGTCGGGGATATACCCCACGGCGTAACCCGGCCGGAAGTATACCCCGACCAGACTTGGCGGTTTACTTAAGAAGGTTTACACTTGGCAATTTACTGGTAACCCGGCAGGCGGATCATGGATGACAAGGCCCAAGGCCCAGAAGGCTGGTTCATGTATGGTGCGCCGGTTTAAGAGGAAGACATAAGGAATATTCTCCTACAAAGGGAGCAAGACTAGGACTCCTTGTAATAGATCAATCCTAATCCTACTAGGACTAGTCATGTAACCCGCCCCTTCAACATATATAAGGAGGGGCAGGGCTCCCCAAAGAGGGACAAGCTACAAGTTTGGAGAAGTTCTCACAAGCTTCAAGGGCTAGACACAACTAAAGGATCGCCGGTTTACCGAGGACACCGTGAGGATCATAATGAGACCTAGCCTCAAACAACACGTAGGGCTATTACCGGATGATGTTTCTCGGGGCCCGAAGCTGTCTAAATCCTTGTCTTGCGTTGCGTCTCTCAATCCCGCTCAACCCCTCTCAAGCTACTACATAGATGCGCGGCCTCACGACTAAGTCCTAACCCTAGGACATCTGCCGTGACAAAACCACGACAATATTCATTGCGGAAAAGCATCTCTTCACTGATGCTGTGGCAATTGGCAAAATTAGCACCAACTTGAGAAGTTGATACACCAAAGGAAAAGCAAGATGCTTTTTAGTTTCCACTAACACTTTAGCAAGATCAGCAATGCCATCCAAAAGTCAAATCTCTGGTCCGCTCGAACATTGTCAATGAAAATCCGAAGTTCATGTCCGAGATCCATCAATTGTGATGAATTGAAATCATCAGGATTGTCGGTGTACTAAAGTAGGGGTACGTTAGTATCCCGAACTTGTGCATGGGCAGTTGCAGCGTCCCGCGGCAAGGCTTGCCAAGCGACCGCCAAGATCCTCCGAGGTCCCCTTGGGGCCATTCAAGAACAAAGTATTCAAGTCAAAGAGACAAGACCACGGCAAGAGGAGCTTGCCGGGATGGCCACTCAAGGCACAAAACCACTCAAGGTACAAGACCCTGGCAAGAGGAGCTTGCAGGGAAGGCCAACCAAAGGCACCTCAAGAGAACTTGCCGCGATGCGCCACGCGTCCCGGCAAGGCCCGGTGAGCGACAAGCTCCCAGGCGCGACAAGATAGCGACCGCGGCAAGGCACTTGCCGCAGCAAGCTTCCACTCAGTACCCACGCTCCAGCTCATCCACCCACGTGTCGCCCTGGGACCCTCCCAGGCGCACGTGGCGGAAGGTTGTGCAGCCAGGAGAACACGGTGGCAAGCTGCGATGATGAGGCTACCGTCGTGGCGAACGGTGGCACCCCTGACGGCCACTTTTTGCACTGTTTGGGGCGATGGCGACGGGCATTCAATGCCCTTGTCCCCTGCCGTCAGGGTTAGGTAGAGATCACTATACAAATACTGTTCCAACAACCACTCTTTTTACTTTCTTACCCCCATATGTGTTGCCACCTGTCGGTGACCCCTTTTAACCTATAAAAGGAGGCCCATGCGCAACGTAGAAGAGGTTCCGAACATCGATGACTCTCCACGCTCGGTCTCGTTAGCGGTTAGAGTGTACTGTAGCTCTCCTCGCTCCCGAGCCAAGAACTCAATAACAAACCACAAAGCAGGAGTAGGGTTTTACGCATCCGTGCGGCCCGAACCTGGGTAAACTGTTCGCGTGCTTGCCTCGATCCGCTCTTTGTGCATCCTCCGCCCCCTGCAAACGTTGAACCAGCATTCTTCAATCCGAAAGGCATGCGTATGAAGCAATAAGTGCCACATGGAGTAATGAATGGGGTCTTCTCCTCATCCTCTTCAGCCATAAAGATCTGGTGGTATCCTGAATATGCTGCCACCTTTTGCACTGTTTGGGGCGACGGCGACGGGCATTCAATGCCCTTGTCCCCTGCTGTCACCTATGGGACCGGAGCCCCTTCTCGGTACGGCAGGGGGCGGAGGATGCACAAAGAGCGGATCGAGGCAAGCACGCGAGCAGTTTACCCAGGTTCGGGCCGCACGGATGCGTAAAACCCTACTCCTGCTTTGTGGTTTTTTATTGAGTTCTTGGCTCGGGAGCGAGGAGAGCTACAGTACACTCTAACCGCTAGCGAGACCGAGCGTGGAGAGTGATTGATGTTCGGAACCTCCTCTACGTTGCGCATGGGCCTCCTTTTATAGGTCAAAAGGGGTCACCGACAGGTGGCAACACAGATGGGGGTAAAAAGGTAAAAAGAGTGGTTGTTGGAGCAGTATTTGTATAGTGCTCTATACCTAACCCTGACAGCAGGGGACAAGGGCATTGAATGCCCGTCGCCGTCGCCCCAAACAGTGCAAAAGGTGGCAGCATATTCAGGATACCACCGGATCTTTATGGCCGAAGAGGATGAGGAGAAGACCGCATTCATTACTCCATGTGGCACTTATTGCTTCATACGCATGCCTTTCGGATTGAAGAATGCTGGTTCAACGTTTGCAAGAGTAGTCCACACTGCTTTTGAGCCACAGATACACAGAAATGTGGAAGCTTACATGGATGATATAGTGGTCAAGAGCAATAATAGGGATACTCTGATCCAAGATTTAGATGAAACTTTTGCGAATCTGCGCAAGATCCAACTCAAGCTCAACCCCGAGAAGTGCGTGTTTGGAGTCCCCTCCGGCAAGCTTCTCGGGTTCTTCGTGTCTCAGAGGGGGATTGAAGCCAATCCCGACAAGATCAAGGCCATTGAGCAGATCGAAGCACCGAAGCGCGTCAAGGATGTGCGAAGACTTGCTGGCTGCGTGGCTGCTCTCAGCAGGTTTATCTCTAAGTCTGCTGAACGCGCCCTGCCGTTTTTCAAAATTTTGAAAAAGGCAGGTCCAATGAAATGGACTCCGGAAGCGGAGGCAGCGCTGCAAGACTTGAAGAGGTACCTGTCCTCCACTCCCATACTTGTCGCACCTAGGCCACAAGAGAAGTTGCTGCTATATCTAGCGGCAACCAATCAAGTGGTTAGTGCTGTGTTGGTAGCGGAGAGGGAGGCAAACGATGAGCCAGCAGCCGCGGCAGGCACGTCCAGCGACAAGCAAGGGGCTTCTCCGGCAAGCTCTGGTCCCGACAAGGATGGATCTGCGCAGATGCAAGAGGAGATACGAAAGAAGATGGTGCAGCGCCCAGTCTACTTTTGTCAGCTCCCTTCTGCAGGGAGCTTGGTCAAGGTACTCTGGGGTGCAGAAGTTGCTTTTCGGCCTTCTCATGGCCTCGAGAAAGCTGCGCCATTACCTCCAGGCACATGAGATAACGGTGGTCACTCGCTTTCCGCTGAAGAGGATATTGCAAAATCCAGAAGCAACAGGCAGGATTGTCGAGTGGGCGCTAGAACTGTCAAGCTTTGGCCTCAAGTTTGAAAGCACTTCAACTATCCAGAGCAGAGCATTGGCAGAATTCATAGCAGAATGGACGCCAACGCCAGACGAACAAATCCCAGAGACGAGCATCCCCGTCAAAGAAGCAAGCAAAGAATGGATAATGTACTTTGTGTTGGGGAACGTTGCATGGGAAACAAAAATTTTCCTACCGTTCACCAAGATCAATCTAGTAGATGCAACTACGAGGGGGGAGTGTGATCTACGTACCCTTGTAGATCGCTAAGCGGAAGCGTTATGAACGCGGATGATGGAGTCGTACTCGTCGCGATTCAGATCGCCGAAGACCTAGCACCGAAGCAACGGTGCCTGCGCGTTCTTCACACGTACGGCTCGGGGACGTCTCCTCCTTCTTGATCCAGCAAGGGGTGGAGGAGAGGTTGATGGAGAACCGGCAGCACGACGGCGTGGTGGTGATGGTGAAGAAGAACTCCAGCAGGGCTTCGCCTAAGCACCGCGGGAGAAGAAGATGTAACGGGAGAGGGAGGGCAGCACCGAGGCACAAACTGTGTTGGCTGCCCTCCCTTTGCCCCACTATATATAGGGGGGGTGGAGAGGTGAGGGCGCCCTAGGGTTTCCCCCCTAGGGGCCGGCGGCCAGGGCAAGGGGAGGGGGCGGCGGCCAGGGCAGGGGGGCGGCCAGGCCCTAGGGTTTCCCCCCCTAGGTGCCTTGCCCCCCAAGGCCAAGGGGTGCGGCCAGCCCTAGGGGGTCCCACCCCCTTAGCCGCATGAGGAGAGGGCCCAGGGGGGGCGCACAGCCCCCTGAGGGCTGTGGTGTTCCCCCTTGTGGCCCACTAGGCCCAGAACCACTTCCGGACCCCCGAAAACCCTTCCGGTACTCCGCCGATTTCCCGATGCTCCCCGAAACACTTCCGGTACTCCGAAACCTTTCATCCTATATATCAATCTTCGTCTCCGGACCATTCCGGAGACCCTCGTCTTGTCCGGGATCTCATCCGGGACTCCGAACAACCTTCGGTAACCATACACTTTTCTCACTAACAACCCTAGCGTCACCGAACGTTAAGTGTGTAGACCCTGCGGGTTCGGAAACCATGTAGACATGACCGAGACACTCCCAGGTCAATAACCAATAGCGGGATCTGGATACCCATATTGGTTCCTACATGTTTCTCGATGATCTCATCGGATGAACCACGATGTCAAGGATTCAGGCAATCCCGTATACAGTTCCCTTTGTCTCGTCGGTATGTTACTTGCCCGAGATTCGATCGTCGGTATCTCTATACCTAGTTCAATCTCGTTACCGGCAAGTCTCTTTACTCGTTACCGTAATACATAATCCCGTGACCAACTACTTAGTCACTTTGAGCTCATTGAGATGACGTATTACCGAGTGGGCCCGGAGATACCTCTCCGTCACACGGAGTAACAAATCCCAGTCTCGATCCATGTCAACTCAACAGACACCCTCGGAGATACCTGTAGAGTACCTTTATAGTCACCCAGTTACGTTGTGACGTTTGGCACACACAAAGCACTCCTACGGTGTCAGTGAGTTACATGATCTCATGGTCATAGGAACTTATACTTGACATGCAGAAAACTATAGCGATAACTGACACGATCAAAAGCTATGTTAACGTTTGGGTCTCGTCCATCACATCATTCTCCTAATGATGTGATCCCGCTATCAAATGACAACTCATGTCTATGACCTGGAAACCGCAGTCATCTTTGATCAACGAGCTAGTCCTGTAGAGGCTCACTAGGGACACAAAGTCTGTCTATTCATCCACACGTGTAATTGAGTTTCCAATCAATACAGTTATAGCATGGATAATAAACGATTATCATGAACAAGGAAATATAATAATAACTCTTTTATTATTGCCTCTAGGGCATATTTCCAACAGTCTCCCACTTGCACTAGAGTCAATAATCTAGCATTACAAGGTAATGAATCTAACACCCATAGAATCTTGGTGTTGATCGTGCTTAGCCCGTGGAAGAGGCTTAGTCAACGGATCTGCAACATTCAAATCCGTGTGTACTTTGCAAATGTTTATGTCCTCCTCCTTGACTGAATCGCGGATGGAATTGAAGCGTCGCTTTATGTGTCTGGTCCTCTTGTGAAACCTTGGTTCCTTGGCTAGAGCAATGGCACCAGTGTTATCACAGAACAGAGTCATTGGGTTCAGTGCACTAGGCACAACTCCAAGATCTGTCATGAACTCCTTCATCCAGACACCTTCCTTAGCCGCCTCCGAGGCAGCTATATACTCCGCTTCACATGTAGAATCAGCTACCACGCTCTGCTTGGAACTGCACCAGCTTACCGCTCCCCCGTTGAGAATATATATGTATCCGGTTTGTGACTTAGAGTCATCCGGATCTGTGTCAAAGCTTGCATCGACGTAACCCTTTACGACGAGCTCTTGATCACCTCCATAAACGAGAAACATATCCTTAGTCCTTTTCAGGTACTTTAGGATATTCTTGACCGCTGTCCAGTGATCCATACCAGGATTACTCTGAAACCTTCCGGCCATACTTATGGCAAGGCTGACATCTGGTCTTGTGCACAGCATTGCATACATGATAGAGCCTATGGCTGAAGCATAGGGGACGACACTCATCTTTTCTCTGTCATCCGCAGTCACTGGGCATTGAGTCTTACTCAACTTCGTACCTTGCAATACCGGCAAGAACCCCTTCTTGGATTGATCCATTTTGAACTTCTTCAAAACTTTATCAAGGTATGTGCTTTGTGAAAGTCCTATCAAGCGTCTTGATCTATCTCTATAGATCTTGGTGCCCAATATGAAAGCAGCTTCACCGAGATCTTTCATCGAAAAACTCTTGTTCAAATACCCCTTCACGCTATCCAAAAATTCTATATTGTTTCCAATCAGCAATATGTCATCCACATATAATATTAGAAACGCTATAGAGCTCCCACTCACTTTCTTGTAAATACAAGCTTCATTGTAAACTTGTATAAACCCAAACGCTTTGATCACCTCATCAAAGCGAAGATTCCAACTCCGAGATGCTTGCACCAGCCCATAAATGGAACGCTGGAGCTTGCATACTTTGTCAGCATTCTCTGGATCGACAAAACCCTCTGGTTGCATCATATACAACTCTTCCTTAAGAAAACCGTTAAGGAACGCTGTTTTGACATCCATCTGCCAAATTTCATAATCGAAATATGCAGCTATTGCTAACATGATTCGGACGGATTTAAGCATCGCTACGGGTGAGAAAGTCTCATCGTAGTCAATCCCTTGAACTTGTGAAAAACCCTTTGCCACAAGTCGAGCTTTATACACGGTGACATTACCGTCAGCGTCCGTCTTCCTCTTAAAAATCCATTTATTCTGAATGGCCTTCCGCCCTTCAGGTAATACTTCTAAAGTCCATACTTTGTTTTCATACATGGATCCCATCTCGGATTTCATGGCCTCTAATCATTTGTCGGAATCTGGGCCCACCATTGCTTCTCCATAGCTCGTAGGTTCACCGTTGTCTAACAACATGACCTCCAAGACAGGGTTACCATACCACTCAGGTGCAGTGCGCACCCTTGTCGACCTACGAGGTTCGGTAGTAACTTGATCAGTAGCTTCTTGATCATCATCATTGGCTTCCTCTTCAACCTCTGCAGGCTTCACAAAAACATCTTTCTGTGCTGCGCTACTTTCTGGTTGGAGCAGAGGTTCAATAACCTCATCAAGTTCTACCTTCCTCCCACTCAATTCTTTCGAGAGAAACTCTTTCTCGAGAAAGGACCCGTTCTTAGCGACAAACACTTTGCCCTCGGATCTGAGATAGAAGGTGTACCCAACTGTTTCTTTTGGGTATCCTATGAAGACACATTTGTCCGCTTTGGGTTCGAGCTTTTCTGGCTGAAGCCGTTTGACATAAGCATCGCAACCCCAAACCTTGAGAAAAGACAACTTCGGTTTCTTACTAAACCATAGTTCATACGGTGTTGTCTCAACGGACTTAGATGGAGCCCTATTTAAAGTGAATGCAGCTGTCTCTAACGCATATCCCCAAAACGATAGTGGCAAATCGGCAAGAGACATCATAGAACGTACCATATCTAATAGGGTTCGATTACGACGTTCGGACACACCATTACGCTGTGGTGTTCTAGGTGGCGTCAACTGTGAAACAATTCCACATTTTCTCAAGTGATCACCAAACTCATAACTCAGATATTCTCCCCCTCGATCAGATCGTAGGAACTTGATCTTCTTGTTACGATGATTTTCTACTTCACTCTGAAATTGCTTGAACTTTTCAAAAGTTTCAGACTTATGCTTCATTAAGTAAATATACCCATATCTACTTAAGTCGTCAGTGAAGGTGAGGAAATAACGATATCCACCGCGCGCCGTTACACTCATCGGACCGCACACATCAGTATGTATGATTTCCAATAAGTCACTTGCCCGTTCCATTGTCCCTGAAAACGGGGTCCTTGTCATCTTGCCCATGAGGCACGGCTCGCACGTGTCAAGTGATTCAAAATCAAGAGACTCCAAAAGTCCATCAGCATGGAGCTTCCTCATGCGTTTTACGCCGATATGACCCAGACGGCAGTGCCACAAGAAAGTGGTATTATCATTATCTACTCTACATCTTTTGGCATCAATGTTATGAACATGTGTATCACCACTATCGAGATTCAATAAGAATAAACCCCTAACTTCGGGTGCATGACCATAAAAGATATTACTCATATAAATAGAACAACCATTATTCTCTGACTTAAATGAGTAACCGTCTCGCAATAAACAAGATCCAGATATAATGTTCATGCTTAACGCAGGCACTAAATAACAATTATTCAGGTTCATAACTAATCCCGATGGTAATCGAAGAGCGAGCGTGCCGACGGCGATCACATCAACCTTGGAACCATTTCCCACGCGCATCGTCACTTCGTCCTTCGCCAGCCTCCGTTTATTCCGCAGTTCCTGTTTAGAGTTGCAAATGTGAGCAACCGAACCGGTATCAAATACCCAGGCACTACAACGAGAGTTGGTAAGGTACACATCAATAACATGTATATCATATATACCTTTGTTGTTGTTGGCCCCCTTCTTGTCCGCCAGATACTTGGGGCAGTTCCGCTTCCAGTGGCCATTCCCCTTGCAATAGAAACACTCAGTCTCTGGCTTGGGCCCAGCCTTGGGTTTCTTCACTGGATTAGCAACTGCTTTGCCACCCTTCTTAGAGTTACCCTTCTTGCCCTTGCCATTCTTCTTGAAACTGGTGGTCTTATTGACCATCAACAGTTGATACTCCTTCTGGATGTCTGCCTCAGCGACTTTCAGCATCGAAAACAGCTCGGCGATGGTTTTATTCATCCCTTGCATGTTGTACTGCTGGACGAAGCTCTTGTAGCTTGGAGGGAGTGACTGGAGAATTCTGTCAATGATAGCCTCATCCGGGAACACAAGTCCCAGATCAGCTATGCGGGTATAGTACCCAGACATCTTCAGTAAGTGCTCACTGACAGACGAATTCTCCTCCATCTTGCAAGCGAAGAATTTATCGGTGGTCTCATACCTCTCGATCTTAGCATTCTTCTCAAAGATGAATTTCAACTCCGTGTACATCTCATATGCACCATGACGTTCAAAACGCCTTTGGAGTCCTCCTTCCAAGCCGTACAACATGGCACATTGTACTATCGAATAGTCATCCGAACGCGTCTGCCAGACGTTCATATCGTCCGCAGAGGCTCCAGGAGCGGGGGGTTGACCTAGCGGTGCATTTAGGACATAAACCTTTTGGGCAGCTGTGAGGATGATCCTCAGATTGCGGAGCCAGTCCACAAAGTTGCTCCCATCATCTTTCAGTTTAGCTTTCTCTAGGAACGCATTAAAATTCAGGGGAACTCCTGCGCGAGCCATCTACAACATAAATTTGCAAAGACATTTTTAGACTATTGTTCATGATAAGTGAGTTATAACCTAATCAAATTAATTATAACTCCCACTCAAATTGACATCCCTCCGGTCATTCGAGCGTGACATGATCCAAATTCACCAACCCAAGTCCGATCATCACGTGAGATGAGGTGGTGTCAATGGTGAACATCAACATGTTGATCATATCTACTATATGACTCATGCTCGACCTTTCGGTCCTCCGTGTTCCGAGGCCATGTCTGTACATGCTAGGCTCGTCAAGTCTAACCCGAGTGTTCTGCACGTGCAAAACTGGCTTGCACCCGTTGTATGCGAACGTAGAGTCTATCACACCCGATCATCACGTGGTGCTTCGAAACGACGAACCTTCGCAACGGCGCACACCCGGGGGGAACACAATTTTATCTTGAAATTTTAGTGAAGGATCACCTTATAATGCTACCGTCGTCCTAAGCAAAATAAGATGCATAAAAGGATTAACATCACATGCAAATCATAAGTGACATGATATGGCCATCAACTCGTGCTTTTGATCTCCATCTCCAAAGCACCGGCATGATCTCCATCGTCACCGGCGCCACACCATGATCTCCATCATCGTGTCGCCATCGGGGTTGTCGGCGCCCACCATGCTCTTACTACTATTGCTACCGTTTAGCGATAAAGTAAAGCATTACAAAGCGCTTAATGATTGACACGCAGGTCATACAAAAAATAAAGACAACCCTATGGCTCCTGCCGGTTGCCGTATGCATCGACATGCAAGTCGATATTAACTATTACAACATGATCATCTCATACATCAAAATATATCTCATCATGTCATTGGCCATATCATATCACATACATACCCTGCAAAAACAAGTTAGACGTCCTCTAATTTGTTGTTGCATGTTTTACGTGGCTGCTATGGGTATCTAGCAAGAACGCTTCTTACCTACGCAAAACCACAACGGTGATATTCAAGTTGCTATTTAACCTTCTACAAGGACCGCCTTGTTCTATTCTGATTCAACTAAGATAGGAGAGACAGACACCCGCCAGCCATCTTATGCAACAAAAGTCACATGTCTGTCGATGGAACCGGTCTCATGTACGTGGACATGTAAAGTTGGTCCGGGCCGCTTCATCCTATAATACCGCTGAATCAAGAAAGACTAAGGAGGGCAGCAATTTAAACATCAACGCCACAAACCCTTTTGTGTTCTACTCGAGAAAGCATCTACGCAAGAACCTGGCTCTGATACCACTGTTGGGGAACGTTGCATGGGAAACAAAAATTTTCCTACCGTTCACCAAGATCAATCTAGTAGATGCAACTACGAGGGGGGAGTGTGATCTACGTACCCTTGTAGATCGCTAAGCGGAAGCGTTATGAACGCGGATGATGGAGTCGTACTCGTCGCGATTCAGATCGCCGAAGACCTAGCACCGAAGCAACGGTGCCTCCGCGTTCTTCACACGTACGGCTCGGGGACGTCTCCTCCTTCTTGATCCAGCAAGGGGTGGAGGAGAGGTTGATGGAGAACCGGCAGCACGACGGCGTGGTGGTGATGGTGGAGAAGAACTCCAGCAGGGCTTCGCCTAAGCACCGCGGGAGAAGAAGATGTAACGGGAGAGGGAGGGCAGCACCGAGGCACAAACTGTGTTGGCTGCCCTCCCTTTGCCCCACTATATATAGGGGGGGTGGAGAGGTGAGGGCGCCCTAGGGTTTCCCCCCTAGGGGCCGGCGGCCAGGGCAAGGGGAGGGGGCGGCGACCAGGGCAAGGGGAGGGGGCGGCGGCCAGGGCCTAGGGTTTCCCCCCCTAGGTGCCTTGCCCCCCAAGGCCAAGGGGTGCGGCCAGCCCTAGGGGGTCCCACCCCCTTAGCCGCATGAGGAGAGGGCCCAGGGGGGGCGCACAGCCCCCTGAGGGCTGTGGTGTTCCCCCTTGTGGCCCACTAGGCCCAGAACCACTTCCGGACCCCCCGAAAACCCTTCCGGTACTCCGCCGATTTCCCGATGCTCCCCGGAACACTTCCGGTACTCCGAAACCTTTCATCCTATATATCAATCTTCGTCTCCGGACCATTCCGGAGACCCTCGTCTTGTCCGGGATCTCATCCGGGACTCCGAACAACCTTCGGTAACCATACACTTTTCTCACTAACAACCCTAGCGTCACCGAACGTTAAGTGTGTAGACCCTGCGGGTTCGGAAACCATGTAGACATGACCGAGACACTCCCAGGTCAATAACCAATAGCGGGATCTGGATACCCATATTGGTTCCTACATGTTTCTTGATGATCTCATCGGATGAACCACGATGTCAAGGATTCAGGCAATCCCGTATACAGTTCCCTTTGTCTCGTCGGTATGTTACTTGCCCGAGATTCGATCGTCGGTATCTCTATACCTAGTTCAATCTCGTTACCGGCAAGTCTCTTTACTCGTTACCGTAATACATAATCCCGTGACCAACTACTTAGTCACTTTGAGCTCATTGAGATGACGTATTACCGAGTGGGCCCGGAGACACCTCTCCGTCATACGGAGTGACAAATCCCAGTCTCGATCTATGTCAACTCAACAGACACCCTCGGAGATACCTGTAGAGTACCTTTATAGTCACCCAGTTACGTTGCGACGTTTGGCACACACAAAGCATTCCTACGGTGTCAGTGAGTTACATGATCTCATGGTCATAGGAACTTATACTTGACATGCAGAAAACTATAGCGATAACTGACACGATCAAAAGCTATGTTAACGTTTGGGTCTCGTCCATCACATCATTCTCCTAATGATGTGATCCCGTTATCAAATGACAACTCATGTCTATGACCTGGAAACCGCGGTCATCTTTGATCAACGAGCTAGTCCTGTAGAGGCTCACTAGGGACACAAAGTCTGTCTATTCATCCACACGTGTATCTGAGTTTCCAATCAATACAATTATAGCATGGATAATAAACGATTATCATGAACAAGGAAATATAATAATAACTCTTTTATTATTGCCTCTAGGGCATATTTCCAACACTTTGATGGTGCCTTCTCGCTGCAAGGCGCCGGTGCCGGCGTGCTGCTTGTCGCGCCCATCGGGGAGCACCTCAAGTACGTGGTCCAGATGCACTTTCCCAAGGAGCAAGCGACAAACAATACTGCAGAGTATGAGGGTTTGCTTGCCGGTCTCAGGATCGCAGCAGACCTTGGGATCAAGAAGCTGATTGTAAGGGGAGACTCGCAGTTGGTCGTCCGCCAAGTGAACAAGAATTACCAGAGTCCGTTGATGGAAGCGTACGTTGACGAAGTGAGAAAGCTTGAAGAGCACTTTGACGGCCTGCAGATGGATCATATTCCAAGAGCTCAGAACGACATCGCAGATGGCCTGTCAAAGTGTGCCGCACTAAAGTTGCGTGTGGAACCAGGAATCTTTGTGCTCAAGCTGACTCAGCCATCCGTAACACCATCAACTGGACAGACCAAGAAGAGGAAGTTGGTTTCCGGTGACTATTTTCCGGCAGAGCTTCCCGAAGCCGCCGCCAAGAAAGTCCAAAAGATCAACACCGAAAATGCTGAGGAGCAGTCTGCTCCTGCAAGCCCTAGGATTTGTACAGTTGAAGCAGACGCTCCCGACAAGGTTTGCTCCGGCAAGCTTGCCGGGGAACATCAAGCTCCGGCTGAGACACAAGTTCTCGCTGTAGAAGCGAATGTTCCCGCAGCAGCAGATGTGCCTTTAGTCCTTGTTGTCGAGCCACAAGCTCCAGCATGGGCGCAGCAGATTGTTCGTTTCCTTCAGACAGGAGAACTTCCCGAAGAGCAAGAAGAAGCTGAAAAAGTAGCCCGGCAGTCAAGTATGTACCAGTTCGTCGGCAACGAACTGTACAGAAGAAGACTCAAGGGAGTGAAATTGAAGTGTATTCCCCGGGAAGATGGACAGAAGCTGTTGGCAGAAATATATGGAGGCATATGTGGTCACCACATTGGCGCAAGAGCACTTGCCGGCAAGGCGTTCCGGCAAGGTTTCTTTTGGCCAGAAGCCCTCCAGGATGCAACTGCACAAGTAACCAAGTGTGAAGCGTGCCAGTTCCATTCTAAACAGATACACCAGCCAGCTCAAGCTCTCCAGACGATCCCTTTGTCCTGGCCATTTTTGGTCTGGGGGCTCGACATCCTCGGCCCCTTTCCCCGCGCCGTCGGGGGCTTTGAGTACTTGTACGTCGCCATCGATAAGTTCACAAAGTGGCCAGAAGTGGAACCAGTGAGAAAGGTGACCGCACAGTCAGCAGTCAAGTTCTTCAGGTCGATTGTTTGCCGTTTTGGGATCCCTAACAGGATCATCATCGATAACGGCACACAATTCACAAGTTGCACCTTCATGCAATATGTCCAAGACCTTGGCGCCAAGGTCTGCTTCGCTTCTGTTGCTCACCCAAGGAGCAACGGTCAAGCGGAGAGAGCAAACGCTGAAGTGCTGCAAGGACTCAAGACAAGAACTTTTGACAGGCTGCACAAGTGCGGAAGAAACTGGATCGAGGAGTTGCCGGCGGCTCTTTGGTCGATCAGGATGACGCCAAATCGAGCCACTGGACAGACACCCTTTGCTCTAGTCTATGGAGCAGAGGCAGTTCTCCCCACAGAACTCGTATACGGGTCGCCTCGAGTGCTCGCTTATGATGAGCTCGAGCAAGAGCAGCTGCGACAAGATGACGCGCTGCTCCTTGAGGAGGACCGTCTTCAGGCCGCTGTGCGAGCTGCTCGCTATCAACAAGCTTTGCGCCGCTACCATAGCCGCAAAGTTAAAGCCAGAAGTTTCGAGGAAGGCGACCTTGTTCTTCGGCGCGTTCAGTCCGCCAAGAATTCCAACAAGTTGACGCCGAAGTGGGAAGGGCCTTATCGAGTGAAACAAGTCACTAGGCCCGGCGCTGTCCGCCTTGAGACCGAAGATGGCTTGCCGGTGAGCAACTCCTGGAACATCGAGCATCTTCGTAAGTTTTACCCATGAGGCGCGGTTGCCGTGATCCGCTCCGGCAACCACCTTTTGTACAAGTCTTGCCACTGTTGCATGTAATCCTTTGTACAAAGCCGGGCACAGACCCCGTGCATCAGTAAAGTTTATGTGCCTCGCACGTCTTGTCATTTCATGCTTTCTATTTTTTGCATGTATCAACTGACACCCTGTGCAGCACCTACCCCCGGTAAGCAATAACGAGCCGCAAGGGCCCATATCTGTGTTTTCTCTTCTTTCTTTTTTCTCAAGGAGGAAAAGGTTCTCTCACGCACAAGTTTGCCGGGGGGGGGGGAGGAGGAGATGGTGGTATGGACCAAGTGTCGTTCAAGAAAGTCTCGCCTTGCCGGGAAGCAGACAACACAAAAGCTAAGTTACCAAAGTTTGAGCAATCAAATTTTTAAATTTTTGAGTTATCTTCCTTGAACGGCCGTGCTTTGTATGGAAAACCTGTGCACGGAGTAACCAACTCGTGGCTAGTTGCGCCCTTATTTTGTTTCGAGTTTGCACAACAACTTAAGCGTGCTGCGACAAGTGTCGCGCCCTTACTTTGTTTCCGAGCCCGCTCAACAACCTAAGTGTGCTGCAACTGGCTGCGACAAGGTTTCTTGTCGACAACGGCACCGCCAGCAGGCTGCTGAAGTTCCGCACTCAGCGCTCGCGGCAAAGGTGCCTACGCCGGCAAGTTCCCTAAAAGCGTAGGGTAAAAACATACAAAGCAAGGAAGTCAAGTAAAGGAAATAACGTTACATTAACCACCTAAGATAGAGTTATATTACAAAATGACTTGCCGCAATTCTAATAGACTATTGTTCATAACATGGTTGGCAGCGGCAAGAAAAGAAAAGGAAAGAAAAACAGTCAAGCAAATATCCAAAAAGAAGATTTGAAAGAAGAAAAGTCCAAGGGTTTACCTGCGCGGGCCTCCTCCTCGGTGGGGTTCCTTGCCGGGGAGCTCTCCCTCGGCGGCGTGGTGGTAGCTCCCGCCGGCGAAGGGCCGCTAGCGCCATCCCTCGCCGGAGAGGTCGCTCTTGGCGGAGTGCTCGCTCTTGGCGGGGTGCTCGCCCTTGGCGGGGTGCCCGCCCTTCGCGGAGTGTTCACCCTTGCCGGAGAGCTCCCCCTTGGCGGTGTGGTCGAGGCGTGCGGCACGTCGGGGGCGGTCTCCTGGCGCTCCTGATGCTGCTGCTCTGCTCCTGCACAAGTCAACAAGCAAGATATCAGCAAGGATAGAAATAGCACCCACGCGCGCCTAAACAGCGGAAGATGAACTACACTTACGCTGGGGGCTGCGCTGGGGGCTGCTCCGAAGAACAGACGCCAGGTCCGGCAAGCTTGTCTCGGGCGCACCCCCTGCTGTTGCGGCGGGCTCGTCCTCGATGACGATCACCGGGACCTTGGCCCTCTTCGCCGCCCTCTGGGCCAGAGTTCTGAAAAGGACAGGTGCAGAGTTAGGCGAAAGAGGTGCAAGACAAAGCAACAGAAGATCAAAGAAAAACAAGAATTGCGAAGACTTACTCTCCTTCCTCTTCGTCGGAGCTGAGCGCAGAGAAATCGAAGTCTGGCTCGCGTACCCCAGCGCGAGGCTCCCTTGGCCGCTTGGCGGGAGCGGGGGCGGTGGTCTGAGAAGACCCCGCTCCGGTTGCCGCCGAAGCACGAGGGGCGGCAGGAGAAGAGGCGCCGGACCGGGAAGATCCCCCTCCAGCCGCTGCAGAAGCGCGAGGAGCTCCCGTGGCGGCCTTGCTTGCCGCGGTGCCACGTGTCGCGCGGCGATGCGGCTGTTGGCCCGTCTGCCGCCCCGTCACGTCTGCGGCCTTGCGGAGACGCCTCCTTGTCGGAGCTGGAGGACTTGCTGGTGGTGGCGAGCTGCCCGAAGACGAGGAGGAGGAGCCGATCTCCAGCGAGCCGCTCGAGTCCTCGGCAGGCTCGCTTGACCCGGCACCCTGCTCGGCGGCCCCGCTCGACTCGATGCCCTGCTCGGTGGGCTCGCTTGTCCCGGCGAGTTGCCCGGCAAGCTTCCCCGCCTTGCGAAGCTCTTCCTGCTCGGCAAGGCTTGTCGCCTCCACTGCCTCCGCCTCCTCCACTGTGTACCCAAACTCGCCCGCGGCCGCGGCTGCCGCTGCCTCTTCCAGTCTGGTGGCAATGTATGCCATCTCCTGGTCGGTGGTGTCGCGGGTGAGGCCTTTCTTCTCGTCGGGATCGACTGGCAGTTCCACCAAGTTGTCGAAGAACGTCTACACGGCTTCGTCGGAAGGTTCTTGCCAAGTGGGGTCGATCCCGTGGGAATCGCACAGCGGCATCACTGCGTGGATGGCGCTGAGCGACGAGCTGTTGGACAACGGAACTACGCCCTGCGGCAACGCAAACATCTCGGGATGGGCGGAGTCGTACTTGAACAACGCCTGGAGCATTGCGTTGAGCTCCAGGACAGTGAAGTTATAATTAAGGCCCGGGCGCAGCCTCATGATATCTGCCGCGTTCTCGAACTCCCAGACGGCCCTCTTCCTCTCCTGCAAGGGGGCGATTCGGCGGCGGAGAAAGTCTGCTCCAACTGCGCCCACGGTGAGCTTGGCGTGCCTAAGGCGAAGAATCCGAAGCTGTCTAAATCCTTGTCTTGCCTTGCGTCTCTCGATCCCGCTCAACCCCTCTCAAGCTACTACATAGATGCGCGACCTCACGACTAAGTCCTAACCCTAGGACATCTGCCGTGACAAAACCACGACAATATTCATTGCGGAAAAGCATCTCTTCACTGATGCTGTGGCAATTGGCAAAATTAGCACCAACTTGAGAAGTTGATACACCAAAGGAAAAGCAAGATGCTTTTTAGTTTCCACCAACACTTTAGCAAGATCAGCAATGCCATCCAAATTGTAAAATCTCTGGTCCGCTAGAACATTGTCAATGAAAATCCGAAGTTCATGTCCGAGATCCATCAATTATGATGAATTGAAATCATCAGGATTGTCGGTGTACTAAAGTAGGGGTACCTTAGTATCCCGAACTTGTGCACGGGCAGTTGCAGCGTCCCGCGGCAAGGCTTGCCAAGCGACCGCCAAGATCCTCCGAGGTCCCCTTGGGGCCATTTAAGAACAAAGTATTCAAGTCAAAGAGACAAGACCCCGGCAAGAGGAGCTTGCCGGGATGGCCACTCAAGGCACAAAACCACTCAAGGTACAAGACCCTGGCAAGAGGAGCTTGCCGGGAAGGCCAACCAAAGGCACCTCAAGAGAACTTGCCGCGACGCGCCACGCATCCCGGCAAGGCCCGGTGAGCGACAAGCTCCTAGGCGCGACAAGATAGCGACTGCGGCAAGGCACTTGTCGCGGCAAGCTTCCACTCGGTACCCACGCTCCAGCTCATCCACCCACGTGTCGCCCTGGGACCCTCCCAGGCGCACGTGGCGGAAGGCTGTGCAGCCAGGGGAACACGGTGGCAAGCTGCGATGACGGGGCTACCGTCGTGGCGAACGGTGGCGCCCCTGACGGCCACTTTTTGCACTGTTTGGGGCGACGGCGACTGGCATTCAATGCCCTTGTCCCCTGCCGTCAGGGTTAGGTATAGAGCACTATACAAATACTGTTCCAACAACCACTCTTTTGACTTTTTTACCCCCATCTGTGTTGCCACCTGTTGGTGACCCCTTTTGACCTATAAAAGGAGGCCCATGCGCAACGTAGAAGAGGTTCCGAACATCGATGACTCTCCACGCTCGGTCTCGTTAGCGGCTAGAGTGTACTGTAGCTCTCCTCCTTCCCGAGCCAAGAACTCAATAACAAACCACAAAGCAGGAGTAGGGTTTTACGCATCCGTGCGGCCCGAACCTGGGTAAACTGCTCGCGTGCTTGCCTCGATCCGCTCTTTGTGCATCCTCCGCCCCCTGCCGTACGGAGAAGGGGCTCCGGTCCCATAGGTGTTCGTGGGCGATCAATTTCCCCGACAAGGATAAAACTCGGCTAGCTTCAATAAACTCTCCAAGTTAAAAGCAGCGAAGGAGTTTCTTGGGTTGAAAGAAGCCATGTGGATAAGCAGTGCAGAATTCACTTCACTGAATCTATCATCGAACTCTGGAAGTTGCCAATCAATAAAAAAATTAAGGCACTCTATTTGGTAATGATGAAGGTTTGTAATATTGGTTCTTTTTCTTGGTTTATGCCGATCGACATATTCATCATGCATGTTTACCTTAGGAATGTCATGTTCTTCACAGAATGAATATACCTTCTCTAGAAGTGATTCCCATCCATCATCTCTTAGTTGTTGTAGATCATTCCGTGTTGAGTTCACACATGACATGGCATTCAAGATATCTTGATCCTTTTGCTGCAATGCATGTGACAAAGTATTGGCACTCCCTAATATACGGAACATCATGTGCAAATAGAACACAAAATCAAAGGTTCCAAAATATGATAGAAGGCCCCGTGCTTCACTTTTCTTGGAATCCTTCTTGCCTTCTTTTGCTACATAATTCAGGACACTAACAATTGATGGGAACAACTGGATTAAGCTTGAGAGGGTTCTATAGTGAGAACCCCAACGGGTGTCTCCCGCCCTTTGAAGTGACTGGTTTTGATTCAGCCCTGTGCCAGTACTAATTCGTCCACTACTTATGGATTTTTTTTTACATTTTCTCGGTTACTCTCTCCGATCATGTCTTTTCTTTTGCAAGAAGCTCCGACCACATTAAACAACAGAGAGATCATATAAAAGAAATCTGCAATATCTTCATTCTTCTTTGAAATTGCCACTATAACCAATTGAAGTTGGTGAGCAAAACAATGCACATAATATGCTGACCTATTCTCTTCCAGAATTTTGGCTTTCAAGCCATTGAACTCACCACGCTTGTTGCTTGCGCCATCATAGCATTGCCCTCTAACTTGTTTGAAGCTTAATCCAATATCGGCAAGCAATTTTTCAAGGGCTGACTTGAGACACGTTGCAGATGTTTCTTTCACATGTACAACTCCAACTAAACGTTCCAGGATCACTCCAAGCTTGTCAACATATCTCAAGACAACAGCCATCTGTTCTTTATCTGACACATCCGAAGCCTCGTCAATCAATAAACTAAAAACATCCCCACCAATGTCTTCAAGAATAGAATTCAATGTTATCTGTGCAAAACAAGGGAGAATGTCATTTTGAGTGCTCATAGAGATAAACTGCATGAAATAATAAATATATAGTAGCGAATAGTGATGGTTGTTATTCACCTTTGCAAAATAACTCGCAAGTTCTTTTTGAATATCTGGACACACCCATTTGCAATTTTTTGGAGCATTCTGAAGGACTACCTTCCTTACATCCTCATTCTGATTTGCCAATGTTTGTACCAACTCTCGAAAATTCCCCTTATTTTTTGACTCCTCCGATTCGTCATTGCCACGGAAAGCTAAACCTTGATGTAGCAAGTATCAAACCAATTCAACAGAAGTATTCAGACGAATACGGTTTTGCTTCTTTGTTATATCGGTTTGCTTGTCGAGGGCAACCTTAATGGACTGATTTTGATTCATTAAAGCATCACATCTTTTAACACCTACATTGTGAAAGCTATTAACTTCACCCTCATGAGTATCTAGTCTATGTTTCTTGTTCCAACAAGAGAAACCTTTAACAACAAATGCATCATTACCACCTTGGCCATCAATGCAATCTCTAAATAGATAGCAACACAAGCAAAATGCCTTATGCACCTTATCACTATACTCTAGCCAATGATAGTCTTTAAATCGTTTTGGATTAAATCTCCGTTCAGCTCCTGTGATGGTTTTTTGAGGATATTCAAAGCCTTCTTTTGGTCTATAAGGTCCTCTATCTAAATATATTCTTCTAATCTCATCTTTCTTCTTAGGATTCTTTGTGTACTGCCCTATTCTTTTTCGATTAGCTGGATCATGAGGAAGTTCATCTAAGTTAATTTCTGCCATAGGCGGAGGAGTAGTACCAATGTTTGATGCAAGATCTTGTCTTGGTTTAACTAGCCTTGAAGTCCCTGCCACATTATTATCCGGTGTTGGTCATTTCCCTTTCAACAAAAATTTATCCATATCCTCTTTGTCCAAGTCAAATCAAAGAGAAGAAACTAAAACATTACTTATCCAGTAGGCAGTAGCCATCAAGAAATCAAAGCACATGTAGAATTGTACAGTCTAGAGGGCGAGAGAGACAGAGTTCAGATTACCTGGGATGGGAAGAACTTGCAGATTAATTATGCAGTGGCGGTCTAGCGGATCGACCGGATATTCCCCAGATGAAACAACGTCGAGTTCTCCGTCGTTCGCCGCCGTTTCGCTGCGGCGGCTGCGGAATTAGGTATCGGGATGAGGAGGCGAAGAGACGAGGGCGAGGGTGTCCGTAGAGGCGTACAACAGCGTACAACGATTTTAATCGAAGAAACGTGCGTATGCATTGGGCCGGCCGGCCGGGCCTTGTGTAATTGTTTGCTGCCACACGTTGTTTTATTTTTTTAGAACTTAATAAATGTTATGGGCTTTGGGCGTAGGCTTTAGGGATTAGGTGCTGGGCTGGGGTCAATGGCATTTTTGGGCTGGGGTCACACGAATTTTTCTTAATACATATTAGCTAAACAGCCAAAATCCATTGATGTCTATTGACACCAATGGCTACATGGGAGCTCCGTCCCTGGTCTTAGGAAGCGTAGATGCAGATCCCCGCCGTTGTGGCCTACGCTGCCTTGTTGCGGGCGGAGCGGCCGAAGATCACATGACGCGCATGTCGTTTTGCTATGTTGTTGACAGCAGCGGCAATGCCTGCATCTTACAATGCAAGGTAAAGTAAAGGACATGGCATTTGTTCCATTTTTTTGCATCATTGGATTGTGATGTGCCTGAACCGAATGAGAAATGGAGAACAACTTCATCGTTCTATAGTTCACACATCATCACGACAGTTTTTAGGAATCTTCATGATAGTGACACGGCAAATTTTAGTTTAAGTCGCCATGACAAATTTATTGTAAAGAGCATGGCAAATTTACTGTTTTAAATATGATGGTAAATTTACATTTTCAGAACATGGCAAATTTAACTACGTAGCACGGCAGAAATCTTTGCAATAGTTCACAAATCATCACGACAATTTTTAGAAATCTTTGTAATAGTGACACGGCAAATTTTAGTTTAAGTAGCCGTGTCAATTTTTAGTTAATTTCGCCATGGCAAATTTATTGTAAAGAGCATGGCAATTTTTTGTTTAAAATATGTTGGCAATTTTACATTTCCAGAACATGGCAATTTAACTACGTAGCACGGTAAATATACTTGTATAGCTGTGGCATTTTTAAATTTATTTCCGTGGCAAAAATTAATCCATTTCTTGTCGTTGCAATTTTCTCTCCATTTTTGCCATGGCAAATTTAACTCAATTTTTTTCTAGGGCAAAAATACGTTTATTTTCACATGGCAAATTTTAGGTTAAGTTGCCATGGAAATTTTTAGCTTAAGCCGCCATGGAAAATTTATCACAAAGAGCATGGCAATTTAAATTCAAATATTATGACAAATTTAAATTTATAGAACATGGAAAATTTTACTATGTAGCATCTTAAATATACTTGTGTAGCTGATGTCTACACACGCTTCTACTCTTGTAGACTATGTTGGGCCTCCAAGCGCAGAGGTTTGTAGGACAGCAGCAATTTCCCTCAAGTGGATGACCTAAGGTTTATCGAACTCAGGGAAGTAGAGGTTGAAGATGGTCTCTCTCAAACAACCCTGCAACTAAGATACAAGAAGTCTCTTGTGTCCCCAACACACCTAATACAACTAGGAGTTGTATAGGTGCACTAGTTCGGCGAAGAGATGGTAAAATATGGATGATAGGAGTGGCAAAGCAAAGTAATATAATTCTGTAATAAAAAGCGCAGCAAGCAAACAAGTGGTAAACGTGAGCACAAATGGTATTGCAATGGTGGAAACAAGGCCTAGGCTTCATACTTTCACTAGTGGCAACTCCCAACAACATTAACATAATCGAATCACATGATATTTCCCATAAAACATGCAAAGGGGACGCACTCGGAGGTCATTCCTTCGTGGTCAAGAGAGGACGAGAATTGTGTAGGGCTACAAAAGCACACCTCAAAGTTAGTAGTTCTCAATCTAAGGATTTCCCAATGTCACCGCGGCCATTCAAAGAGAGTCTCACAATCACCACAACATATCTAAAGGATAGTCAAAGACAAGCACCAAGAGACTCTCAATCTTCAATCAACACACAAGAGAGGAAATCACTCATGAAAATACTTTTCTAATCCATGTCCAATAGACCGCTGTCACCTTGGTCTCGGGGATTATACTAGATAAAGACAAGTGAGTACATCAATCCAATACATAGAGGAAGGGGAAATATCATGGGATCACCCTAGATTAACATAGCCTATGATCACAACGAAGATCACATCATGGGAGAGAGAATTGACCACATAGCTACTAGTAAGAAACCTCAGCCCCGAGGAGGAACTACTCCCGCCTCATGGAGGGAGGAAGCAACGTCGATGGAGATGAATCCGGGGGCACTTCCCTGTCCCGACAGGGTGCCGGCACAGGAATTCTGGTCTCCCGAAGCTTGATGGCGATGGCGGCGGAGATCGGAATCGCGTCTGGAGAAAAGGGGTCTGGAATCAGGGTTTCCGCGACATGGTGTAAATATATGCCAAAGGGAGGCATCAGAGGGGGTCAGGGGTGCCCAGGCGCCCCCCCCGGCGCGGCCAGGGGGGCGCGTGGGCAAGCCGCCTGGAGCCCCTGTGGGTCCCCTCCGGCCCTTCTTTGGCCGCATGGAAGCTTCCGGAACGCTGATTTTTTTATATAATTTTTCTGGATTTTTTCTGGCAGTTCTCGTAATGTGAAAACCTGAAATACAAAAACAGCCGAAAACATAAACTGGCACTGGTGTGCACTGAGTTAATAGGTTAGTCCAAATATGATCAAAAGTGTATGGAAGTGTATAAATAACATAGCAATATCACCCAACAGAGGCATGGAGCAAGCAGAAATTATAGATACGTTTTGGACGTATCAGTAGCCATGGCATTTTTTAATTTCTTTCAATGGCAAAAGTACTACTTTTTTGCAATTTAACTCCATTTTATGCCATGGCAATCTTTTTTAATTAACATGTTAAAAAACCTGTAAACTTGCCATGGCAAAATTATAATTGTTCAAAAACATGGCAAACTTTGCCATGGCAATTTACGATGTTAAAAAACATGGCATCCTTTTGTAGATGTTCAAAAATATGACAAATTTGCCATCGAATTTTAAAATGTTCAAAAACATGGCAAACTTGCCATGGCAAACTTTAATATGTGTAAAAACATGGTAAGTTCTTTTAATTAAGTTTGTTCAAAAACATGACAAACTTCTTTTAATTAACATGTTCACAAACATGCAAACTTGCCATGGCAACTAAAGATGTTACAAAATGTAACAATGTTTGTAGATGTTTAAAACCATGGCAAATTTGCCATGGCAACTAAAATCGGTATTGTTTATAGATGTGTCTTTTTTCCATGGCAACATATTCATTTTTTGCGATGGCTCGTTGTGTCTTTTTGCCATGTTCATCTGGAGAATGCTTGTCATGGACATTACAAATTAGTTTGAGAGCACGACAAGTTTGTTCTTTCAAATTTGTTTTTTCCATGGGGACTACATGTAGAATATTAGTACAACTTAAGGTGTTTTCTCCATTTTTTTTCAAAAAAATTCTATGTGTCTAAAGATAACTTTTTTCACCATATCACTTCATGGCAACTTTTGCGTTTTTTTTGTAAACTTCGCCGTGATGGCACTTTTTCATACTTTTTTTAGAGTACGCCAAAAGCGTACCTTAACTTTATAGATAAAGAGGGCCAGGATCACATGAGAGTTACAAGATTGGAAGAATAACTTTCAAAAGAGACGCACACCCTAGCACACCTGAATAGCTAGCCTATGCCTACACTCTCACAAAACGAACCGAATCCTCCTCCGCCCAAACCCGCCAGTCTCCAATCTTTGAGCTCCACAATAATTGCTATTGCCAACTCAGACGCGGTCCTCTGCTGGCTGATCCTATGAAAGACTCTGGCGTTGCGCTGCTTCCAAAGAGCCCAAGAGGTCGCTATGATCACCATGTCAAAACCGCGCTTGTGACCTTTCCTGAAGTTATTCCTCGTGGTCAGCCACCACTCTAGTAAGGTGTCTACCTGTCTAGGGATAGTACCCCTCAAGCTCAGCGTCTCGAATATGTAATGCCACACTTCCCTGGCATAGACGCACTGGATGAGAATGTGCTCCGCATTGTCTTCCTCTTGAAGACACGTGAAACAATGGGACGTCGCATTCTGGAGACCGTGCCTGGCTCTTCTGTCCGACGTCCAGATCCGGTGTTGCACAACCAACCACATGAAGATTTTACACTTCAGGATAGCCCAACTTCTCCTAATGCAAGTGGCATAGGGGGCCCTCTCGGCACACTAGCAAAGCCGAATGTAAGTGGATTTTGCCGTGTAAGCTCCGGATGGGTCAGCCGACCAAGATAAATAGTCGTCTCCGGTGGGATCGCGATTGACCGTACTTATCGCAAGGTTGAGATGCAGGAGTTGCATGTGGGCAAGAAAGTTTACCTTGCCGCTGATATCAAGTAACCATCTCCCCTCCAGTAATCCTTCCTCGACCGAGCGACGATTTATCGTGCGCGTGTCCACAAGAGTATGGATGAGCGGCGCAATGTCCTTAATCGCAAAGCCATAGATCCATCTGTCTCTCCAAAACAAGACCTTGCTGCCCTTCCCCACCGAGATGTGTACCATACGGTAGAACACCTCCCGAGCCTCTCTGTCCACCACCATGGGTAAACCTTGCCATGGCCTGTCAGGATCCGTCCTTCGAAGCCACTCCCACCAAACTCGCAGGTTCAGCCCTTGTAACTGAAGATTGTGGACACCCAAACCGCCCAGCCAAGTAGGTTTGCAAACCAAGTTCTAGGCCACAAGGCATTGATCTCTGTTCACTTTATCTTTGCCTGCCCAAAAGAACGATCACATCCATTGGTCGATCTCTTCAAACAGCCAGACCGGTGCCTCAGTGACCATAAAATGATGTATAGGTTTGGCCACGCTCACAGACTTAACTAACACTAGTCGACCAGGGCAGTGAATCAGCTCCCTTTGCCAAGCCGGGGCAAAACTCTTGGCTTGATCTAACATGGGATGCCAATCGGCCCTCGACAGCTGCTTAATTGCCAATTGAAGTCCAAGGTATTTGCATGGGAAGTTGCCCAAACGACAATGCAAAATGGACTCCACCCGAGCTCTATCATTACTGTCCCCGTGGATCATGATGGCCATAGACTTTTGATAGTTGATCCTTAGACCTGAAGCCTCACCAAACACCTGTAACACCGACCTAACAAATGTGAGGTCCAGTGCATGGGGCTTTATGAACATGGCTACGTCGTCAGCGTAGATTGACACCGACTGGTGAGCGGCGATGCCCGGGAACTTTCCAATGACACCTAGGTGGGCAACCTTGATCATGATGCGCGACAAAACATCCGTGGAGATGACGAATAACAGGGGTAAGACCGGGTCCCCCTGCCTGAGGCCCTTGGCATGGGTGAAGTTTCTACCGAGAACCCCATTGACGATCACCTTGATGGAGGCAGTCCGCAAGAGGATAGTGATCCACCCACACCACTTCTGTCCAAAAACTTTTTCATACTGTATAGATGCAAATTGCCATGATTTATTCCCTTTTCTGTCATTTTTAAAACATAAACTTGAACATGGCAATTTTTTCATAGAATGGCAAAAGTCCATGGGAATTTTGACGTGCAATAGACCATTGTTTATTAGCAATCATAGAAAAAACTGGGCTTTTTTACTAGTTGTAACTTACTATGGGCTTTATTTTTCATTTTCATTTTCCCAGGAAAAAGGTCTGTAGGGCCTATGGATGGGGCGTTCGTGCTGGGGCGTTCTCCTCCCGAACGAGTTGTTCGGTCGATGCCCCTTCCGTACCGAACGAAGCGTTTGGTCTGGGGTGCTCCAGACCAAACAGTCGCGCGATATCGGGGTCCAATAACAACGTTTACATAGTCCGGGGCTCAAAAAGCCAAACATACCGACCTGCCTGTAGTGCCAGGGAATTCCTAGCAATATTTTGAGCATCTACGTTTGTTTCTCTGTGTTCATGAAAAAAACGTCACTTCTTTCCCGCAGCATTCGTCAAGTCTCCCCAATCATCATGGCATTAGGACCAAGATTGCCCTCAGCAATGCAACGCACTATCCCGGCACAATCAGATGCTATAACAAAGGCACCCACATGAAGATCTTGCTTAAGGCAAGGAGCTTCTCGGCAGTCCATTGCCTCCAAACGGGTAGGATGCATATCCCCTCTGAGACAAGTATAGAGGCCCCCATGAAGATGACATCTTTTCTCCTGAAAATAGCAGCAGCAGAACATCGGCGTGTTGCCGGTCAGATCGTCCCATCACAATTACCTTTGGCTACCCCGACAGGTGAAGGGATCCAACTAGTTCGTCTGATACTCACACATCCTTTGCTAGCCAACTGATCGTCAGGGCCAGCCCTGAGGGGGGGCAGGGGGCGCGGCCGCCTCGGGCCCCCGAGTAGGAAGGGGCCCACAATGGATTGGTTTCCCCGTATATACTCCCTCCGTTCTAAAATAGATGATCCAAATTTATACTAACTTTGTACTAAAGTTAGTACAAAGTTGAGTCATCTATTTTGGAACGGAGGGAGTACATACGTGTGTGATGGCCTAGCGATTGATTTTCCACAAGGAAACAAATATTAACTGATTGATAAATTATCAGCTTATCGCTGGCCGTGCAATCTTCCCGTATTATACTTCGCCTCCCCAATTGGCAACAAATCAGCCATTCTAATCATGATTTTCGGCTGCTGAGCACCATTAGTGTAGGAAGGTAATGCCTAATGATGTTGCCAGATTCCTGTCTGTCACATCCCTAGTTAGCACTTACTTTAGTACCTAGCTAGAGTGTGCATCATGTCTACTTTCAAAGAAACTGGAAATGGGATTAACAGAAACCCCAGCACCCCTCTCCTAACAACTAGGGTTTGTTAAAATATTTTCCAATGAACCCAAAATGCCCTTCAAAAATGTTCATCATTTCTGCCTTGGTCTTAAACCTCTGCCAAAAATGGTGCACATTTTTATAGGACACTCTAGGGCTTTGGATTAAATCATATGGTATTTGTATTTGGGCATTTAAATACTTTTAAATATTTTAAATGCTCAAATAATCATGAACTATAATGTTTCCTACTGTTCATATTATATACAGTGGGTATGACAAGTTTCATGAGTTATAAAAATGCTCTAGCATTTTTATTAATTAAACAAAGATGCAAAACAAATGAAACAGAAAAGAAAATAGGAAAAGGAAAATAGGAAAAAGCACTTACCTCGGGCCCAGCCCTGTAGCAGGCCGGCCCAGCCCACCAGTCCTCCTCTGTCGTCTTCCTCCTCGTGCCAGAAGGATGCGTTCGTGGCCGCCGCGCACCGGCACGCGCCCGACCACCTCCAGGCTGCTTGCCTGCCTCCCCGATGGCCTGGATGACTCCACGAATCGACACGCAGCTGCCCCGACCGCTCTCATTCCTCCCCCTCGTCTCCATGGCCCTCCCCTGGCTCTCTCCTCCTCCATCACCGAGCCGCCGTCGCCGCCGCTCGCCGTAGCCGCACTTAGAGCCACCCCCTCGCCCCGTGAGTGTGTCCAGAAGATCCGCCGCGTCGTCCACTTCCTCCTCGCTGAGCCACGAGCCGCCGGAAGCCCTGCAACGCCTCCACGCCGTCGTCCCCTTCCTCGGATCGCCGGAGCACCTCGCCGCCGTTACGAAGCTACAGCGCGTCCCCGACCCCTCCGTCGAGCTCGTTAGCACCGCAGTGAGCTTCTACGTCGAACCCCTCCTTCCTCCATCCCTTTTGCGCCGTGTAGCCGCCGCTCTGTTGATCACCGAAACGCACCGCCGTCGTGCTCGCCGCCGGTGATGCTCCGGTGACCATTTGGTCACTGGCACCCATCCATCACACTCATCGCAGCGCGTAGATGCGATAGGTGCTACGCACGCATCGCCTAGGCCCCTGCAGCCGCATCTCCACACACGCCCGACGCCGGTCGCCGCCGTCGAGCTTGTTGCCGTCGTCTCCGGCTACCCCAGGTCCGGCGACCACCACCATCCGACGCGCAAGGGCAAGAGCTTTCCAACGCGCCTAGCCGCAGCTCGAGCCGTGCCCCGTAGGCGATTTCCGAAGCACGCCGCCGTACTTGGCCTCGCCGGCGTCACATCACCGGCGGGTTTGACCTGTTTGACCAGGGGGTTGACTACCCCTGGGTCACTGACGTGTGGGCCACCTTTTGCTAATTAGTTAGTTTAATTAAGTTTCTGCTAATTTAATTAGTTAATTAATTTAGTCACTGACCCGTGGGCCCAGGCCCCACTGACAGCTAATTAGTTTTAGTTTAACTTTAATTGACTTAGTTAATTAGCTGTGACACTGACATGCAGGGCCCACATGTCATGTTTGACTTGGACTAGCTCCTGTTGACTGACTGACGTCAGCATGATGTCATGCTGATGCAGTAAAGGTTTTTCTGGGATTTTTAGATTAAAAATAATTCAGGAAATTCCAGAAAATACCCAAAACTTCTAAAAATCATATAAAATCAACCATAGCTCAGATGGAAAAGATTTATATATGAAAAATGATCAGAAAAATCCAATCTTTCCAATGGCACTGGTTTCATGCATGTTTGAACAAGTTAACTTGCTGTATACATCAGAAACATGATAATGCACTTATTTAAATAATAGTTTGAACTCCAATTTGAATCTTTGATTCAAATAGGTTCAAACCCTTCTGGTTTTAGTTGCATTAGCCAACACACATGCATCTTGCCACGTCATGAGCATGCATCATATTGTTGCATTTGTTTGTTAATGATTGTATCGCCGGTATTCTCTGTTTTAGGTCCTGCTCCCGAGGATACTGCTGCGTATCCAGTAGAAGAGGAGTACCCGACAACTACCTTGTCAGGCAAGCAATCATTGATCATTCCGATACAAACCCAATCTTCTCGCTCCTGCTCTCTTTTACTGCATTAAGGCAACAGCGTGTGAACTGCTACTTGCTGCGGTAGTTGAACCCTATCCCTCGCATGACCTGTCATTGCCACGGTAAATAGTTGAAACCCACTAGCATGTGTAGGAGTTGATTGAGCCATGTGATGTGTGATCCACCATGCTATTTGTTTATGTTGCCTGCTATGCTTAGAGTTGTGTCTGGTCTGGTTCATCTGGGTGATGGATCAGAGTGAAATGATCATACCGATAAAGAGAAGGAAGTGTGGAATACGCTTGGTAAAGGTATCGATGAAAGGCCGTAGGACCCGAGATCTGCATGTGTGGTTCAAGTTACAGCTACTACCACACATTGGGATCCTTAATTGACCCTCTCGGCTTATTAATTACCCTTGATCTCTGTCCAGGAGTTGCAACTAGTTTCTGGTGTCTATAGCTTACTGGAGGTCATGCACAACGCTGACCCTCGGGGTGGGTTGTGATGCGACAGGTACGTGGCACGGTGTACCGTTTGCCCGTTTGGTGACTCGGGAACCCTGTACACATCGTTTGGGGCCGTGAGCGACACCCCGGCCGGATCTCCCCACGGATGGAACCCAAATAGGCGATAAACCTGGACGAGAGACTTGACTAGTTAGTCAGGTCGTGGCCGACACCCTCGCTGGGCTTCCGCTTGAAGGTTGCCGAGTACACGCCGAGTATACGGCGATAAGTGGTGGGAGCGTGTGTGAAGAGGTACACCCCTGCAGGGTTATCAAACTATTCGAATAGCCGTTGTTCGCGATACGGACTACTTGGTTACTCTTACAGTTCATAGACAAGTTGATGGATACTACTAAAAGCCTCAAGATAAGTGTGAGTGCCGTGGATGGCCCTTCCGTAGGATGACGGAAGAGGATCCTCGGTAGTGTATTGATGTGGTGAGTAGAGGACTCGTGTTCGTAATAACATCTTGCAATCCGTTGAGAGTTGTAGTATAGGTTAGCCAAGGTCAAAGATGGCATTCTGCTATGAACTCCAGTACCCCCCTTTGATAATGTTGCATGTATGGTAGGTTCTGTGGTAAGACTTGCTGAGTACCTTTGTACTCATGTTTGCTTAATAACTGTTGCAGAGGAGAACCCTGCCCCTGCTGATGGGTTCTACATAGACGTTGACGTCGACGAGTAGCTTGACACCCAGACGGAGATCTGGAGCTTGTGAAGGGCCTTGTAGATATTCAGGCTACACCAAGCCTGTTTTATTTTCTAAGTTGTCTGTACTCAGACATGTAGCTTCCGCTTGTGCTTGTATGACTGTATGACTTGAGTGTTGGGTCATGTGACCCCTACCTGTATGGATATGTTATGTATGGCTCTTGGAGCCTTTTAAATAAAGTACTTTGAGTCATAGAGTTCTGTTGTGATGCAATGTTGTATTTGCACATATTGAGCATATTGTGTGTATGTTTGAAATGCTTGGTATGTGTGGGATCCGACACCTAGTTGTTTTCCTTTGGTAGCCTACCTTACAGGGAAATGCCTCCTAGTGATTCCAATGAGCCTTGGTAGCTTGCTACTACTCGGAACACGTAGGCTGGCCGGCATGTGTCCTTCTTCGTTCCTGTGTCTGTCCCTTAGGGGAAATGTCACGCGTTGTTCCTTTAAGTCCATGTAGCTTGCTACGACTTGGGTTCATACGTTGATGACCGACACGTTCGTTGCTGGGTCATGGATGCCTGTCTCTGTAATTTAGTGCCACTTTTGGATTATAACTAGCCATGTCGGCCCGGGTTCTCTGTCATATGGATGCTAGCGACACTGTCATATACGTGTGCCAAAATGCGCAAACGGTCCCGGGCCAGGTAAGGTGGCACCCGTGGGGTTACCGTGCGTGAGGCCGCAAAGTGATATGACGTGTTACAGCTAGATCGGTGTGACTTAGGATCGGGGTCCCGACAGCGTTGGCATCAGAGCTGGACTGCCTGTAGGTTTCTCAAGCCAAACTGGTCGATGTTGAGTCTAGAAAAATTCTTAGTTATATGTAGGGGAATTGATTGTGGAAGGGAACGTAAGGCTCTTTTTACTCCTTTACCTTATGCCCTTCTGATCTGAGTCAGTCTATTCTTTCTACGGGGATTTAGGACTAGGCCTCTTATCCTTATTAGGTTCACGTGTTACTAATCCGTAGACTCTTAGGATTGTTGGTCAAGCCTCAGTTCAGTTTCTATCCTTTTAGTATGATGATTGTTGGACCCGGAACCTTGATATGGAATTGTTGAGTGGCTATGCTATCATTTGTATGATGTCTCAAATTTTGTTTGAGCATTTACAGTTGTTATGCTGCCCGATTTCTTCCAGAAACACTAATGCCTTTGCATTACTTCGTGTTTCAGATGTCTGGCCGCATCCCTCACCAAGTGGTTCGTTTGACTCGGTGCATTAGTGTGCCCGTTCACACGGCCATGCTAGTCCGTGTGCTGACTGAGACCGGTTATCGCTGGTATCCTGAATACACCGTGGAGGAACAGTACCGGGATCTCAATCAGAGTCAGTATTTCTGCACAGTCCGGATATACCCCTCATATCCTGGAGCTAACGACCCCATCCATTGGTCTTATGGACTGGGGATTACCATCGAGATGGCAGTGCAGGATGCCGCTTATTCGATGATGACCATTCTCCGTGCTAGGCATGCCCTGTTGCTGAACACTGAGTTCTGTTACATGCCAGACTCACTTCCCGGAGAGGAAGGCTACTACACTGGTCTGTATACTGATGCTGCTCATGAAGAGCCACTGCTTCAGACTACTGTTCAGATGTTGGAGGATGGAAACCGTGAGGTCTGTGCCCTCCGAATGGAGCTGTATAACACTCGAGCTACTCATTGGACTACTTTGACACGGCTTGCACCTGCTGTGCACGCCGGATATCTGGACATGCGGGATTTGTACCCCGTGCGGACTCGTCTGCCTGATCGCATGGATTGGCGTGACGTTGGGGGTATTACACCTCCACGTGGGCATCGGTTACCACCAGCATCGGGACCGAGACCACACCCGTGTCCTTATGGTCCACAGCCTTCGAGTGCTCGCGAGTTTCAAGATCCGTCTGTTCCACTTCCAGGCTACGGTGGTAATCTTTACGAGGATTACTACGCGAATGTCTGAGCTAGGCCGTGGTTGTAGTAGTATTGTAGTAGTTGTATTTCCACAGTCCTGCGCGTCTTGTGGAATATGACTTAGTGTGTACTGAGTTCCGGAGGTGTAGTTAAATAATGTATAGGAGCTTGGAATGCCTCTGATGGGATGTATCGTCTTTCACCGCAGTTGTACTTTAGCCTTGGCTTGTACTAAACTTTGTATGGTGTGTATGACCACTGGTGTATATATAGCAGTTCCTATATTACCATGTCGTACGGATGAACATCTTTGCATTCCGTGTCATCCATTACATTCTGCACTTCTATGTCAAATTTTTGCCATCCTTGTCTAAACCGTTGTTTTGTTTTCCTAGGATGGTCAACACTCGCAACACTCCTGCTGCTCAGGAGCAGGGTGAGGCTAGTGGGGCTAGAGATGGGAATCTGCCCCAGCCACCCTCCTTGGCGGAAGTTATGCTTGAAGCAGAACGGAACAAGAGAGAGACCAACCGTCTGCTGGAACGCATAGAGCAGAACACTGGGTTCCGTCAGAGGAATGACGTGGTGTCAATCCACGATTTTATCAAGATGTGTCCACCGAAGTTCCATGACTCCACTGAACCTCTGGATGCTCATGACTGGCTACATAGTATCACCCACAAGCTACACTCTGCCCGTGTGGCCGAAGCTGACAAGGTTATCTACGCCGCCTACCATCTTGAGGGCCCTGCCAGTCTTTGGTGGGAAAACTTTGAAGCTATGCGTCCTGCTGGCCAAGTCACTACCTGGGTTGAGTTCAGTGAGGCATTCCGTGAACACCACATTTCGGAAGGTCTCATGGATCGCAAGCGGGAGGAATTCTGCAATTTCACCCAGGGCCGTTTAACTGTGGATGGCTATAGTCACGAGTTTGGTAACCTGGCACGCTATGCACCTGAAGAAGTATCCACCGATGCCAAGAAGCAGGCGAGGTTCCGCAAGGGACTCAGCCCTGAACTCCACCGAGATCTACGTCTGCACGAGTGCACTTCCTTCCAGAAGTTGGTAAACAAGGCTATCAGTGCTGAAACAGGCCAGACCGACTTCGAGGCCACCCGCAAGCATACTCGAGACTTTGGTTCCTCATACGGCTCTGGCTCTCACAAGCGCCGTGTGTGGGTTCCTAACACTGCTCTGCCACCCAAGTACACACCGAGGCCATCCTATGAGGTGCCTCACCCAACTCAACAGTTTGCACCTGCCAAGAC
Source organism: Secale cereale (assembly GCA_902687465.1). Classification (NCBI taxonomy): domain Eukaryota; kingdom Viridiplantae; phylum Streptophyta; class Magnoliopsida; order Poales; family Poaceae; genus Secale; species Secale cereale. The sequence continues at coordinate 530,741,280 of LR738709.1, read as the reverse complement.
CTATGGAGGACCACCTTCCAACTTTGCTCCACGCACTACCACTGTGACATGCTTCAAGTGTGGAGAACCTGGACACTACATGCGTGATTGTCCCCAGAACCAGCCAGGAAAAACCGTTGGCCGTGGCAAGCCAACCGGCAAGGTGAATTATGTCAAGCCAATCCCCACTGCACGTGGTCATGTCAACTATGTCTCTGCTGAGGAAGCCTATGAAGATCCTAACGTCGTCCTTGGTACGCTTCTCGTCAACTGCCATCCGGCATCTGTTCTTTTCGATACTGGAGCATCCCATTCGTTCATATCTGAGAGCTATGCTCGATTGCACAACATGACTTTTTGTGACATGCCTACTTCCATGGTTATTCAAACTCCTGGTTCAAAGTGGCAAACCTCTAGGGTAAGCCATGGAAATGAAATCCTTGTCGATAGACTTGTTTTCCTTGCATCTCTAATCGCTCTCAATTCCTCGGACATAAACATCATCTTGGGTATGGATTGGATGACAACTCATTACGCCAAGATTGATTGCTATACTAGGACCGTTCAACTTACACACCCTTCCGGCAAGATAGTCAATGTCTTGACCCGAATGGCTGAGCGTCAGCTCTACTCTCTTAATGCCAGCCCTCTACCAGAACTCGAAGATATCCCGGTAGTCCGTGACTTCCCGGATGTTTTTCCAGAAGAACTGCCAGGAATTCCACCTGACAGAGATGTCGAGTTCGTGATAGATCTTATCCCTGGAACTGTCCCAATCTATAGGAGACCTTATAAGATGGCACCACTAGAATTAGCTGAGCTAAAGAAACAACTCGATGAGTCCTTGCAAAAAGGTTTCATCCGTCCTAGTTCTTCCCCTTGGGCTTGCCCCGTCCTCTTCGTCAAGAAGAAGGATGGAACGGAGCGGATGGTTGTAGATTACCGACCTGTCAATCTGGTCACCATAAAGAATAAGTATCCGCTCCCCAGGATCAACGACCTATATGATCAGCTCGCTGGATCCTCAGTCTTCTCTAAGATGGATTTGAGGTTGGGCTACCATCAAATCAAAATCAAGAACGGGGACATTCCTAAAACGGCTTTTGTTACTCGTTATGGCCAATATGAGTACACCGTTATGTCCTTCGGATTAACCAATGCCCCAGCTACCTTTTCTCGGTTAATGAATTCTATATTCATGGAGTATCTGGATAAATTCGTCGTGGTATACCTCGATGATATACTCATCTATTCCAAGAACAAGGAAGATCATGCCGAGCATTTAAGGCTGGTATTGACGAAACTTCGAGAGCACCGCCTTTATGCCAAATTCTCTAAATGTGAATTTTGGTTGCCAGAAGTAACCTATCTAGGTCATGTGATCTCTGGCAAGGGTATTGCTGTCAATCCCGAGCGAGTTCAAGCCGTCCTTGATTGGACTTCCCCCGAATCGGTCAAGCAAGTTAGGAGTTTTCTTGGCTTAGCAAGCTATTGCCGACGCTTCGTCGAGAATTTCTCCAAGGTTGCCAAACCTCTAACCGAACTCCTCAAGAAAGATAAAAAGTTTGAGTGGACCCCACAGTGCGAGTCCAGTTTTCAGGAACTGAAAAGACGCCTGACATCTGCACCAGTACTGGTACCACCAGACTTTTCCAAGGATTTTATAATCTACTGCGACGCCTCGCGACAAGGACTAGGTTGCATTCTCATGCAAGATCGTCAAGTGATTGCATACGCATCTCGACAGTTGCGTCCACACGAGGATAACTATCCTACTCATGATCTAGAGCTTGCAGCTGTAGTCCATGCACTCAAAAATGGCGACATTACCTCCTTGGTAATCGTTGTGAAATCTTCACTGATCATCAAAGTTTGAAGTATATCTTCACCCAACCGGATTTGAATCTCAGGCAAAGACGTTGGGTTGAGTTGCTCACAGACTACGACTTAGGAATCACATACACTCCTGGAAAGGCCAATGTCATGGCTGATGCACTAAGTCGTAAGTCATATTGTAACAACTTAATGTTACAACAAGGTCAACCACTTCTCCACGAGGAATTTCGTAAGCTTAACCTTCACATTGTTCCTCGAGGATTCCTTTCCACCTTGGTGGCGAAACCTACCTTTATGGATCAAATCATAGTTGCCCAGCGGTATGATAAAGGCATATCTCGGATCAAGGAGAACATTGCTAGCGGAGTTGCTAGAAGTTTCTCTATGGATGATCGAGGTGTAGTGTACTTCGAGAACCGCTTGGTGGTACCCAAGAAACCACAACTACGACAAATGATTCTTAAGGAGGCTCATGAATCTCCTCTCACGATTCATCCCGGTAGTACCAAAATGTATCAGGACCTACGTCAGAGATTCTGGTGGACTAGGATGAAGAGAGAAATCGCTCAATTCATTGCTAACTGCGATGTTTGTCGTCGAGTCAAAGCAGAGCATCAACGGCCTGCTGGCACCCTTCAACCTTTAGCTATTCCTGAATGGAAATGGGACAAAGTCGGTATGGACTTCATTACCGGGTTTCCCAGGTCCAGGAAAGGGAATAATGCTATCTTCGTCGTTATCGACCGTCTCTCTAAAGTAGCTCATTTCCTGCCTATTCGCGAGAGTATTACCGCTAGTCAGCTAGGAGACTTATATGTCTCTCGAATAGTATCACTTCATGGTGTGCCGTTGGAGATTAACTCAGACCGTGGAAGTCTTTTCACTTCCCGATTTTGGGAAAGTTTCCAGAATGCTATGGGAACTCATCTCTCTTTCAGTACTGCCTTCCATCCCCAGTCAAGTGGTCAAGTGGAACGAGTCAATCAAATCCTGGAAGACATGCTTCGAGCCTCTGTCATTTCTTTCGGTATGGAGTGGGAAAAATGTCTTCCATTTGCCGAATTCGCTTATAACAATAGTTATCAAGCCAGCTTGGGCAAAGCCCCCTTCGAAATTCTATATGGACGAAGGTGTCGAACACCTCTTAACTGGTCAGAGACCGGGGAAAGACAATTCTTTGGCCCGGATATGATTCAGGAAGCAGAAGAGCAAGTTCGCATCGTTCGTGAGAGATTGAAAACAGCCCAGTCTCGCCAAAAGATCCAATATGATAGTCATAATAAGGCTGTGACTTTTAAAGTCGGCGATAAGGCTTACCTTCGGGTTACTCCTCTTAAGGGAACCCATCGCTTCGGTATCAAAGGCAAATTGGCCCCTCGTTTCATCGGTCCTTTTAGCATTCTTGCCAAACGAGGAGAAGTTGCCTACCAATTGGAACTACCTCCGCACCTATCCAGAGTTCATGACGTGTTCCACGTTTCTCAACTCAGGCGTTGCTTCTCGGATCCTATCCGCGGAGTGGACCTCGAAACGCTTGATCTCCAGGACAATCTCACATATTGAGAATACCCCGTTCGTATTCTTGATCAAACCGAGCGCACCACTCGACGCCACAATATCAAGTTTCTCAAGGTTCAATGGTCACATCATTCCGAGAGTGAAGCTACTTGGGAAAGGGAGGATCGTCTTCGACTTGAGTACCCCACCCTCTTTCCGGAGGAACCCGAATCTCGGGACGTGATTCTTTTAAGTGGGGGTGAGTTGTCACATCCCTAGTTAGCACTTGCTTTAGTACCTAGCTAGAGTGTGCATCATGTCTACTTTCAAAGAAACTAGAAATGGGATTAACAGAAACCCCAGCACCCCTCTCCTAACAACTAGGGTTTGTTAAAATATTTTCCAATGTACCCGAAATGCCCTTCAAAAATGTTCATCATTTCTGCCTTGGCCTTAAACCTCTGCCAAAAATGGTGCACATTTTTCTAGGACACTCTAGGGCTTTGGATTAAATCATATGGTATTTGTATTTGGGCATTTAAATACTTTTAAATATTTTAAATGCTCAAATAATCATGAACTATAATGTTTCCTACTGTTCATATTATATACAGTGGGTATGACAAGTTTCATGAGTTATAAAAATGCTCTAGCATTTTTATTAATTAAACAAAGATGCAAAACAAATGAAACAGAAAAGAAAATAGGAAAAGGAAAATAGGAAAAAACACTTACCTCGGGCCCAGCCCTGTAGCAGGCCGGCCCAGCCCACCAGTCCTCCTCTGTCGTCTTCCTCCTCGCGCCAGAAGGACGCGCACGTGGCCGCCGCGCGCCGGCACGCGCCCGACCACCTCCAGGCTGCTTGCCTGCCTCCCCGATGGCCTGGATGACTCCACGAATCGACACGCAGCTGCCCTGACCGCTCTCATTCCTCCCCCTCGTCTCCATCGCCCTCCCCTGGCTCTCTCCTCCTCCATCACCGAGCCGCCGTCGCCGCCGCTCGCCGTAGCCGCACTTAGAGCCACCCCCTCGCCCCGTGAGTGTGTCCAGAAGATCCGCCGCGTCGTCCACTTCCTCCTCGCTGAGCCACGAGCCACCGGAAGCCCTGCAACGCCTCCACGCCGTCGTCCCCTTCCTCGGATCGCCGGAGCACCTCGCCGCCGTTACGAAGCTACAGTGCGTCCCCGACCCCTCCGTCGAGCTCGTTAGCACCGCAGTGAGCTTCTACGTCGAACCCCTCCTTCCTCCATCCCTTTTGCGCCGTGTAGCCGCCGCTCTGTTGATCACCGAAACGCACCGCCGCCGTGCTCGCCGCCGGTGATGCTCCGGTGACCATTTGGTCACTGGCACCCGTCCATCACACTCACCGCAGCGCGTAGATGCGATAGGTGCTACGCACGCATCGCCTAGGCCCCTGCAGCCGCATCTCCACACACGCCCGACGCCGGTCGCAGCCGTCGAGCTTGTTGCCGTCGTCTCTGGCTACCCCAGGTCCGGCGACCACCACCATCCGACGCGCAAGGGCAAGAGCTTTCCAACGCGCCTAGCCGCAGCTCGAGCCGTGCCCCGTAGGCGATTTCCGACGCACGCCGCCGTACTTGGCCTCGCCGGCGTCACGTCGCCGGCGGGTTTGACCTGTTTGACCAGGGGGTTGACTACCCCTGGGTCACTGACGTGTGGGCCACCTTTTGCTAATTAGTTAGTTTAATTAAGTTTCTATTAATTTAATTAGTTAATTAATTTAGTCACTGACCCGTGGGCCCAGGCCCCACTGACAGCTAATTAGTTTTAGTTTAACTTTAATTGACTTAGTTAATTAGCTGTGACACTGACATGCAGGGCCCACTTGTCATGTTTGACTTGGACTAGCTCCTGTTGACTGACTGACGTCAGCATGATGTCATGCTGACGCAGTAAAGGTTTTTCTGGGATTTTTAGATTAAAAATAATTTAGGAAATTCCAGAAAATACCCAAAACTTCTAAAAATCATATAAAATCAACCATATCTCAGATGGAAAAGATTTATATATGAAAAATGATCAGAAAAATCCAATCTTTCCAATGGCACTGGTTTCATGCATGTTTGAACAAGTTAACTTGTTGTATACATAAAAACATGATAATGCACTTATTTAAATAATAGTTTGAACTCCAATTTGAATCTTTGATTCAAATAGGTTCAAACCCTTCTGGTTTTAGTTGCATTAGCCAACACACATGCATCTTTCCATGTCATGAGCATGCATCATATTGTTGCATTTGTTTGTTAATGATTGTATCGCCGGTATTCTCTGTGTTAGGTCCTGCTCCCGAGGATACTGTTGCGTATCCAGTTGAAGAGCAGTACCCGACAACTACCTTGTCAGGCAAGCAATCATTGATCATTCCGATACAAACCCAATCTTCTCGCTCCTGCTCTCTTTTACTGCATTAAGGCAACAGCGTGTGAACTGCTACTTGCTGCGGTAGTTGAACCCTATCCCTTGCATGACCTGTCATTGCCACGGTAAATAGTTGAAACCCACTAGCATGTGTAGGAGTTGATTGAGCCATGTGATGTGTGATCCACCATGCTATTTGTTTATGTTGCCTGCTATGCTTAGAGTTGTGTCTGGTCTGGTTCATCTGGGTGATGGATCAGAGTGAAATGATCATACCGATAAAGAGAAGGAAGTGTGGAATACGCTTGGTAAAGGTATCAATGAAAGGCCATGTAGGAGTACATGGTGGGTTGTTTCATTGGAATCGTCCATAGGACCCGAGATCTGTATGTGTGGTTCAAGTTACAGCTACTACCACACATTGGGATCCTTAATTGACCCTCTCGGCTTATTAATTACCCTTGATCTCTGTCCAGGAGTTGCAACTAGTTTCTGGTGTCTATAGCTTACTGGAGGTCATGCACAACGCTGACCCTCGGGGTGGGTTGTGATGCGACAGGTACGTGGCACGGTGTACCGTTTGCCCGTTTGGTGACTCGGGAACCCTGTACACATCGTTTGGGGCCGTGAGCAACACCCCGGCCGGATCTCCCCACGGATGGAACCCAAATAGGCGATAAACCTGGACGAGAGACTTGAGTAGTTAGTCAGGTCGTGGCCGACACCCTCCCTGGGCTTCCGCTTGAAGGTTGCCGAGTACACGCCGAGTATACGTCGATAAGTGGTGGGAGCGTGTGTGAAGAGGTACACCCCTGCAGGGTTATCAAACTATTCGAATAGCCGTTGTTTGCGATACGGACTACTTGGTTACTCTTACAGTTCATAGACAAGTTGATGGATACTACTAAAAGCCTCAAGATAAGTGTGAGTGCCGTGGATGGCCCTTCCGTAGGATGACGGAAGAGGATCCTCGGTAGTGTATTGATGTGGTGAGTAGAGGACTCGTGTTCGTAATAACATCTTGCAATCCGTTGAGAGTTGTAGTATAGGTTAGCCAAGGTCAAAGCTGGCATTCTGCTATGAACTCCACTACCCCCCTTTGATAATGTTGCATGTATGGTAGGTTCTGTGGTAAGACTTGCTGAGTACCTTTGTACTCATGTTTGCTTAATAACTGTTGCAGAGGAGAACCCTGCCCCTGCTGATGGGTTCTACATAGACGTTGACGTCGACGAGTAGCTTGACACCCAGACGGAGATCTGGAGCTTGTGAAGGGCCTTGTAGATAGTCAGGCTACACCAAGCCTGTTTTATTTTCTAAGTTGTCTGTACTCAGACATGTAGCTTCCGCTTGTGCTTGTATGACTGTATGACTTGAGTGTTGGGTCATGTGACCCCTACCTGTATGGATATGTTATGAATGGCTCTTGGAGCCTTTTAAATAAAGTACTTTGAGTCATATAGTTCTGTTGTGATGCAATGTTGTATTTGCACATATTGAGCATATTGCGTGTATGTTTGAAATGCTTGGTATGTGTGGGATCCGACACCTAGTTGTTTTCCTTTGGTAGCCTACCTTACAGGGAAATGCCTCCTAGTGATTCCAATGAGCCTTGGTAGCTTGCTACTGCTCGGAACACGTAGGCTGGCCGGCATGTGTCCTTCTTCATTCCCGTGTCTGTCCCTTAGGGGAAATGTCACGCATTGTTCCTTTAAGTCCATGTAGCTTGCTACGACTTGGGTTCAGACGTTGATGACCGACACGTTCGTTGCTGGGTCATGGATGCCTGTCTCTGTAATTTAGTGCCACTTTTGGTTTATAACTAGCCATGTCGGCCCGGGTTCTCTGTCATATGGATGCTAGCGACACTGTCATATACGTGTGCCAAAATGCGCAAACGGTCCCGGGCCAGGTAAGGTGGCACCCGTGGGGTTACCGTGCGTGAGGCCGCAAAGTGATATGACGTGTTACAGCTAGATCGGTGTGACTTAGGATCGGGGTCCTGACACTATCAATCTTCTCCTCAACACATAGTTTCTCTTTCTATTTTCTTGTAAGATCGTTCATTCGTTTCCAGAAGATTATCATCGTATATATCTCTTTCTCACACTCCGATTTCTTGTACTGAACGGGATTAGAAAAGAGAAACTTGGACTTCTGTTCGTGAGTCTCGTACGCAGCAGCAAAATCTTGCGATTTTGAATTTTCTAGTCATCCAGGTACCTTGTTCCATGCCTTTCATGGCACTTCTTTTTAATTAGCAGTGCTCTTAATTTCGTGTGTCGTATGTTATGTGCTGATTAGCAAGATTGCTATTCGTTTAACAAGATGTTGTCAAGAAAGAATCCATCTGATAATGAGCGAAACAGTGCATATGAGTTGATTGGCATTTTCAAAGCACATATAAGTATTCTACTGATTCCCCACAAAAAAGTATTTCTAGTTTTCTACTGCTAGGAATTTTCAGGACTTATCTATAGTTCTTGTTGAAGAACAACTAGTGAAAACTTCCGGAAGACAAAATTTGAATAGGCATGAAAGTGTTACTAATTCACCTAATAGAAATATATATAAGTGTAGATTGACAAGATCGATCAACTAAAACTGTGAATGTTTACGATCCAAGTTTTTTTAATAGTCAACAAGACAAAACATCATAAATTAATAGTGTACCGAATATTTATTTGCAGTTGAAACAAAAAAATGCATATGTTTTATGTGGCTTTAGGGCCCCTCCGTGTTGTCCTGCCCTGGGCCCCCAAAATCTCAGGGCCGGCCCTGCTGATCGTCCTCGTCTAAAAGCTCAAGTTCGTCCAAAAAATGTGTAATAAAAGAGCTAGTTGCGAACGGGTTGTGTTGGATGTCCTCCTGAATCAAATCTCTCCATGCTTTCCACACGGCCCATAAAGTGACAATCATCCTCGTGTATTCCTTCTGACTTAAATGGTCTTCCATTGTAAACAACCAATTTTTTGCTTTTGGCTCTCCACATGAGCGCAACCGTTCATACATGCCTTCATCCATCAGCATCCAGACACACCTTGCCAATATACAATCAAGTAGAGAATGGCGTCATGAGTCAATCATTCCACACACCAAATAATTGTTCTTTGTCGACATGTTCCTATGATGGAGAACGCCTGTGATGTCGCTTGAACCACGTCGGTATTTCCCCAAAGAGGAAGGGATGATGCAGCACAACTATGGTAGGTATTTCCCTCAGTGATGAGAACAAGGTTATCGAACCAGTAGGAGAATCACGCAACACTATGTAAACGGTACCTGCACAAAAAAAACAAAGACTTGCAACCCGACGTGTAGAGGGGTTGTCAATCCCTCCCAGGTAGTAGATTGGTAAATAGATAGATTGATAGATGCAAATGGAAGAACAAAAAATAGAACGTAGTAAGGTATTTTTGTGTTTTTGATAATATAGATCTGAAAATAAAAGTTGCAAATAGAGGACAAAGCAAGTAGCAATATAGACCTAGAAGTATATGATAGAAAAATAGACTCGGAGCCGTAGATTTCACTAGTGGCTTCTCTCAAAAAATAGCAATGGTGGGTAGACAAATTACTGTTGTGCAATTGATAGAAAAACGAATAGTTATGACAATATCCAAGACAATGATCATGTATATAGGCATCACGTCCAGGATTAGTAGACCGATTCCTGCCTACATCTATTACTATTACTCCACAAATCGTCCGCTATCCGGCATGCATCTAGTGTATCAAGTTCATGGAAAACGGAGTAATGCAATAAGAACGATGACATGATGTAGACAAGATCTATTCATGTAGGAATATACCCCATCCTTTTATCCTTAATAGCAATGATACATGCATGCCTTATTGCCCCTTCTGTCAGTAGGAAAGGACGCCACAAGATCGAACCCATTACAAAGCACCTCTTCCCATTGCAAAATAAATAGATCAAGTTGGTCAAACAAAACCCAAATATCGGAGAAGAAATACGAGGCTATAATAATCAAGAATTGATATTAAATCAAGGAAAATCTGATCATAAACTCACAATTCATTGGATCTCAGCAAACACACCGCACAAAGTCATTATATCAAATAGATCTCCAAGAGATTATTCTATTGAGAAACAAAGAGAGAAGAAGTTATCTAGCTACTGCCTACGGACCCGTAGGTCTGAGGTGAACTACTCACGCATCATCGGACAGACACCAATGAGGACGATGAACCCCTCCGTGATCGTGTTCCCCTCCGGCGAAGTGCCGAAAAAGAGCTCTAGATTGGATCTCGTGATTCTGAAACTTGCGGCGGCTGGAATAAAATTTCATTGACTCCCCTAGGGTTTCTGGAATATTGGGGTATTTATAGAGCGAAGAGGCGGTACGGGAGGCCACCGAGGTGGGCACAACCCACCTGGGCACGCCAGTGGCCCAGGCGCGCCCTGGTGGGTTGTGCTCCCCTCGGAGCCCCCCTCTGGTACTTCTTCAGCCCATCCCGTGTCTTGTGGCCCAGAAAAAATCTCCAAAAAGTTTGGCTGCATTTGGACTTCGTTCGGTATTGATTTTCTGTGATGTAAAAAACAAGCAGAAAACAACAATTGGCACTGGGCACTATGTCAATAGGCTAGTCCAAAAAATGATATAAGATGGTTATAAAATGATTGTAAAACATCCAAGAATGATAACATAACAACATGGAACAATAAAGAAATATAGATACGTTGGAGACGTATCAGCATCCCCAAGCTTAATTCATGCTCGTCCTCGAGTAGGTAAATGATAAAAACATTTTTTTTGATGTGGAATGCTGCATATCATGTTCATCACATATTCTTTTCTGTATAGCATGGATATTTGGCCTTTTATATGGTTCAAAGCAATAGTCCAGTTTGACATGAAGACTTTAATACTCAAGCATACCAACAAGCAACCATGTCTTTGAAAATATCAATACTGAAGCAAGTTATCCCTAGCCCATCATGCTCAATCATTAATCCATTCATGAAACACACTTGTATATTAGTTACAACAAATGCCCAAGTATGATCATAGTGCCCCTTAGTTGGTGCTTTATAAGAGAAGATGGAGACTCAAATAAAAATAAAAATCCATAAAAGTAAATAGAAAGGCCCTTTGCAGAGGGAAGTAGGGATTTGAAGAGGTGCCAAAGCTCAAAGCTTAAATTGAGAGATAAATTTTTTTGGGAGGCATACTTTTCCCGTCAACAAAAACGACTTAGAGTTTTAAATAGAAAATAAAGTTTATTTCTTTTTCCACCATTCTTTCATAATCCATGGCTAACTGCATACACAGGTGCCCTCCATACCAACACTTTCCAAGGAATTTATTATTTGACAACATAAAGTAAATTAATTTTTCATTTCAGGACTGGGCATCCCTAACACCTCTGTCGTACTCTCGTGCAATGAACAGTGAATAAACACTCGTCTTGAGAATAACACATCTAGCATGGAAAAATACCGGCCACCCCTCACCGGCCCATGAGCGGTACAGGCACACAAAACAGAAGTTTATTTTGAAAATTAGAGGTGGTACGTACAAATTTTCTTAGAACGTCAAGGGAAAACCGCATATAGGTAGGTATGGTGGACTCGTGTGTCAAAACTGAGTTTAAGGATTTTGGATGCACAAGTTGTATTTCTACTTAGTACAAGTGGAGGCTAGCAAATAGATTGAGAAGCAACCAACCAAGAAACAAAAAATCACATAAGCTAGCATTGAGCATAACTAACACCGAATTATGCACCACAAGTAGGATATAATTTCATTGCATAACTATTGACTTTCGCACTTGCATAGGGAATCACAAACCTAAACATAAATATTCTTACTAAAACATAATTACTCATTAACACGACTCACATATCCTTATCATCATATCTCAAAACTATTACAAAGAATAAAGTTTATTTCTTCGATCTTCATGAAAGTTTTTATTATATCCCTCTTGAATATCTATCACATTGGGACTAGTTTCATATGTTGCTTTTGATAAGCTCAAACAAATCTAAGTGAAGAACATGATCATAAAATTTTCATCTCTCAAATTAATATAAGTGAAGCATGAGAGAATTTCTTCAAAAATAATAAAGCACATAGTGCTAAAAAAGATATAAGTGAAGTACTACAGCAATTCCATAGCTCTAAAAAATTAAGTGAAGCATAAAGAGAAATTCTAACAAATCATAGCATAATTTTGGCTCTCTCAAATAGGTGTGTCTAGCAAGGATGATTGTGACAAACTAATAAAAAACAAAGACTCATATCATACAAGACGCTCCAAGCTAAACTCATAATATGCGATGAATAAAAATATAGTCTCAAGTAAAATACCGATGGTTGTTAGAAGAAAGAGGGGATGCTACTCGGGGGCATCCCCAAGCTTAGTTTCTTGATACTTCTTGAATATTATCTTGGGGTGCCTTGGGAATCCACAAGCTTAGCCTTTTGTTAATACTTATTCCTTCATCCATCATGATCTCACCCAAAAATTGAAAACTTCAATCACACAAAACTCAACAAAATTTTGTGAGATCCGTTAGTATAACAAAACCAATCTTTACTTTAAGTATTGTAGCAAACCAATTCATATTTTGCAATTATATTATATCTACTGTATTCTAACTTTTCCATGGTAAAAACGCTTCACAAGAAAACATAGAATCATCAAAACAAGCACATACCACAACGAAAACATAATCTGTCAAAAACAGAACAATCTGTAAAGATGCGGAAAGCAAAAACAAAAAGCTTATGGATCCTCATTCACTTGCTAATCTTTTTAAAAGATCCAATTATGACGAACCAATTGCTATTGAGTTGAGTTCACTAGATTATCTTTATGAAGTTTTGCTTGAGATTCGTGAATCTGAAAATTGCGATGAAGTGTTAAGAGAAGTGATTTATAAAGTGATTAACGATAGCTCCTTGAATAAAAAGTATGATTGCAATGATGGTATTATAAATTATATTAATATCAACTGTGTTAATAATATGCAAAACCCCAAGTTTGGGGATGCTAATTTTGCTATGCCCATTACTTATTGCAATGATCATGATTGGGGTGGTTCTTCTTATGATCTTGAAAATTTATTTAAGCCTCATGATGAATATGATATTGATAATGGTGTTTGCAATAATATTGAAAGTGGGTTTGGAAGAGTTCCAACTTTTGGTAATAATGATCCCACTACTTTGGAGAATGATAAATCCTATGAGTTTTTTGATAAAAGTGGGCTTGGAGAGGTCATGACTTTATTTGATGATAATCCCAATATTTTGGAAGAGCTCAACTTTGCATGCATGTGGATCATATAGATAATAAGTTATGTGATAGCTACATTGTTGAATTTTAATATGATCCCACATGTAATTATTGCGAGAGAGGGAAATATGGTTGTAGAAATTTTCATGTTACTAAATTACCTCTCTTCATGTGGAGATTGTCAATGTTTTATTCTCCTTCCTTGCATATGCTAGTTCTTTCTTGTTTTGATAATTTGTTTGTTTATAAAATGCCTATGAATAGGATGTATGTTAGGCTTAAATGTGATTTTCATATGATCTATGATGCTCTCTTTGTGCTTCAATTCTTGTCTTTCATGCGAGCATCATTAAAATTATCAATGCCTATCTAAAAGGCTTAAAAAAATGCTTGTTGTGAGACAACCCAATATTGTGATTGTGTCTTAGTGTTTTAATTAATGTTTGTGCCAAGCAAAGCCTTTGGGTTGATTTGGGTGATAGTTGATTTGATTCTGTGCATTAACAGAAACTTTCATGTCCAGTAGGAGAGTTGTTTGCAATTCATAGAGTGAAAAATTTCTGATTTTTTTACAAATGATTGATATACAAATTTCACACGTTTTCCTAATATTTCAGGATTTTTAGAGCTACAGAAGTATGACTAAAAATTACGTCTTTACAGCCTGTTCTGTTTTTGACAGATTTTGTTTTCCTTGCATTATGTGCTTAGTTTGATGAATCTATTGATTGCATCGGGGGGTATAAGTCATGGTAAAGTTAGAATATATTATATATAATGTAGTAAGAAAATATGAATGGGTTTGCAACAGTACTTAGAGTAAAGACTGGTTTTATTATACTAGGGGGTCTCACAAGGTTTTGTTAAGTTTTGTGTGATTTAAGTTTTCAAGTTTTTGGTGAGATCACGATGGAGGAAGGAATAAGGAGTGTCAAGAGACTAAGCTTGGGGATGCCCATGGCACCCCAAGGCAATATTCAAGGAGAACCAAGCAACCAAGCTTGGGTATGCCCCGGAAGGCATACCCTCTTTCTTCGAATGATCATCGGTAATTTTAGTTGGGACTATATTTTTATTCGTCACATATCATGAGGTTTGCTTGTTTTTCTTTTTAGTTTGTCACAATCATCCTTTCTGGACACACATATTTGAGAGAGCCATAATGATATCTTGATTTGTTAGAATTGCTCTTTGTGCTTCACTTAATTTTTTTGAGCTATGGAATTGCTCTAGTACTTCACTTATATATTTTTAAGCACACGGTGGTGCTGTTATTTTAACTCTCATGCTTCACTTAGATCATTTTGAGAGTTAGTAGAATTTTCGAAGATACCCTCTCATGCTTCACTTATATTATTTTGAGAGTTCATAATTTTGAAGAAATATTTATGCTCTCGTGTTTCACTTAAACTTGTTTGAGAGCTTATTATTAGCAATGGCAATATGCTTTAAATATGAATTTGGTCCTAAAGTGATAGAAATTCAAGAAGGATATAATAAAAACTTTCATGATGATCATTGTATATTAAACTTGATTCCTTGCAATAGTTTTGCGATATGGATATAGTGATATGTGAGTCATGTTGGTGAGTAATTATGCTTTAGTAAGAATATTGGTGTTAAGATTTGTGATTCCCTATGCATGCACGTAAATATACTTATGCAATGAAGTTATACCCTACTTGTGGTGCATTATTCGGTATTAGTTATGTTTAATCCTTGTTTATGATCGTTTTTGTTTCATGGTTGGTCGCTTATCAATCTATTTGCTAGCCTCCATTTGTACTAAGCGGGAATACTTCTTGTGCATCCAACTCCTTAAACCCAAGTTGTGCCAAATGAGTCCACCATACCAACCTATATGCGGTATTTCCATGTCGTTCCAAGCAAATTTGTATGTGCCAACTCTAATTTTCAAAATGAATTTATCTTTTGCGTGCCCGTACCACTCATCAAGCAGCAGGGGGTGACCAATATTTTCCATGCTAGGTATGTTATTCTCAAGATGAGTGTTTATTCACTTGTCATTGCATGAGAGTGTGGCAGGTAATTGGGATGCCCAGTCCCGAAATGCAAAAATAGTATATTAAATTCCTTGGTATGTGTTGGTATGGAAGGCACCCGCGGATATGGCTAGCCATGGACTGTAAAAGAATGGTGGAAAGGAAATAAACTTTATTTATGTTTGGGAACCACCTATGATTTATCTAGTATGGAAGATATTGGGAATTCTCGGTCGTTTTCGTTGATAGGAAAAGCATGCCTCTCAAAACAATTTTATCTCTCAATTTAAGCTTTGAGCTCTCACACCTCTACAAATCTTCACTTCCCTCTGCGAAGGGTCTGTCAATTTACTTTTATGATATTTTTATTTTTCTTGAGTCTCCATATTCTCTTATTATCATAAAAGAATCCAATACATCATAATATTTGTGCATTCATGCACCAACTAGAAAGCTATCCCTAGCCCATTATGCTCAAACACTACATCATATACTTGTGCATTGGATGTAGCAAATATTTGGATGTGTTTCATGAATAGATCAATGATTGAGCATAATGGGATAGGGATAGATTTCTTTAGCATTGATATTTTGAAATACATGGTTGCTTGTTGATATGCTTGAGTATTGATGTCTTCATGTCAAATTATAGACTCTTGCTTTGAATCATGTAAAGTCCAAATGACCATGCTACAAATAAAAGAATATGATGAATATGTTTATGGAAATATGCCCTAGAGGCAATAATAAATTTGTTATTATTTTATATTTCCTTATTCATGATAACGGTTTATTATTCATGCTAGAATTGTACTAACTGGAAATTAAAATACATGTGTGAATACATAAACAAATACCGTGTCCCTAGTAAGCCTCTACCAGACTAGCTCGTTGATCAAAGATGGTTAAGGTTTCCTAACCATATACATGAGTTGTCATTTGATAACAGGATCACATCATTAGGGGAATGATGTGATGGACAAGACCCATCCATTAGCTTAGCATTTGATCGTATAGTTTATTGCTACTCCTTTCTTGTATGTCAAATACATATTCCTTTGACTATGAGATCATGCAACTCCCGGATACCGAAGGAATGCCTTGTGTGCTATCAAACGTCATAATGTAACTGGGTGATCATAAAGATGCTCTACAGGTATCTTCGAAGGTGTTTGTTGAGTTGGCATGGATCGAGAATAGGATTTGTCACTCCGAGTATCGGAGAGGTATCTCTGGGCCCTTGATAACCCACAAGTATAGGGGATCACAACAGTTTTCGAGGGTAGAGTATTCAACCCAAATTTATTGATTTGACACAAGGGGAGCCAAAGAATATTCTCAAATATTAGCAGCTGAGTTGTCAATTCAACCACACATGGAAAACTTAATATCTGCAGCAAAATATTTAGTAGCAAAATAGTATGGAAGTAACGGTAACAGTGGTAAAAGTAACAGTGGCAGTTTTGTAGTGATGGCGACAGCAACAGTAACGAAAGTAACGAAAGCAAATATCAATATGGAACGAACTCGTAGGTAATGGATCGACAATGATAGGTGTCAAATAATATTCATCAAGTAGCAGTTATAACCTAGGGTGACACAGAACTAGCTCCAATTCAACAATGTAATGTAGGCATGTATTCTGAATATAGTCATACGTGCTTATGGAAAAGAACTTGCATGGCATCTTTTGTCCTACCCTCCCGTGGCAGCGGGGGCCCAATGGAAACCAAGGGATATCAAGGCCTCCTTTTAATAGAGTACCGGACCAAAGCATTATCACTTAGTGAATACATGAACTCCTCAAACTATGGTCATCATCGGGAATTGTTCCGGCTATTGTCACTCCGGGGTTGCCGGATCATAACACATAGTAGGTGACTATTGACTTGCAATATAGGATCAAGAACACGAATATATTCATAAAAATATAATAGGTTCAGATCTCAAATAATGGCACTCGGGCCCTAGTGACAAGCATTAATCATAGCAAATTCATAGCAACATCAATCTCAAAACATAGGGGATACTAGGGATCAAACCCTAACAAACCTAACTCGATTACATGATAAATCTCATCCAACCCATCACCATCCAACAAGCCTACGATGGGATTACTCACGCATGTGGTGACCATCATGAACTTCGTGATGGAGGATGGTTGGTGATGATGACGGCGACGATCTCCACTCTCCGGGGCCCCGAATGGACTGCAGATCAGGTCTCCCGATGAAGAACAGGAGGTGGCGGCGGCTCCATATCGTAAAACGCGATGGGATCTTCTCTCTGGTTTTTTCTCCTCGAAAGAGATTATATGGAGTTGGAGTTGGCGTCGGGGAAGGTCCAGAGGGCCCACAAGGTAGGGGGCGCGCCCTAGGGGGGCGCCCCCCACCCTTGTGGCTAGGGTGTGGGCCCCCTCCGGTATTTATTTTCACCAGTATTTTTTATTAATTCCAAAAATATTCTCCGTGAAGTTTCAGGTCACTCCGAGAACTTTTATTTCTGCACAAAAATAACACCAAGGCAATTCTGCTAAAAATAGCGTCAGTCCGGGTTAGTTCCATTTAAATCATGCAAGTTAGAGTCCAAAACAAGGGCAAAAGAGTTTGTATCAACTCCCCCAAGCTTAACCCATTGCTTGTCCTCAAGCAATTCAGTTGATAAACTGAGTTTGACAAAGAAAAACTTTTACAAACTCTGTTTGATCTTGTTGCTGCAAATACGTAAAGCCATCATTCAAGTTTTCAGCAAAGATTATGAACTAACCACATTCACAATAACATTTAGGTCTCATGTTTACTCGTGTCAATGACATAATCAACTAGCGTGCAATAATAATAAATTTCAGATGAAAACACTTTTTCAAAACAATCATGATATAATATGACAAAATGGTATCTCGCTAGCCCTTTCTGAGACCGCAAAACATAAATGCAGAGCACCTAAGAAGATCAATGACTGACTAGACATTGTAATTCATGGTTAAAGAGATTGAGTCACACTCATACTCAATATCAATTAATAACAAAGCATATAAATGACAGAGGTGCTCTCCAACTGGTGCTTTTTATAAGAGGATGATGAATCAGTAATAAAAGTAAATAGATAGGCCATTCACAGAGGGAAGCGGGGATTTGCAGAGGTGCCAGCGCTCAAGCTTTCTTTGTCAACGCTACGACCAAGAATTCTCAATATCTTCCATGCTACATACATTATAGACGGTTCCCAAACAAAATGATAAAGTTTTACCCCCCTCCACCATCAAACACACTCCACGGCTTATCCGAAACAACGGGTACCGTCCAAACCAACAACAGTCTTGGGGGAGCTTTGTTTAATTATATTTTGATTTGATTTTTGATCTTTTGATCATGGGACTGGGTATCCCGGTGATGGCTACTCGCCCCTCGTTGGTTACCCCAAGTGGAAGGTTGAGATGTAGCGTAGCGGCAAATTTCCCTTGGCAAAGATACCAAGGATCGAATCCCGTGAGACTCCGAGGGTCGACAAGTAGGTGTCAACGGCACCAGAAACTTAGCGGTTGACGGGACCTGCACACAGATACAGATAACTTTGCTCCCAACGAGTACAGAGAGGTTGTCAATCCCTCCGGCCTTGTTGTTTACAAAGGATCAAACACAAGAGATAATAATGATAGCTATGACTGCAACTAGGAAATAAAAACAGGAAGTAAATAGAAGGTGTGATCAGCGGTGGTAATATGGATCGGGGTCCCACGATGTTCACTAGTGATGTCTCTCTCCCAAAAGACGATAAAACAGCAAAGCGAGGTAAACCAATTACAGCTGGGCAATTGACAGGATTATGTGCGCAAACCAATGCTAACTATGCTGCAAAGAAAGGTAGAGGCTCAAAAGCATGGGCGGTACGCCAAGGCAAGTAGACCGAAATCCATCTGCATCTACTACTAATCATCCACCTTGAGATATCTATCCAGAACATCTCGCTGGTATTAAGTTGCGAATCCCACCCAAAGTGTAAACTCAAAGCAACAGACAACTGCATTAAAAGAACTTTGCGTAAAGTAAACAGTCCTTGCACCCGCAAGTACAAGCACCGTTGTTTTCTCCCTTGTGGCAACAACACATCCCCTAGACTCATGTTTCTGTCACTCAAGCTAGTCATCAGGGGGCATGAACCCACAATCAAGCATAACGCTCCCTCTTGGAGTTACTACCTACTACTTGGCCAAAGCAATAAACAGCAACGGAGAACATGCAAGAACTACTCAAGAACAAGGATATAAAAGAGGTGAATCAAATATATTACTCAAACACAATCTGAACATAGTCTCATAATCCATCAGATCCCAGCAAACTCAGCAAAGCAACAACAGAAAGATTACATATGTGCCTCGATCATGTAGGGCAGCTCACGAGGTCTAAACCATGAAGAGCAAAGAGTTGAGGAGAACATCACATAGCTACTGATCATGGACCCATGGTCCAAGGTGGACTACTCACGACTCATCCGGGAAGCGTCCATGGTGGTGAAGAAGCTCCCGGTGGTGGTTCTCCCCTCCGGCAGGGTGCCGGGAAGAGTTCTCCTGATGCTCCCGATCTTGGAAGCGCTGTGGCGGCACAACAGAGGCGAGATCGCAAAAAAGGGTTCTGTCCTTGAGGGTTTCGGGGCGAGAGGGATATATATGCGAAGGGGGGCAGCCAGAGGCGGAGCAGGGGCCCCAGGTGCCCCCCTGGCGCGGCCAGGGGTGGGGCCACGCCAGGTGGCCGCCCGGGCCTCCCCTGGCTCCCCTCTGGCCCATCTTTGGTTCTTCGCGAAGCTTCCTGTACGCTGATTTTTCCTGTATTTTTCCTGGAATTTTTGGAGCACTTTTAATATGGGGGAAACCTGAAATAGAAAAACAGCAGAAAACAGGAACTGGCACTGTGGTGCACTGAGTTAATAGGTTAGTCCAAATATGATCAAAAGTGTATGGAAGTGCATCAATATCATAGCAATATCACATAAAAGAAGCATGGAGAAAGCAGAATTTATAGATACGTTTTGGACGTATCACCCGGTTACCAGCCATTTTCTCGTGAATGACAAGCGGAGTCCACTCATCCTGAGAATAACCCACCTAGCATGAAAGATAAAGACAACCCCCAGTCGCCACATGAGCGATTTGGGCATACAAAACAAAATTTTATTTTAAGGCTTAGAGTTTGGCACATGCAAATTTACTTATAATGGCAGGTAAATACCGCATATAGGTAGGTATGGTGGACTCTTATGAAACAACTTTGAGTTAATGGAAGTGGATGCACAAGCAGTATTCCCGCTTAGTACAGGTGAAGGCTAGAAAGAGACTGGGAAGCGACCAGCTAGAGAGCAACAACGGTCATAAACATGCCTTGAGATTAACCAACATTGAACGCAAGCATGAGTAGGATATAAATTAACATGAACATAATATCGTGGAGGCTATGCTGATTTTATTTCAACTACATGTGTGAACATGTGCCAAGTCGAGCCACTTGAATCATTCAAAGGAGGATACCATCCTATCATACCACAACCATTTTAAAAGCATGTTGACACACAAGGTAAACCATTATAAACTCCTAGCTAATTAAGCATGGCATGAGTAACTATAATCTCTAATTGTCATTGCAAACATGTTTCATTAATAATGGGCTAAATCAGGAATTACAAGCTAATCATATTTACAAAAAAACAAAATAGGTCGAGTTCATACCAGCTTTTCTCCATCTCAATCATTTCATCATATATCATCATTATTGCCTTTCACTTGCACAACCGAATGGTGTGGATAATAATAATAGTGCACGTGCATTTGACTAAGCTGGAATCTGCAAACATTTATTCAAAGGAGAAGACAAGGTAATATGGGCTCTTTGTTAGATCAACAATAATGCATATGAGAGCCACTCATCATTTTCATCGTGGTCTTCTCCTCTCGACCCCCAAAGGAAAAGACAAGAATTTCGACGAAACACTGAAATATTTTTGGAGTTTTTATTTTTCTGAAGAATCAAAACAAGAACGAGAAAAACTATTTACACAGGAAAGTTCCCAACAAACAAAAGAAAAACGAGAAATCTATTTGGATTTTCTTTTAATACTACACACTACTAAGAAACTAACTAGAAAGAAAAGACAAAAAGAAGCAGGAAATATTTTTGGGTTTTCTAAAGTTTTTCAAACACACAAGAAGAAAGCGAGAAAATAAGCTAACATGGATAATACAATGAAGAAGTATGAACACCGACAACAAGAATGAATGTGTGAACATGAATATAATGTCGGTGAGAAATACGTACTCCCCCAAGCTTAAGCTTTTGGCCTAAGTTGGTCTAGGTCCACCACTGGCCTGGATGATATCCGAAATCATAGTTGGGGTTGTATTGTGCTGCATCAGCTACTGCTTGGTGAGCTTCTTCTTGAAGGCGGTGTTGGGGATCGTAGCAGAAAATCAAAAAATTTCCTACGCATCACCAAGATCTATCTATGGAGTAATCTAGTAACGAGGGAGAGGTGAGTGCATATACATACCGTTGTAGATCGCGATGCGGAAGCGTTGCAAGGACGCGGATGAAGGAGTCGTACTCGCTGCGATTCAGATCGCGGTTGATTCTGATCTAAGCGCCGAACAACGGCGCCTCCGCGTTCAACACACGTGCAGCCCGATGACGTCTCCCACGCCTTGATCCAGCAAGGAGAGATGGAGAGGTTGGGGAAGACTCCATCCAACAGCAGCACGACAGTGTGGTGGTGGTGGAGGAGCGCGGGACTCCAGCAGGGCTTCGCCAAGCACTGCGAGAGACGAGGAGGGAGAGAGGTAGGGCTGCGCCAAGCGACAGAGGTCAAAACCGTGTTATGGGCAGCCCCAAATCTCACATATATATAGGGGGAAGGGAGGGGCTGCGCCCCCTCTAGGGTTTCCCACCCCTAGGGGTGCGGCCACCCCAGATCCCATCTGAGGGTGGCGGCCAGAGGGGGAGAGGGAGAGGGGGGCATACCAGATTGGGCCCTAGGGCCCATCTGCCCTAGGGTTTGCCCCCTCCCCTCTTGGGGGCGCACCAGCCCACCTGGGGCTGGTCCCCTCCCACACTTGGCCCACGCAGCCTTCTGGGGCCAGTGGCCCCACCCGGTGGACCCCCGGGACCCTCCCGGTGGTCCCGGTACGCTACCGATAGCGCCCGAAACTTTTCCGGTGACCAAAACGGGACTTCCCATATATGAATCTTTACCTCCGGACCATTCCGGAACTCCTCGTGACGTCCGGGATCTCATTCGGGACTCCGAACAACATTCGGTAACCGCGTACATACTTTCCCTATAACCCTAGCGTCATCGAACCTTAAGTGTGTAGACCCTACGGGCTCGGGAGTCATGCAGACATGGCCGAGACAACTCTCCGGTCAATAACCAATAGTGGGATCTGGATACCCATGTTGGCTCCCACATGCTCCACAATGATCTCATCGTATGAATCACGATGTCAAGGATTCAATCAATCACGTATACAATTCCCTTTGTCTATCTGCATAGTACTTGCCCGAGATTCGATCGTCGGTATACCGATACCTCGTTCAATCTCGTTACCGGCAAGTCTCTTTACTCGTTCTGTAACACATCATCCCGTGAGCAACTCCTTGATCACATTGTGCACATTATGATGATGTCCTACCGAGTGAGCCCAGAGATACCTCTCCGTCATACGGAGTGACAAATCCCAGTCTCGATTCGTGCCAACCCAACAAACACTTTCGGAGATACCTGTAGTGCACATTTATAGCCACCCAGTTACGTTGTGACGTTTGGTACACCCAAAGCATTCCTACGGTATCCGGGAGTTGCACAATCTCATGGTCTAAGGAAAAGATACTTGACATATAGAAAAGCTTTAGCATACGAACTACACGATCTGTGCTAGGCTTAGGATTGGGTCTTGTCCATCACATCATTCTCCTAATGATGTGATCCCGTTATCAACGACATCCAATGTCCATGGTCAGGAAACCGTGACCATCTGTTGATCAACGAGCTAGTCAACTAGAGGCTTACTAGGGACATGGTGTTTTTCTATGTATCCACACATGTATCTGAGTTTCCTATCAATAAAATTCTAGCATGGATAATAAACAATTATCATGAACAAGGAAATATAATAATAACCAATTTATTATTGCCTCTAGGGCATCTTTCCAACAGTCTCCCACTTGCACTAGAGTCAATAATCTAGTTCACATCGCCATGTGATTAACACTCACAGGTCACATCGCCATGTGACCAACATCAAAGAGTTTACTAGAGTCAGTAATCTAGTTCACATCAATATGTGATTAACACTCAATGAGTTCTGGGTTTGATCATGTTATGCTTGTGAGAGAGGTTGCAGTCAACGGGTCTGCAACATTCAGATCCCTATGTACTTCGCAAAACTTTATGTCATATCGTAGATGCTGCTACCACGTTCTATTTCGAGCTATTCCAAACTGTTGCTCCATCATACGTATCCGGTATCTCTACTTAGAGTTATCCGGATAGGCGTTAAGCTTGCATTTACGTAACTCTTTACGTCGAACTCTTTATCACCTCCATAATCGAGAAACATTTCCTTATTCCTCTAAGGATAATTTTGACCACTATCTAGTGATCCACTCCTGGATCACCTTTGTACCCTCTTGCCAGACATGTGGCAAGGCACACATCAGGTGCGGTACTCAGCATGGCATACTGTATAGAGCCTATGATAAAAGCATAGGGGACGACCTTCTTCCTTCCTCTTCCTTCTGCCGCGGTCAAGCTTTGAGTGCTACTCAACTTCACACCTTACAACTCAGGTAAGAACTCCTTCTTTGACTGATCTATTTTGAACTCCTTCAAAATCATGTCAAAGGTGTGTGTTCCTTTTGAAAGTATCATTAGGCATCTTGATCTATCTCTATAGATCTTGATGCCCAATTATGTAAGCAACTTCATCCAGGTCTTCCTTTGAAAAACTCCTTTCAAACAACCCTTTACGCTTTCCAGAAATTCTACATCATTTCGGATCAACAATATGTCATTCACATATACTCATCAGAAATGTTGTAGTGCTCCCACTCACTTTATTGTAAATACAAGTTTCTAACAAACTTTGTACAAACCCAAAAACTTTGATCACTCCATCAAAGCGTATATTCCGACTCCGAGATTCTTGCTCTAGTCCATGGAAGGATCGCTGGAGCTAGCATACCTTTTAGCATCCTTAGGATCGACAAAACCTTTCTGATTGTATCACATACAACCTTTCCTTACGAAAACTGGTAAGGAAACTTGTTTTGACATCCATCTGCCAGATTTCATAAATGCAGCTTATGCTAACATTATTCTGACGGACTTAAGCATCGCTACGGGCGAGAAAATCTCATCGTAGTCAACTCCTTGAACTTGTGAAAAACTTTTTGCCACAAGTCGAGCTTCATAGACGGTGACATTACCGTCCACATCCATCTTCTTCTTAAAGATCCATTTATCTCAATGGCTTGCTAATCATCGGGCAAGTCCACCAAAGTCCATACTTTGTTTTGATACATGGATCCTATCTCGGATTTCTCGGCTTCTAACCATTTGTCGGAATAAGGGCCCACCATCGCTTCTCCATAGTTCATAGGTTTATTGTTGTCCAACAACATGACTTCTAAGACAGGATCACCGTACCACTCAAGAGTAGTACATATCCTTGTCGACCCACGAGGTTCGATTAGCAACTTGATCCGAAGCTTCATGATCACTATCATTAGTTTCCTCTTCAACAGTCGTAAGTTCCACAGAAACATCTTTCTGTGTTGCACTACTTTCCAGTTGAAGTGAGGGTTCGACAACCTCATCAAGTTCTATCTTCCTCCCACTCAAATCTTTTGAGAGAAACTCCTTCTCGAGAAAGGACCCGTTCTTAGCGACAAACATTTTTGTCCTTGGATCTGAGATAGAAGGTATGCACAATTGTTACCTTTGGGTATCCCATGAAGATGTATTTGTCTGCTTTGGGTTCGAGCTTTTTCCGGCTGAAGCCATAAGCATCGCAGTCCCAAGCATTGAGAAACGACAACTTTGGTTTCTTGCCAAACCATAGTTCATACGGTGTTGTCTCAACGGACTTAGATGGTGCCCTATCTAAAGTGAATGCAGCTGTCTCCAATGCATAACCTCAAAATAATAGTGATAGATCGGTAAGAGACATCATAGATCGCACCATATCTCATAAGGTTCGATTACGACGTCCGGACAAACCATTACGCTGTGGTGTTCCAGGTGGCTTCAACTGCGAAACGATTCCACAAAGTCTTAAGTGATTGCCAAACTCATAATTCAGAAAATCTCCCCTTGATCAGATCGTAGGAACATGATCTTCTTGTTATGATGATTCTTAACTTCACTCTGAAATTGCTTGAACTTTTCAAACGTTTTCAGACTTTTGCTTCATTAAGTAAATATAACCATATCTACTCAAATCGCAGTGAAGATGAGAAAATAATGATATCCACCACACGCCTTAATTCTCATTGGATCACACACATCAGTATGTGTGACTTCCAACAAGTCACTTGCCCGTTTCATTGTTCCTGAAAACAGGATCTCAGTCATCCTGCCCATGAGGCATGGCTCGCATGTGTCAAGCGATTCAAAATCAAGTGACTCCAAACATCCATCAACATGGAGTTTCTTCATGCATTTTATGCCAAAATGACCTAAGCGGCAGTGCCACAAGAAAGTGGTACTATCATTATTAACTCTACATCTTTTGGCATTAATATTATCATCATGTGTATTACTATAATCGAGATTCAACAAACCATTGGGTGCATGACCATACATGTATTATTCATGTAAACATAATAACCATTATTCTCTAACTTAAATGAATAATCGTATTGCAATGAACATGATCTAATCATGTTCATGCTCAACGTAGACACCTGATAACATTTATCTAGGTTCAACACTAATCCCGAAAGTAGAGGGAGCGTGCGATGGTGATCTTATCAACCTTGGAAACACTTTCAACACACATCGTCACCTCGCCCTTAGCTAGTCTCGTTCAGTCCGTAGCTTTTGCTTCAAGTCCCTAATAATAGCAATTGAACCGGTATCCAATACCCAGGTGCTACAAGGAGTACTAGTAAGGTACACATCAATAACATGTATATCAAATATACTTTGTTGAAGTTGCCAGCTATCATATCTACCATGTATTTGGGGTAGTTCCGCTACCATGTGACCGTTCCCCTTACAATAGAAGCACTTAGTCTCGAGGTTTGGGTTCAACCTTGGGTTCCTTCATTAGATCGACAACTGGTTTGCCATTCATGAAGTTTCCCTTCTATCCCTTGATCTTTTGAAACCAGTGGTCTTGTTAAACCATCAACACTTGATGCTCCTTCTTGATTTCTACTTTTTGCGGTCTTAAGCACCGCTAATAGCTCCGGGATCATCTCCATCCTTTGCATGTCATAGTTCATCACGAAGTTCTAGTAGCTTGGTGATAGTGTCCAGAGAATTTCGTCAACCACTATCTCATCTGGAAGATTAACTCCCACTTGGTTCAAGTGATTTTAGCACCCAGACATTCTGTGCACATGCTCACTAGTTGAGCTATTCTCCTCCATATTTTTGGCAAAATAACTTGTCAGAGGTCTCATACTTCTCAACACGGGCATGAGCATGAAATCCCAATTTCAGCTCTTAGAACATCTCATATGTTCTATGGCGTTCAAAACGTCATTGGAATCCCGATTCTAAGCCGTAAAGTATGGTGCACTAAACTATCAAGTAGTCATCAGGACGTGTCTGTCAGGTGTTCAGAACATCCACAGACAACGTTGTAGGGGTTTGCACATCGAGCGGTGCATCAAAGACTTAAGCTTTCTATGCAGCAGTGAGGACACTCCTCGGACTATGGACCCAGTCCGCATCATTGCTTACAATATCTTTCAACCCAGTCTTTCTCTAGGATCGTATTAAACAGGGAGCTACAACGCAGTTATTGGTCTACAACATAATTTGCGAAGACAACTTAGACTATTGTTCATGAAAATTAAGTTCATCTAATGAACTCCCACTCAGATAGACATCTCTCTAGTCATCTAAGTGATACATGATCCGAATCGACTAGGCCATGTCCGATCATCACGTGAGACGGACTAGTCATCAACGGTGAACATCTTCATGTTGATTGTATCTTCTATACGACTCATGTTCGACATTTCGGTCTTCCGTGTTCCGAGGCCATGTCTGTACATGCTAGGCTCGTCAAGTCAACCCTAAGTGTATCGCGTGTTTAAATCTGGCTTACACCCGTTGTATGCGAACGTTAGAACCTATCACACCCGATCATCACGTGGTGCTTTGGAACAACGAACCTTAGCAACGGTGCATAGTTAGAGGGAACACAATTCTTGAAATTTTAGTGAGAGATCATCTTATTCACTACCGTCGTTCTAAGCAAATAAGATGTAAAACATGATAAACATCACATGCAATCAAATAGTGACATGATATGGCCAATATCATCTTGCTCCTTTGATCTTCATCTTCGAGGCTCCATGATCATCATCATCACCGGCATGACACCATGATCTCCATCATCGTGTCTTCATGAAGTCGTCTCGCCAAACATTACTTCTACTACTATGGCTAACGTTTAGCAATAAAGTAAAGTAATTACATGGCGTTATTCAGTGACACGCAGGTCATATAATAAAATAAGACAACTCCTATGGCTCCTGCCGGTTGTCATTCTCATCGACATGCAAGTCGTGATTCCTATTACAAGAACATGATCAATCTCATACATCACATATATATCATTCATCACATCCTTTTGGCCATATCACATCACACGGCACATGCTGCAAGAACAAGTTAGACATCCTCTAATTGTTGTTGCAAGTTTTTACGTGGCTGCTATAGGTTTCTAGCAAGAAAGTTTCTTACCTACGCCAAAACCACAACGTGATATGCCAATTTCTATTTACCCTTCATAAGGACCCTTTTCATCGAATCCGATCCGACTAAAGTGGGAGAGACAGACACCCGCTAGCCACCTTATGCAACTAGTGCATGTGAGTCGGTGGAACCAGTCTCACGTAAGAGTACGTGTAAGGTCGGTCCGGGCCACTTCATCCCACGATGCCGCCGAATCAAGATAAGACTAGTAACGGCAAGTAAATTGACAAATCGACGCCCACAACTACTTTGTGTTCTACTCGTGCAAGATACTACGCATAGACCTAGCTCATGATGCCACTGTTGGGGATCGTAGAAGAAAATCAAAAAAATTCCTACGCATCACCAAGATCTATCTATGGAGTAATCTAGCAACGAGGGAGAGGTAAGTGCATCTACATACCCTTGTAGATCGCGATGCGGAAGCATTGCAAGAACGCGGATGAAGGAGTCGTACTCGCTGTGATTCAGATCGCGGTTGATTCTGATCTAAGCGCCGAACAACGGCACCTCCGCGTTCAACACACGTGCAGCCCGATGACGTCTCCCACGCCTTGATCTAGCAAGGAGAGATGGAGAAGTTGGGGAAGACTCCATCCAACAGCAGCACGACGGCGTGGTGGTGGTGGAGGAGCGCAGGACTCCAGCAGGGCTTCGCCAAGCACTGCGAGAGACGAGGAGGGAGAGAGGTAGGGCTGCGCCAAGCGAGAGAGGTCAAAACCGTGTTATGGGCAGCCCCAAAACTCACATATATATAGGGGGAAGGGAGGGGCTACGCCCCCTCTAGGGTTTCCCACCCCTAGGGGTACGGCCACCCCAGATCCCATCTGAGGGTGGCGGCCAGAGGGGGAGAGGGAGAGGGGGGCGCACCAGATTGGGCCCTAGGGCCCATCTGCCCTAGGGTTTGCCCCCCTCCCCTCTTGGGGGCGCCTTGGGCCCTAGTGGGGGGCGCACCAGCCCACCTGGGGCTGGTCCCCTCCCACACTTGGCCCACGCAGCCTTCTGGGGCCGGTGGCCCCACCCGGTGGACCCCCGGGACCCTCCCGGTGGTCCCGGTACGCTACCGATAGCGCGCGAAACTTTTCAGGTGACCAAAATGGGACTTCCCATATATGAATCTTTACCTCCGGACCATTCCGGAACTCCTCGTGACGTCCGGGATCTCATCCGGGACTCCGAACAACATTCGGTAACCGCGTACATACTTTCTCTATAACCCTAGCATCATCGAACCTTAAGTGTGTAGACCCTACGGGCTCGGGAGTCATGCAGACATGGGCGAGACAACTCTCCGGTCAATAACCAACAGCGGGATCTGGATACCCATGTTGGATCCCACATGCTCCACGATGATCTCATCGTATGAACCACGATGTCAAGGATTCAATCAATCCCGTATACAATTCCCTTTGTCTATCGGCATAGTACTTGCCCGAGATTCGATCGTCGGTATACCGATACCTCGTTCAATCTCGTTACCAGCAAGTCTCTTTACTCGTTCTGTAACACATCATCCCGTGAGCAACTCCTTGATCACATTGTGCACATTATGATGATGTCCTACCGAGTGGGCCCAGAGATACCTCTCCGTCATACGGAGTGACAAATCCCAGCCTCGATTCGTGCCAACCCAACAGACACTTTCGGAGATACCTGTAGTGCACCTTTATAGCCACCCAGTTACGTTGTGACGTTTGGTACACCCAAAGCATTCATACGGTATCCGGGAGTTGCACAATCTCATGGTCTAAGGAAAAGATACTTGACATATAGAAAAGCTTTAGCATACGAACTACACGATCTGTGCTAGGCTTAGGATTGGGTCTTGTCCATCACATCATTCTCCTAATGATGTGATCCCGTTATCAACGACATCCAATGTCCATGGTCAGGAAACCGTGACCATCTGTTGATCAACGAGCTAGTCAACTAGAGGCTTACTAGGGACATGGTGTTTGTCTATGTATCCACACATGTATCTGAGTTTCCTATCAATACAATTCTAGCATGGATAATAAACAATTATCATGAACAAGGAAATATAATAATAATCAATTTATTATTGCCTCTAGGGCATATTTCCAACAGGCGGGCGGTCTCCGCCTCTCTCTCATATGCGTTCGCCTCCTCTCTGGTTATAAAATATCCCCCTTTTTTCCTAAAAGTCAAAGAAAGTAGGAGCATGAAGAGTAATATGGACGGCATGCCGTCTGTCATTGTACCGCTGTACTGAAGGTGCTTTTCATTCCTCCCGAGAAACTGATAACGAATCATAGCTTCATAATCTAGAAAAGCAGGTGGCAACTCAACATCATATCCTCTTATGGGTACACCTAAATAATTAGCTAAACGAGTTCCATAAATCCCTCCAAATAAATCTCCATCTTTAGCATTATGATGTAACCTCCTTGCAATAATTGCCCCTAAATTATATTGCTTATCATTTAACACCTCACACTTAAGGGCACTAAGATCTGGAACACAAAGGTGGTCATGATCATGTTTACCATTAACGCATCTACCTACGAAGAGAGCAAAATAATGTATAGCAGGAAAGTGAATGCTCCCTATGGTGGCTTGTGTAATGTTTCTAGTTTCCCCCACGGTGATGCCATCAAGGAAATCACGATATTCAGATTTGTGAGGATCATTGAGACTACCCAACTACGGGATTTTACATGCTTCACAAAAATCTTCTAGGTCCATAGTATAAGATTCATCATAAAGATCAAACAGGACAGTATGAGTATTGCGCTTAGATAAAACTCAAACCTCCGAACGAAGGAATCAGTGAGGTAATAGTATTGCAGGCACGTATTTGACATGAAGTATTCAGGGCCAGCATTTTGTACGTACACATCAAACTCATCCTTGAAACCTGCGCGAATCATAAATTCATCTGACGGTCATTCACAAGCCCGTACTTGAGCATCTCTTGGTGGTTCAAGGTCCGTTTCGCGTATCGTGAGCCTCAGTGCTTGCTTTCTCGAAGGCCCACCTTGGTATAATTTCCTAAACATTTTATCTCCCTGAAAATTTTCTGAAATTTTTAGTGACTCAAAATAAAAGTGAACCGAACTCAACAAAATTGATAGCAACTACTCCTACAAGTGTCTAGAGGCTATATCATGCATCAAAACTACTTTGGACCATATAAATTTGACATGCAAGCTCAAGAACAAGGCTACTACAACAACAAAATTTTGCAATAAATGAAGCACTAGAAAAAAACTAATTGGACCATTGGAGGAGGTACATACCGAAGAACAATCCCCCAAAACAGTTTTGCAAATGATGAATTGAGCAAGGATATCGAAAATGGCAGCAAGATGAGCTAGAACACGGGTTTGAGCTGGTGATTGATTTTTTTATCGAGGAAGAAGGAGAGGATGGGTGCTGGAATAAGTGGAGGGCTGATAAGTGTCCAACGTATCTATAATTTTTTGATTCTTCCATGCTATTAGATTATCTATCTTGGATGTTTTATATGCTATTTTATATGATTTTTGTGACTAACCTATTAACCAGAGCCCAGTGTCAGTTTCTGGTTTTTCCTTGTTTTTGAGTTTCGCAGAAAAGGAATATCAAACGAAGTCCAAACAGAACGGAACTTTTTGGAGATTTTTCTTGGACCAGAAGACACCATATGGACTTGGAGTACACGCCAGGGGATCTACAAAGAGGCCACAAGGGTGGAGGGCATGACCAAGGGGGTAGGGCGCGCCTCCCCTACCATGTGGGCCCCTCGTGCCTCCCCTGACCTACTTATTTCGCCTATAAATTCACATATATTCCAGAAACATCAGAACATCCATCGAAACCACTTTTCCGCCGACGTAACCTTCTGTTCCCGCAAGATCCCATCTTGAGGCCTTTTCCGGTACTCTACCGGAGGGGGAATCAACCATGGAGGACATCTACATCAACCCTATTACCCTTCCGATGAAGTGTGAGTAGTTTACCACAGACCTATGTGTCCATAGCTAGTAGCTAGATGGCTTCTTCTCTCTCTTGGATCCTCAATATCATGTTCTCCTTGTTGTTCTTGGAGATCTATCCGATGTAATATTCTTTTGTGGTGTGTTTGCCAAGATTCGATAAATTGTGGGTTTATGATCAGATTATCTATGAATATTATTTGAGTCTTTTCTGAATTCTTATATGCATGATCTAATATCTTAGTAATTCCCTTCGAATTATCGGTTTTGTTTTGCCAACTAGATTGATATTTCTTGCAATGGGAGAAGTGCTTTGCTTTGGGTTCAATCTTGCGTTGCTCAATCCCAGTGAAAGAATGGGACATGACACATATTGTATTGTTGCCATCGAGGATAACAAGATGGGGTTTTCATCATATTGCTTGAATTAATTCCGCTACATCATGTCATCTTGCTTAAGGCGTTACTCCGTTCTTATGAACTTAATACTCTAGATGCAGAATCGTCTTGGTCAATGTGTGCAGTAATAGTAGTAGATGCAGGTAGGAGTTGGTCTACTTGTCTCGGACGTGATGCCTATATTCATGATCATTGCCTTAGATGTCTTCATAATTATTCGCTTTTCTATCAATTACTTGGCAATAATTTGTTCACCCACCGTAATATTTGCTATCATGAGAGAAGCCTCTAGTGAAACCTATGGCCCCCGGGTCTATTTTACATCTTATAAGTTTCAGATCTACCATTTTGCAATCTTTTACTTTTCAATCTATAAACCAAAAACCCAAAAATATTTACTTTACTTGTTCATCTATCTCTATCGGATCTCACTTTTGCAAATAACCTCGAAGGGATTGACAACCCCTTTATAGCATTGGGTGCAAGTTGTTGATTATTTGTGCAGGTATTTGGTGACTTGTGTGTAATCTCCTACTGGATTGATACCTTGGTTCTCAAAACTGAGGGAAATACTTACTTCTCTTTGCTGCATCTCCCTTTCCTCTTCAAGGGAAATACCAACACAAACTCCGGAAAGTAGCGAGGAAGCAAGATTTCTAGCGCCGTTGCCGGGGAGATCTACGCCAAGTCAAGACCCACCAAGTACCTTTTATTAAACTCTCATCTCTCGCATTTATATTATTTGCCATTCGCCTCTCCTTTTCCTCTCCCCCACTTCTAAAATGATTTTCGAAAAGATTTACCTTTTCTTCGCCCTTCTTTCGTTCGTCTTGTTCGCTTGCTTCTTGTGTGCTTGTGTGTTTGATTGGTTCCTTTGTTACGATGGCTCAAGGAAATACCAAATTATGTGATTTCTCCAACACCAATAATAATGATTTCATTAGTACCCTGTTTGCTGCGCTACTAATGCGGAATCTTGTGAAATCAATGCTGCTTTATTGAATCTAGTCATGAAAGATCAATTTTCTAGCCTTCCTAACGAAGATGTTGCATCTAATCTGAATAATTTTGTTGATTTGTGTGATATGCAAAAGAAAAGAGATGTGGATAATGATCTTGTTAAATAAAATCTATTCCTGTTTTCACTACGAGATCAGGCTAAAACTTGGTTTTCATCTTTGCCTAAAAATAGTATTGATTAATGGAATAAGTGCAAAGATTCTTTATTGCCAAATATTTTCCTCTCGCTAAGATCATCACCCTTAGGAACGATATTATGAATTTTAAACAACTTGATCATGAGCATGTTGCACAATCTTGGGAGAGGATGAAACTTATGATAAGAAATTGTCCTACACATGGTTTGAATTTATGGATGATTATACAAAAAAATTACGCCGGATTGAACTTTGCTTCTAGAAATCTTTTAGATTCGGCCGCGGGAGGTACTTTTATGGAAATCACTTTAGGAGAAGCTGCTAAACTCCTAGATAATATAATGGTTAACTATTCTCAATGGCATAGCGAAAGATCTTCCACTAGTAAAAAAGTGCATGCAATTGAAGAGATTAATGTTTTCAGTGGAAAGATGGATGAACTTATGAAATTATTTACTAGCAAGGGTGCTAATATTGATCCTAATGATATGCCTTTGTCTACTTTGATTGAGAGCAATAGTAAATCTATGGATGTGAATTTTGTTTGTAGGAACAATTTTGGTAACAATGCTTATAGAGGAAATTTTAATCCTAGGCCTTTTCCTAGTAATTCCTCTAATAACTATGGTAATTCCTACAACAATTCTTATGGAAATTATAATAAGATGCCCTCTGATTTTGATAATAGTGTTAAAGAATTTATGAGTTCTCAAAAGAATTTTAATGCTATGATTGAAGAAAAATTGCTTAAGATTGATGATTTGGCTAGAATTGTGAATAGAATTTCTCTTGTTGTTCATTCTTTAAAGCTTAGATCTATTCCACCCAAGCATGATATCAATGAGTCTCTCAAAGCTATGATAATTTCCATTGATGAGTGCAAAGAATGAACCGCTAAGATGCATGCTAAAAAGGAATGGTTTATAAAAACGTGTTCTTCTAGTTCCCGTGAAAATAATGATGAAGATCTTATAGTGATTGATGTGACTCCTATTGAATATATTTTTTCCAAAATAAATCTTGATAAAGATGGGACTGGAGATGATTCTACTTTGGTTAAGAGGCATCCCAATGATTTGGAGTTTTTAGATCTTGATGCAAAAATTGAGAAAAGATGTATAGATGAAGTCAAAACCCTAAGTAGCGATGAACCTACTAGATTGGATATCAAGGAATTTAATTATGATAATTTCTCTTTAATAGATTGTATTTCCTTGTTGCAATCCATGTTGAACTCTCCCGTTCCTTGTTGCAATCCATCAAAATAAAGCTTTTACTAAACATATCGTTGATGCTGTCATGCAATCTTTTGAAGAAAAGCTTGAATTAGACATTTCTATCCCTAGAAAAGTTTATGATGAGTGGAAACCAACTATTAAAAGTAATATTAAAGATTATGAGTGCCATGATTTGTGTGATTTGGGTGCTATCGTTTCTACGATTCCAAAAACTTTATGTGATGTGCTAGGATTCTCTGAAATTGATGAGTGTTCTTTAAATTTGCATCTTACGGATTCCATCATTAAGAAACCTATGGGAATGATTAATGATGTTCTTATTGTTGCAAATAGGAATTACGTGCCCGTAGATTTCATTATTCTTGATATATATTGCAATCCTACATATCCTATTATTCTTGGTAGACCTTTCCTTAGAACAATTGGTGCAATTATTGATATGAAAGAAGAAAACATTAGATTTCAATTTCCATTAAGGAAGGGCATGGGACAATTTCAAAGAAAGAAAGTTAAATTGCCTTATGAATTTATCATGAGAGCTACCTATGGATTGCATGTCAAGGATGATAATACCTAGATCTATTTGTGTTTTATGCCTAGCTAAGGGCGTTAAACAATAGCGCTTGTTTGGAGGGCACACAGTTTTATTTTTGCTTTTTACTTTTTGGTTCTGTTTTGAAAGTTTTACACACTATTACTTTTGTATTTTAATTAGTGTTTGAGCCAAGTAAGACCTTTGTGATGGCTTACGGTGATCGTTGATTTGATTTTGCTGGAAAACAAAAACTTTTGCGCCCAGTGCAGAAAATTCAATAAATCACTGGAACGTCTAAACCTTCTGAAAGTTTTACATAAAATTTATATACAAATTCTCCACGTCGTCCAATTTTTTTCCGAATTTTTAGGGTTACAGAAGTATGCGAAGTTTTCATATTGCTACAGACTGTTCTGTTTTTGACAAATTCTGTTTTTTATGTGTTGTTTGCTTATTTTGATGCATCTATGGCTAGTATCGGGGGGTATGAACCATGGATAAGTTGTAATACAGTAGATATTACACCAATATAAAATTAGAATAAGAGCAGTACCTTGAGTGGTTATTTGCTTTGTTTTACTAACGGAGCTCATGAGATTTTCTGTTGAGTTTTGTGTTCTGAAGTTTTCAAGTTTTGGGTAAGGATTTGACGGACTATGGAATAAAGAGTGGCAGAAGCCTAAGCTTGGGGATTCCCAAGGCACCCCAAGGTAAAATTCAAGGACGACCAAGAGCCTAAGTTTGGGGATGCCCCGGGAAGGCACCCCTCTTTCGTTTTCATCCATCGGTAACTTTACTTGAAGCCATATTTTTATTTACTACATGATATGTGTTTTGCTTGGAGCGTTCTGTATGATATGAGTCTTTTCTTTTTAGTTTGTCAAAATTATACTTGTTTTACACACCTTTTGAGAGGGACACACTTCAATCATGATTTGTTAGAATACTCTATGTGCTTCACTTATATCTTTTGAGCTAGGCAATTTTGCTCTAGTGCTTTACTTATATCTTTTTAGAGCACGGCGGTGGTTTTATTTTACATAAATTGTTGAACTCTCTTGCTTCACTTATATTATTTTGGGAGTTCTTAAGAAAAACATGGTAATTTGCTTGGGTTATGAAATTAGTCCTAATATGATGGACATCCAAAGGAGATATAATAAAAACTTTCATATATAGAGCATGGAATAATATGTGAAGTTTGACTCCTTGTAATTGTTTTGATATGTTAAGATGGTAATATTAGAGTCATGCTAGAGGTAGTTTGTGAGGTTAAAGAAATAATTGTGTTAAGGTTTGTGATTCTCGAAGCATGCACGTATGGCCTATGTAACCAAATTGGCGTGCACTGTATCTTGATTGTTTCCTCTTTGTGGGAAGGTCGGGCGCGCGCGATGGTTAACTCCTACCAACCTCCCCCCTAGGGGAATGCGTCGTAGTGCTTTGCTTTGAGGGCTAAGTAGATTTTTTGCAATAAGTATGTGAGTTCTTTATGACTAATGTGAGTCCATGGATTATACACACTCTCACCGTTCCACCTTTCTAGCCACTCTAGTGTCGCGCAAAATTCGCCGGTGCATAAAACCCTCCTTATACCTTCCTCAAAACAGCCACCATATCTACCTATTATGGCATTTCCATAGCCATTCCGAGATATATTGCCATGTAACTCCGCCATTCCGTTTGTTACGACATGCTTCATCATTATCATATTGCTTTGCATGATCATGTAGTTGACATAATATTTGTGGCAAAGCCACCATTCATATTTTTCATACATGTCACTCTTGGTTATTGCACATCATGGTACACCACCGGAGGCATTCATATAGAGTCATATCCTTGTTCTAAGTATCAAGTTGTAAGTAAATAAAAGTGTGATGATCATCATTATTAGAACATTGTCCCGTGTGAGGTTAGCAAAAATAAAAGAGGCCAATGAAGCCCAAATAAGCCCGCCAAAAAAAGAGACAAAGAGAGAAGGGACAATGTTACTAAAAGATCGTGGATGTCGCCTAGATGGGGGGGGGTGAATAGGCAATTTAAAATAATTACGGTTTAGGCTTGAACAAACGCGGAATAAACCTAGCGATTAATTTGTCAAGCACAAAACCTACACCAACTAGGCTCACCTATGTGCACCAACAACTTATGCTAAGCAAGATAAACATATAGGTGATAGCAAGATATATGATAAGAAAAAATATGGCTATCACAAAGTATAGCGCATAAGTAAAGGGCTCGGGTAAGCGATAACTGAGGCACACGGATACGACGATGTATCCCGAAGTTCACACCCTTCCGGATGCTAATCTCCATTTGGAGCGGTGTGGAGGCACAATGATCCCCAAGAAGCCACTAGAGACACCGTAATCTCCTCACGCCCTCGCACAATGCAAGATGTCGTGATTCCACTAAGGGACCCTGGAGGGCGGTCACCGTACCCGTACAAATAGAAACCCTTGGGGGCGGTCACCGAACCCATACAAATTGCTTGGGGCAATCTCCACAACCTAATTGGAGACCCCCATGCTTGCCCGGAGCTTTTCACCACAATGATTGAGCTCCGAAAACCACCACAGTTGGGGCTATCCCCCCAACGGCACCATGAAGCTTCACCACAATGGAATATGGCTCCGAGGTGACCTCAACCGTCTAGGGCGCCCAAGCACCCAAGAGGAACAAGCTCAAGGGTACCAAGCACCCAAGAGTAATAAGCTTCTCAACTTGTAGCTTCCACGTATCACCGTCGAGAACTCAAACCGATGCACCAAATGCAATGGCAAGGACACACAGAGTGCCCAAGTTCTTCTCTCCCAAATCCCACCAAAGCAACTAATGCTAGGGAGGGAAATGAGAGGAAGAACGGAGAAGAGAACACGAAGAACTCCAAGAACTAGATCCAAATGATTCCCCTCACAAAGAGGAGAAAGTGATTGGTGGATATGTGGATCTAGATCTCCTCTCCCCCCCAAAACTAGCAAGAATACATGGAGGGATTGAGAGATAGCAAGCTCAAAGAAGGTCAACAATGGGGGAAGAACACGATCTCCAATGATTGGGGTTCATTGGGGAAGAAGACCCTCTTTTATAGGTGGAAAAAAATCCAACTGTTATGCTCACAGCCCGCACCGAGCGGTACTACTGCTCCAAGGAGCGGTACTACCGCTAGGGCGGTAGTAGCCCTTTGAAACACAACAATGAGGAGGAAAAAAGGCCATAAGAACCGTCGGAGCAGTACTACCGCTTGTCCTCATGGTACTACCGCTAGGGGTAGCAGTACTACTCCTTGCGAGCGGTACTAAAAAATTACATCCGTGCCTACCACCGCTGGACTTATGACGAGTTTTTGGTCCGGAGCGGAAGTAAGCCACGGAAGTAAAAATTACATCCGTTCCTAGCGATAGTACCGCTCCCATTTGCGGTAGTACTGCTGCAACCCTTTTGAGGACACCAAAACTGACACAACTTTTGCAAACGGACTCCGAATTCAACGAAACCAAGTTTGTTGGAAAGCTAACGACATGGCCTAACACAATCTTGATAGAAATAACATTAAGAAGCAAATGAGAAAAGGCCCATAATAAAATGGAGTGAACCCTTCCTCGAAAGAGACCGGTAAAACCTCCAACACCGAAAACTCAATCGAAGAAGAATGTGAACTCTGTTTTCGATGAACTCAAGCTTGTCAAGAAGATGACCATAAGCTCCAAATATCACAAGAAGAAAACCAAACAAGAACCAAGAAATATGATGCAAGCATGCAATGGTTTGAGCTCTCTACGAACGATATGATCAAGCTACCCACTTGAGAGCCCCCCTTGGTAGTATGGCAATCAATCCTATAACCCGGTCTCCAAACTACCACCATGAGACCGGTAAAATAGAGAACCTATCAAGGGCAAACCTTTGCCTTGCACAAATTCCACTTGAGCTAGATGTAGACGATCTTGACTTCCTCAAGTTGGACCACCTTTCTTGATTCTGTTGGCTCGGTGAAGACTAGTAGAGTGCCCCCCATACTCCACTATGGGTGAGCCACCCTTCGGCACATCTTCACAAGTTCATTGTCACCACAATGAACGGCAAGCTTCAAGCACTTGATCTGTTTGTGATGCATCACTTGAACTTGCACACCACAACCTTGATTCGATGTCACCCTCCATGGTTATTTGTTATCTACCTCTTGACGCAAGCCCATGGAAGATAACCTAACCCCACATAGAACTCTCACAAAGACCATGGGTTAGTACACAAAGCGTAATTGACAATGCTTACCATACTATGGGATCGCTTGATCCCTCTCGATACATCTTCTATGCTTTGTGTGTTGATCAAATTGATTCACTCTTTGACTTCGTCTTGATCAACCTTGAATCTTTCCAACTCTCTTCATTTGGATTATGTCTTGAAGGTAAACATGAATGATAATACACTCTTCTTCTTCAAGACATGCTTGCAATAAGCTCAACACTCACAAGACCAGTCTTTGGATAATTCCTTAATAGCACCTTGGTCATCACAAACTCTCCTTGAAACCAACACATGGACTCCAAGAAAAGCCTATGGACAAACTCTTCAAATATAACTCAAGGCAACCATTAGTCCATAGATATTGTCATCAATTACCAAAACCAAACATGGGGGCACCGCATGTTCTTTCAATCTCCCCCATTTTCGTAATTGATGTCAATCACTTTCAATAGAGTTTATATAAGGAATTATGAATCACCATACCATGCAACAATAATGTATGCGCATGAGATGCAAAAGCTTAGGAACAAAACCAAACCAAGATGAGATGATTAGATGACTCTCTAAACTTCTCCACAAAACTCTCTCAAACTTATCCCCCATTGGCATCGATTGCCAAAATGGGCGAAAGGCTTAGAAGGCCAATATAACTTGTGTTCCTCCATAAATTGTGTATTTCTCAACAAGAGAGTGGAATGCCAGACACATATCCAATGGTAAATACTTGGAGGTAGACAAACTATATTGAGTCCCAAAGATTGCCAAAAGAATGATATGCCACAAAGGCATAACAAAGAAAGAAAAAAGCACTCAAGCAATCAAATGATACCAATTGAAGCAAGCTATCAAAAGATACCAATTGAACCAACTAGACTAATGATCCTGCATGCCACATGAATAAAAGATATTATGATATGAGCAAAGGAGTGTTCTAGAGAAACTAGAGAAGCTCCCCTTGTTTTGTGCACAATTTAGTTTTGCAATATACAACGCACACAAAATAGGATTGTCACTCCAACAAGATCAATAGAACCTCACGACAAGTGCAAGAGACCAACAGAGCGTTCTAAAGACACCAGTGAAGCTCCCCATGATTTGTGCACTCCTTAGAATATTTGCATTAGGATACCAAGTGCACAAAATAGGATCATCAGTCCCCCAAAATCAATAGAAACTCACAACAAGTGCAAGTGAGCATGTAGGAAACAAAGTCTAGCACATGCAACAAACAAATGGTTGAGCAACATATAAAAGATGCAACTTGGAAATAGGCTCAACCAAAAAGATGTGTGTGAGTCATGGCAAAGCACTTGAGAAGACTAATATAAGGATGAGCATTAAGCATCAACATAGTCTTTAATAGTTGAGATACAAGGTGCATGACATGTCCTTCCCACACACACAACTTAGCAAATGGATTCACAAGCTCACTAAAAATAAATAACAACAAAGCTTGTGACAACCCATGGTGAAGGAAAAAAAAGCCTCATCAAAATGAGGGATACCAATTAGATGGCAAAGCCTTGTCAAGACAAGAATGAGGGAAATGATCTTCACCACAAAAGAGTGCATCAAGATGCAACAATATAAGATCCGCACTCAAGACACACACCTTCACGAAGCCACCAAATAAATAATGCAAGAAAGAAAAGGTGGACGTGAAAGAAGGGGATATCAATTAGATATGCAACTTCTCTCAAGTGTATAAGATTCTAGGTAGATGAAGATCATGATGATATCAATCCACAAAGAAGGATGTACATACGAAATTGTTGCAAAAAGGAAATAATAAGATATCCACAAGGAAGTCATAAATATACTGATAAGATATTTGCTTGACGGCATAGCACATGGCTAGATATGGTCTTATTGTATATAAATGAGTTCCAACCACACGAGCATCAAAGACATCACAACTAGCAACAAGAGATCATTGTTGGGATGCTTTGAGAAAGGGAAAAAGTATCACAAGAAAGAATGAGTTACATGCCATGATACAACGTACACAAGGTTGATGCAAGAAATGTGTGCATGAAGTAAATGATGATACTTGTTACCGAGATACCATTGGAAGGATGTAGTAGATATCAATTGAAGGTAGATAGTAGTTCATTGATCATCCTAGCTAGACTCCAATAAGCACATGGTGACATCACCTTCCTTGTGAGTGAGCCGAGCATCCAATGCATCTCCAATTGATCCTAGAAGAACAACACAAACTAAACGGTACCTGTCAGGGATATAACTATTAGGTATAAACCGCCCAGGAGGGGCCGGTTTATGCCTATGATGAAATTACTTCTATAAAGCCCATCAAGATATAGGATACGAAGTTTTATTATAGAAGACTTAAAGGCCCAGGGACCAAAGGGTGTTAGGGCCCGTAGATGTAAACCGCCATACGGCGTGTAACTTGTATTGTAAGATAGCCAAGGTAGAGACCGAGCCGGACACGTTTATGAGCCGGCCTCGGGGTTCTGTAAGCCGGCCGGGCATCATCCTGTGTATATAAAGGGACGACCCGATGTCGGTTCAGGGAGAACAGACAGCAACTCGAGACACAGGCAAAGCGGATTCGCTCCCTGGTCATCGAAACCCTAGCAATACCACAACAACTAGACATAGGCTTTTACCTTCATCGAAGGGGCCGAACTAGTATAAAATCCCTTGCGTCCTTTGTCCGCTTTAACCCCTTTAAGCTAACCCGTAGCGATGGCTCCTCGACTAAGTCCTTATGCTAGGACATCTGCCATGACAAAACCACGACAGTACCCAGACTCATTTGGACCAAAGAGTTAGAAACACCAATACATAGGACAAACTCCACATACATATGTGCATATATATATGAAAATAAATTTCATGCACATCTTATCCAACTTGAGACTAGGTGGAGTTTTTCCCTATATATTGGGTCAAAGAAAGAAAGCATGCCCAAGAAAATAAAGAAGTAAATATGCATGCTCAAGACTTACAAGAAACGATACCAAATGAAAAAGAAATACCAAGTGAAAATAAGATACCAAATGGAGAAATCATCACTTGGAAGATATCATTAAAGGATACATCAAGGAATGAGATATCCATTTATACACGCAAAAATAAAGATATCAAACTCCCAAAAGAGAGGATGGTTCCAAACAAACCAAGCCCTCTACAAAAGTTTCATGATGGCACAAGTACCAAAAAGAAACGGCTTGCCTTCCACAAACACACACTTGAAATGGATCACAAGATGAGTGTTCTATAGAAAATAGGATAGCTCCCCCAAGAGTTATGCATTAGAGAGAATTTGCATTTGAATACAAAATGCACAAGATGGGATCACTACTTTCACTATATCTAGAAAACACTAGAAAAGATCAAGAAAACAACAAGATCCACAAGTGGCACGGAAGACAATGGGAGTTAATACAATCTTGGCAAGCAATAAGGCAAATAAAACCAAAAGACAATGTAGAGATGATCAATAATTTCAACCACATAAAAGATTACCAATTGTCAAAGACAAGAGGTATTTGGAAATAATTCCTGGTGATAGATTGCAAAAATATCCAACATCATCTTCACACCAAACACAAACGCAAATTTGCAACATCTAGAGCTAACATGCCACCTAGGAACAAGATAATTTACAATATCAACTCTAGGTGACAATATCTCAAATGTACACATTTTCTAGGCTTGTAATATACACATAGCATATTACTCCCCCATAATGTGATACCAATGAAAAACTAAACAAGATGCAAACGAGAACCAACAAGAGATAATTAATGGACCAAATAGAATTTGAATTTCTCATGAGAAGACATACCACATAGAGACTAGATAATCTTGTAATATCAATACTATATGGTATTCCTCATGTACACACATTTATAGGATTGTGAGGTGCACAAAGCACATCACTCCCCCAAAATGGGATGTTCCATTAATCCCTCACAAGAGCCAACTAAGATACAAACAAGATGCACAAAGGCTCAACACACTACACACATGTACATGATGTGCAAACCAACATACACATACTTGATTTCTCAAGATAAGCAAATTGGAAGCACAACATATACAGGCACATGCAAGGTACAAACCCACAACATGCTAAGGGGCAAGTAACTTTCAATGTAAACAATTTAAGCACAAGTTATCGCAGGGAGGAACATTGGATATAAGATAGAAACTTGATAATCCGAATGACTTGGCTTGAGACAATATTAATGATGGATACCCCTTAATTCTTCATAATGTAACCAAGTCTCCAATGCCCTCCAACAACACCTATTGATCAAGTTTTAGCTTGTTGGTCCCCAACCAAGTTGGGTCCTAAGAGGTTAGTCACAATAGGCTTGGCTACCCAAATGGTTCTTTTCTTGACACCACTTTGAGTACCAACAAACTTGTCAAACACATTGCCAACATTATCCTTCCCAAGAGAATAGAGATCATCAATAATATTTGGGTTGGATAAGGTACCATTTGTGCATGAAGAAGCGACGTGACCTTTCTCACGACATAAGTAGCAACGTCTACTCTTTGCTTTCTTCTCACTTGATTTCTCAACAAGAGAAGCGTGAACTTGAGTCTTCTTGGGAAGAGGCCTTTCTTCAACTTGAGGTTGAGCATGAGAATGAACTTGTGGCCACTTCCCTTGTTGCTTGTCACTAATGGGCTTCTTCTTCAATGGACAAGATCTAACATGGTGCCCTTCAATTTTGCACTTGAAGCAAATAATCTTGGCCGAATTCTTGACTTGTTCTTGGCCCTTTTTCTTCTTATTGATTTTGGACTTCTTCTTTTTGTTGGATTTGAATCCAAGCCCACCTTTGTCATTGGGGGATTTTTGCACACTCAAGATATTGCTGAGTGTGGACTTCCCTTCATGACACTTTTCCAAGTCTTTCTTCAAAGAAGTGACTTGGGCCTTGAGCTCTTTGATTTCCTCTACATGGTTAGTATCAACACAAGTGCTAGAGGAAGTATAAGCTTCATCATTAGAGCAACAAGCCAAGGAAAGTAGTTCATCACAAAATGTACCCATATTGTGAGTAGATGAATTACAAGGACTAGCACATGGCAATA
This sequence comes from Secale cereale, assembly GCA_902687465.1. Classification (NCBI taxonomy): domain Eukaryota; kingdom Viridiplantae; phylum Streptophyta; class Magnoliopsida; order Poales; family Poaceae; genus Secale; species Secale cereale. The sequence continues at coordinate 530,696,733 of LR738709.1, read as the reverse complement.
TAGCATTTTGACTAGAAGTAGTGCTAGTATCCACATGAGGCTCACTAGACGTTACCTTGATAATCATAGCCTCATGAGCTATCTTTAGCACATTATGGGATACTAGAAGATCATCATGAGAGCTTGTGAGCTTTACATGAATTTCTTCCAATTTCCTATGAGTGCTAGATAGCAACTCAAGTTGAGCCCTTAGCTCAACATTTTCCTTCAAAATGGATGCTTCACTAGAAATAGAATTAGAAGCACAAGCATCATCAAAAATAGCAAGCGGAGAAGGCAACTTTGCAATCTCTTTAGAATATAAAGCTTTGAGTTGAGCATGAGACTCGGTGAGTTTGATGAGCTCACCCTTAATGACCCTTGAGCCATTTTCGAGGTGCTCAAAATCCTCAAGGAGTTTAGCATGCACAACTTCAACCTTCTCATTTTTAGTTTCAAAATCATTAGCCACCTCGAGAGCTCTATCACGGGATTCCTTTATTCTAGATAGTTCTAGAGAAAAAGTCTCCTCAAGAGATTCCTTGTTGGTTTGCTCAAGTTCAAGAGCTTGCGAGAGGTCGGCGATCTCATTAGCGTAATCACGCTCATGACCTTCCATTTTCTCAATGGTGACCTCATGCTCCTCTAGATGAGATTCCAACTCCTCTATATGTTTCTTGCCCTCAATGGCAATAGACATGATTTCCATGAAGTTGGAACGATCAATTTTATTCATATGAAGAGCTTTAAAAATTATTTCCCCCTTAATTTTTAAGGAGGCAACATTATCATCCTCTTCATCATTATCAACATCATCATCATTGTCATCATCACTATCATCACAAGATATATTGGGTTTCAAAGTGGGATATACCTTTGAAGCCTTAGCCATAAGGCAAAACACAATAGATGATGATGTAGGATCCCTTGAAGCACCATTCAAGACTACATCTTGTTCCATGGGGTGTTGGGTTTCCTCTACATTGTTAGCACAACAATTCGAGGAAATAGATGCATTTTTATCATGGCAACAAGATATAGCAAGCATATCATCATGAGTTTTAGTCAAGCAATTTCTACATGATATGCAAGGACTATGAACACAAGCATGTGAAACATGTAGGGTGCTCGAAGTGTTGAAGTCCAAAGAAGATGCATTGCAATAAGATAGTGATGAAGGATCATCCACAATAAGCATAATATCATCATTGCAATGACCGACACTACTCACCATATCATTGCCTTGTGGCAAACCACATGTGGGTGAAGTAGAAGAAGTTGAGAAGACAACGCGGCCGGAGGTGGAGGGAGAACAATCATTCCAACAATTCCTCGACACACCATATTTATCTTGAAGCTTTGTCCACAACTCATGAGCATCCCGGAATGGCATGAGTTGAAATATAACTACATTGCTCAAAGCATCGAAGAGCACATTAGAAGCTTGAGCATTGAGATAAGAGTTTTTCTCATCCTCTAAAGATAATCTTTGTGGATCCTTTGGAGTAGAAAAACCCATATCTAACTTTCACTCTAAATTTGGGTCCATGACCCTAAAGAGATTAAGCATGTGAATTACCCAAACATAAAAAATTGTGCCATCGAAACTAAGAGTGTCAAAGAATCATAAACCCCTTGTCGACATCCTAACTCTCTAGGTGGTTAAGCCCTATAAAGAGAGACGAGGCTATGATACCAATTGAAAGATCGTGGATGTCGCCTAGAGGGGGGGGTGAATAGGCACTTTAAAATAATTACAGTTTAGGCTTGAACAAATGTGGAATAAACCTAGCGGTTAATTTGTCAAGCACAAAACCTACAACAACTAGGCTCACCTATGTGCACCAACAACTTATGCTAAGCAAGATAAACAAGTAGGTGATAGCAAGATATATGACAAGAAACAATATGGCTATCACAAAGTATAGTGCATAAGTAAAGGGCTCGGGTAAGAGATAACTGAGGCACATGAGACGATGATGTATCCCGAAGTTCACACCCTTGCGGATGCTAATCTCCGTTTGGAGTGGTGTGGAGGCACAATGCTCCCCAAGAAGCCACTAGGGCCACCGTAATCTCCTCACGCCCTTGCACAATGCAAGATGTCGTGATTCCACTAAGGGACCCTTGAGGGAAGTCACCGAACCCGTACAAATGGCAACCCTTGGGGGCGGTCATCGAACCCGTACAAATTGCTCGGGGCAATCTCCACAACCTAATTGGAGACCTCGATGCTTGCCCGGAGCTTTACACCACAATGATTGAGCTCCGAACACCACCACGGTTGGGGCTATATCCCCAACGACACCACGAAGCTTCACCACAATGGAATATGGCTCCTAGGTGACTTCAACCATCTAGGGCGCCCAAGCACCGAAGAGGAACAAGCTCAAGGGTACCAAGCACCCAAGAGTAATACACTTCTCAACTTGTAACTTCCACGTATCACCGTGGAGAATTCAAACCGATGCACCAAATGCAATGGCAAGGGCACACGGAGGGCCCAAGTTCTTCTCTCCCAAATACCACCAAAGCAACTAATGCTAGGGAGGGAAATGAGAGGAAGAACGGAGAAGAGAACACGAAGAACTCCAAGAACTAGATCCAAATGGTTCCCCTCACAAAGAGGAGAAAGTGATTGGTGGAAATGTGGATCTAGATCTCCTCTCTCTTTTCCCCCCAAAACTAGCAAGAATCCATGGAGCGATTGAGAGATATCAAGCTCGAAGAAGGTCAACAATGGGGGAAGAACACGAGCTCCAAGGATTGGGGTTCATTGGGGAAGAAGACCCTCTTTTATAGGTAGGGAAAAATCCAACTGTTATGCTCACAGCCTGCACCGAGCGGTACTAGGGCGGTAGTAGCCCTTTGAAACACAACAGCGAGGAGGAAAAATGGCCAGAAGAACCGTCGGAGCAGTACTACCGCTTGTCCTCACGGTACTGCCGCTAGGGGTAGCGGTACTACTGCTAAGGGTAGCGGTGCTACTGCTTGTGAGCGGTACTAAAAAATTACATCCGTGCCTACCACCGCTAGACTTATGACGAGTTTTTGGTCCGGAGCAGAAGTAAGCCACGGAAGTAAAAAGTTACATCCGTTCCAAGCGGTAGTACCGCTGCAGCCCTTTTGAGGACACCAAAACTGACACAACTTTTGCAAACGGACTTCGAATTCAACGAAACCAAGTTTGTTGGAAAGCTAACGACATGGCCTAACACAATCTTGATAGAAATAACAATAAGAAGCAAATGAGAAAAGGCCCATAAGAAAATGGAGAGAACCCTTCTTCGAAAGAGACCGGTAAAACCTCCAACACCGAAAACCAATAGAAGAAGCATGTGAACTCCGTTTTCGATGAACTCAAGCTTGTCAAGAAGATGACCATAAGCTCCAAATATCACAACAAGAAAAACAAACAAGAACCAAGAAATGTGATGCAAGCATGCAATGGTTTGAGCTCTCTACGAACGATAGATCAAGCTACCCACTTGAGAGCCCCCCTTGATAGTACGGCAATCAATTCTATAACCCGGTCTCCAAACTACCACCATGAGACCGGTAAAATAGAGAACCTATCAAGTGCAAACCTTTGCCTTGCACAAAGTCCACTTGATCTAGATGTAGACGATCTTGACTTCCTCAAGTTGGACCACCTTTCTTGATTTCGTTGGCTCGGTGAAGACTAGTAGAGTGCCCCCATACTCCACTATGGGTGAGCCACTCTTCGGCACATCTTCACAAGTTCATTGTCACCACAATGAACGGCAAGCTTCAAGCACTTGATCTCTTCGTGATGCATCACTTGAACTTGCACACCACAACCTTGATTTGATGTCATCCTCCATGGGTTGTATGTGATCTACCTTGCTTTGGAAATTTTTCTTGGACCAGAAGGCACCAGACGGACATGGAGTACACGCGAGGGGATTTGCGAATAGGCCACAAGGGTGGAGGCTGCGTGCTACTTCTCGAGCTTGCGTTGTATTCCCTCGAAGAGGAAAGGGTGATGCAGCACAGTAGCGTAATTATTTCCCTCAATTTTTGAGAACCAAGGTATCAATCCAGTAGGAGACCACGCGCGAGTCCCTCGCACCTGCACAAACAAATAAGAACTTCGCAGCCAACGCGATAAGGGGTTGTCAATCCCTTTACGATCACTTACGAAAGTGAGATCTGATAGATAGGATAGTATAATATTTTTGGTATTTTTGGTATAAGAACAGAAAGTAAATAAAGCAAAGTAAAGTAGACGGAAGATTAATATGTTGAGAATAGACCCCGGGGCCATAGGTTTCACTAGTGGCTTCTCTCATGATAGCAGAATTCTACGGTGGGTGAACAAATTACTGTCGAGCAATTGATAGAAAAGCGCATAGTTATAAGAATATCTAGGCATGATCATTATATATAGGCATCATGTCCGTGACAAGTAGACCGAAACGATTCTGCATCTACTACTATTACTTCCCACATCGACCGCTATCCAGCATGCATCTAGAGTATTAAGTTCATAAGAACAGAGTAATGCTTTAAGCAAGAGGACATGATGTAGAGGGATAAACTCAAGCAATATGATATAAACCCCATCTTTTTATCCTCGATGGCAACAATACAATACGTGCCTTGCTACCCCTGCTGTCACTGGGAAAGGACACCACAAGATTGAACCCAAAGCCAAGCACTTCTCCCATTGCAAGAACTATAGATCTAGTAGGCCAAACCAAACCAATAATTCGAAGAGACTTGCAAGGATATTATAATCATACATAAAAGATTTCAGAAAAGAATCAAATATTGTTCATAGATAATCTTGATCATAAACCCACAATTCATCGGTTCTCGACAAACACACCGCAAAAAGATTACATCGAATAGATCTCCTTAAAGATCGAGGAGATCTTTGTATTGAGATCCAAAAAAAGAGAAGAAGCTATCTAGCTAATAACTATGGACCCGAAGGTCTGTGGTAAACTACTCACAACTCATTGGTGAGGCTATGGTGTTGATGTAGAAGCACTCCATGGTAGACCCCCCTCCAGCGGAGCTCCGGAACAGGACCCAAGATGGGATCTCACGGGAATAGAAGGTTGCGGCGGTGGAATTAGGGTTTTCTCTCTTGCCTCGATGTTTTCAGGGTCCATGGATATATATAGGAGGAAGGAGGGCATCGGGGGAGCCAAAGGGGGCCCACGAGGGTGGGGGGCGCGCCCAGGGGGAGGGGCACGCCTTGGACCCTCGTGGCCACCTCCTTCGTTCCCTCGCATGTACTGCCAGTCTTCTGGGTAGATACGGTTCCAAACATAACTCTCCCGAAGGTTTCATTCCGTTTGGACTCCGTTTGATATTCCTTTTCTGCGAAACCCTGAAATAGGCAAAAAACAACAATTTGGACTGGGCCTTGGGTTAGTAGGTTAGTCCCAAAAATAATATGAAAGTGTATAATAAAGCCCACTAAACATCCGAAACAGAATATATAATAGCATGGAACAATAAAAAATTATAGATACGTTGGAGACGTATCAAGCTTCCCCAAGCATAATTCCTGCTCATCCTCGAGTAGGTAAATGATACAAACAGAATTTTTGATGTGGAATGCTAACTAACATAATTCTCAATGTAATTCTCTTTGTTGTGGCATGAATGTTCAGATCCGAAAGATTCAAGATAAAATATAAAAATAGTGGGTTCACATGAAAAGGGAGAATGCCGGCAGCTAGAATTCTGGGCTGGAAAAGGAGCAAACTCTGGAAACCTATTCTGCACAACTACAAAAGCCCCGAAACTTCACAGGACTCCGTTTCAGAAAATATAAAAATTATCTAGCGGAAGAATATCACCAGGGGGCCACTAGCTGTCCACGAGGGTGGGGGGCGCCCCCCCTCAGGGCGCGCCCCCTGCCTCGTGGGCCCCCTGATGGCCCTCCGATAGTACTACACGCATGCTCCTAGGGGAAGGGTTGGTAGGAGTTAACCATCGCGCGATCGCGACCTCCACACAAAGGATGACACTCAATGAAATACCTCATGCTTCAAATTTGTCACACAACGGTTACTATACGTGCATGCTACGGGACTTGCAAACCTTAACACAAGTATTTCTAAAATTCACAACTACTCTACTAGCATGACTCTAATATCACCATCATCATATCTCAAAACAATCATCAAGTATCAACCTTCTCTTAGTATTCAATGCACTTTATATGAAAATTTTACTATGCTCATCTTGGATGCCTATCATATTAGGACTAGTTTTATAACCAAAGCACATTACCATGCTGTTCTAAAAGACTCTCAAATAGATATAAGTGAAGCATGGGAGATCAACAATTTCTACAAAATAAAACCACCACCGTGCTCTGAAAGATATAAGTGAAGCACTAGAGCAAAACTATCTAGCTCAAAAGATATAAGTGAAGCACATAGAGTATTCTAATAAATTGTAAACCATATTTATCTCTCTCAAAAGGTGTGTCCAGAAAGGATGATTGTGTCAAACTAAAAAGCAAAGACTCAAATCATACATGACGCTCCAAGCAAAACACATATCACGTGGTGAATAAAAATATAGTCTCAAGTATAGTTACCGATAGATGAAGACGAAAGAGGGGATGCCTTCCCAGGGCATCCCCAAGCTTAGGCTTTTGGTCGCCCTTGAATTTTACCGTGGGGTGCCTTGGGAATCCCCAAGCTTAGGCTCTTGCCACTCTTTGTTCCATATTCCATCAAAGCCATACTCAAAACTTGAAAACTTCACAACACAAAACTTAGCCAAAAATCTCGTGAGCTCCGTTAGTATAAGAAAACAAACCACCACTCAAAGGTACTGTAATGAACTCATTCTTTGTTTATATTGGTGTTAAACCTACTGTATTACAACTTCTCTATGATTCATACTCCCCAATACTACTCATAGATTCATCAAAATAAGCAAACAACACAAGAAAAACAGAATCTGTCAAAAACAGAACAGTTTGTAGTAATCTGTAACTTTCGAATACTTTTGTAAATCCAAAAAATTGAAATAAATTGGTAAACGTGAGGAATTTGTCTATTAATAATCTGCAAAAAGAATCAACTAAATAGCACTCTCCAATAAAAAATCACAGCCAAACTCATGAGCGCTAAAGTTTCTGTTTTTTACAGCATGATCACATAAACTTCACACAAGTCTTCCCAAAGGTTCTACTTGTCACAAACACTAATTAAAACACAAAACCACATCTAAACAGAAGCTATATGCAATATTTATTCCTAAACAGAAGCAAAAACAAAGAAAATAAAATTTGGTTGCCTCCCAACAAGCGCTATCGTTTAACGTCCCTAGCTAGGCACGATACAAGAATAGATCTAGGTATTGCCATCTTTGGTAGGCAATCCATAAGTGGCTCTCATAATAGATTCATATGGTAATTTGATTTTCTTTCTAGGAAAGTGTTCCATGCTTGTCCTTAACGGAAATTGGAATCTAATGTTTCCTTCCTTCATATCAATAATTGCACCAATCGTTCTAAGGAAAGGTCTATGATACGTCCATTTTGCATCATGCTTATATGTTGATATATGTTGCATTATAGGCTGTTATTACACGTTATGTCACAATACTTATGCCTTTTCTCTCTTATTTTACAAGGTTTACCTGAAGAGGGAGAATGCCGGCAGTTGGAATTCTGGGCTGGAAAAGGAGCAAACTCTGGAAACCTATTCTGCACAACTCCAAAAGCCCCGAAACTTCACAGGACTCCGTTACAAAAAATATAAAAAATAACTCGCAGAATAATATCACCAGGGAGGCCACCAGCCGTCCATG
>LR738709.1:530645067-530688804 GCA_902687465.1 Secale cereale | reverse complement strand
CCCCCCCGATGGCCCTCTGATGCCCATCTTCTCCTATATCAGGTGTTTTGACCTGGAAAAATCATAAGGAGGCTTTCGGGACCAGACGCCGCCGTCTCGAGGCGGAAACCAATCTAGGGCTCCGGCAGAGCTGTTCTGCCGGGGATAATTCCCTCCGGGAGGGGGAAATCATCACCGCCGTCATCACCAACAACTGTCCCATATTGGGGAGGGCTATCTTCATCAACATCTTCACCAGCACCATCTCCTCTCAAACCCTAGTTCATCTCTTGTATCCAATCTTTGTACCCAAACCTCAGATTGGTACCTGTGGGTTGCTAGTAGTGTTGATTACTCCTTGTAGTTGATGCTAGTTGGTTTATTTGGTGGAAGATCATATGTTCAGATCCATTATGCATATTAATACCCCTATGGTCATGAACAATATTATGTCTTGTGATTAGTTGCTTTTGTTCCTGAGGACATGGGAGAAGTCTTGCTATTAGTAGTCATGTGAATTTGGTCTTCGTTCGATATTTTGATGAGATGTATGTTGTCTCTCCTCTAGTGGTGTCATGTGAACATCGACTACATGACACTTCACCATTATTTGGGCCTAGAGGAATGCATTGGGAAGTAATAAGTAGATGATGGGTTGCTAGAGTGACAGAAGCTTAAACCCTAGTTTATGCGTTGCTTCGTAAGGGGCTGATTTGGATCCACTTGTTTCATGCTATGGTTAGGTTTACCTTAATACTTATTTTGTAGTTGTGGATGCTTGCATTAGAGGTTAATCATAAGTGGGAGGCTTGTCCAAGTAAGGACAGCACCCAAGCACCGGTCCACCCACATACCAAATTATCAAAGTACCGAACGCGAATCAGATGATCGTGATGAAAACTAGCGTGACGGTAATTCCCATGTGTCCTCGGGAGCGCTTTCCTTCATATAAGAGTTTGCCCAGGCTTGTCCTTTGCTACAAAAAGGATTGGGCCATCTTGCTGCACCTTATTTACTTTTACCTTTTGTTACTTGTTACCAATTACCTTAGCACAAAACTATCTGTTACCTATAATTTGAGTGCTTGCAGAAAATACCTTACTGAAAACTGCCTATCATTTCCTTCTGCTCCCCGTTGGGTTCGACACACTTACTTATCGAAAGGACTACAATAGATCCCCTACACTTGTGGGTCATCAGTCTACCAAGAATAATAGGACATGAAGGATTGCAATCTATATCAAGAACGATGAAATCTACGGGCACATAATTCCTATTGGCAACAATAAGAACATCATTAATCCTTCCCATAGGTTTCTTAATGGTAGAATCCGCAAGATGCAAATTTAAAGAACAATCATCAAGCTCATGGAAACCTAACAAATCACACAAAGTTTTTGGAATTGTAGAAACACTTGCACCCAAATCACACAAAGCAAAGCATTCATGATCTTTAATTTTAATTTTAATAGTAGGTTCCCACTCATCATAAAGCTTTCTAGGGATAGAAACTTCTAATTCAAGTTTTTCTTCATAAGATTGCATCAGAGCATGAACTATGTGTTTGGTAAAAGCTTTATTTTGACTATAAGCATGCGAAGAATTTAGTACGGATTGCAACAAGTAAATACAATCTATTAAAGAGCAATTATCATAATTGAATCCCTTGAAATCCAAAATAGTGGGTTCATCACTATGCAAACTTTTAATCTCTTCAATCCCACTTTTAACAATTTTAGCATCAAGATCTTAAAACTTCGAATCATTGGGACGCCTTTTAACTAAAGTAGACTCATCTCCAGTCCCATCTTTATCGAGATTCATACTAGAAACCAAGATGAGCAAACTGAGATTTCAAACCATAAAACTCCTTAGACACATCAATAACTTTCATATCTTCATCTTTATTTTCATGTTCTTCTGGTTTAGCAGCCATCTTATTAACTAAGGTGGATTGCTTGTCCGAAATTTGGGCTATTAAGTTCTCAAGATGAGCAAACAGAGATTTCAAACCATAAAACTCCTTAGACATATCATCAAGCTCTTTATTCATGTATTCCATAAAGCTTTTCTGTTCTTTCAGCTTGTTTCTGAAGAAATCATTGTGCTCAAATTGCACAGACATAAAATGTCTAACATTGTTTTCAATCTCCTCAAACCTCTTAAGGTGAGGGTCAACACAGATAGGGGGAGTCATAGTGACAAGCAAGCAAGCGAACGGTAAACACACGGAAAAAGAAGGGTAAATAAAACGGTAAGGGTGAAGTGGGGGAGAGAAAAACGAGAGGCAAATAATATAATGCGAGGGATAAGGGTTTGTGATAGGTACTTGGTATATGACTTGTGCGTAAGTCTCCCCGGCAACAGCGCCATAAATTCTTCTTGCTACTTCTCGAGCTTGCGTTGTATTTCCTCGAAGAGGAAAGGGTGATGCAGCACAGTAGCGTAAGTATTTCCCTCAGTTTTTGAGAACCAAGGTATCAATCCAGTAGGAGACCACGCGCGAGTCCCTCGCACCTGCACAAACAAATAAGAACTTCGCAGCCAACACGATAAGGGGTTGTCAATCCCTTTACGGTCACTTATGAAAGTGAGATCTGATAGATAGGATAGTATAATATTTTTGGTATTTTTGGTATAAGAATAGAAAGTAAATAAAGCAAAGCAAAGTAGACGGAAGATTAATATGTTGAGAATAGACCCGGGGGCCATAGGTTTCACTAGTGGCTTCTCTCATGATAGCAGAATTCTACGGTAGGTGAACAAATTACTGTTTAGCAATTGATAGAAAAGCGCATAGTTATGAGAATATCTAGGCATGATCATTATATATAGGCATCACGTCCGTGACAAATAGACCAAAATGATTATGCATCTACGACTATTACTCCACACATCGATCGCTATCCAGCATGCATCTAGAGTATTAAGTTCATAAGAACAGAGTAATGCTTTAAGCAAGATGACGTAATGTAGAGGGATAAACTCAAGCAATATGATATAAACCCCATCTTTTTATCCTCGATGGCAACAATACAATATGTGCCTTGCTGCCCCTGCTGTCACTGGGAAAGGACACCGCAAGATTGAACCCAAAGCCAAGCACTTCTCCCATTGCAAGAACTATAGATCTAGTAGGTCAAACCAAACCAATAATTCGAAAAGACTTGCAAGGATATTATAATCATACATAAAAGATTTCAGAAAAGAATCAAATATTGTTCATAGATAATCTTGAACATAAACCAACAATTCATCAGATCTCGACAAACACACCGCAAAAATATTACATCGAATAGATCTCCTCGAAGATCGAGGAGAACTTTGTATTGAGATCCAAAAAAGAGAAGAAGCCATCTAGCTAATAACTATGGACCCAAAGGTCTGTGGTAAACTAGTCACAACTTCATTGGTGAGGCTATGGTGTTGATGTAGAAGCACTCCGTGGTAGATCCCCCCTCCGGCGGAGCTCTGGAACAGGCCCCAAGATGGGATCTCACGGGAACAGAAGTTTGCGGCGGTGGAATTAGGGTTTTCTCTCTTGCCTCGATGTTTTCAGGGTACATGGATATATATAGGAGGAAGGAGGGCATCGGGGGAGCCAGAGGGGGGCCCACGACAGTGGGGGGGCGCCGAGCGGGAGGGAGCGCGCCCTGGACCCTCGTGACCACCTCCTTCGTTCCCTCGCATGTACTCCAAATCTTCTGGGTAGATACGGTTCCAAAAATAACTCTTCCGAAGGTTTCATTCCGTTTGGACTCCGTTTGATATTCCTTTTCTGCGAAACCCTGAAATAGGCAATAAACAACAATTTGCACTGGCCTTGGGTTAGTAGGTTAGTCCCAAAAATAATATAAAAGTGTATATTAAGGCCCATTAAACATCCAAAACAGTATATATAATAGCATGGAACAACCAAAAATTATAGATACGTTGGAGACGTATCAGTGCGCCCAGGAGGGAGGGCATGCCCCCTACCTTGTGGGCCCCTCGTGCGTCCCCTGACCTACTTCTTCTTCCTATAAATTCACATATATTCCAGAAACATCAAAACGTCCATTGAAACCACTTTTTCGCCGTTGTAACCTTCTGTTCCTGCAAGATCCCATCTAGAGGCCATTTCTGGTACTCTGCCGGAGGAGGAATCAACCACATAGGGCATCTACATCAATCCTATTGCCCTTCCGATAAAGTGTGAGTTGTTTACCATAGACCTATGGGTCCATAGCTAGTATCTAGATGGCTTTTCTCTCTCTTGGATCCTCAATACCATGTTCTCCTCGTTGTTCTTGGATATCTATCCGATGTAATATTCTTTTGCGGTGTGTTTGCCAAGATCCGATGAATTGTGGGTTTATGATCAGATTATCTATGAATATTATTTGAGTCTTTTCTGAATTCTTATATGCATGATCTAATATCTTAGTAATTCTCTTCGAATTACTGGTTTTGTTTGGCCAACTAGATTGATATTTCTTGCAATGGGAGAAGTGATTTGCTTTGGGTTCAATCTTGCGGTGCTCAATCCCAGTGATAGAAGGGGACATGACACGTATTGTATTGTTGCCATCGAGGATACCAAGATGGGGTTTTCATCATATTGCTTGAGTTAATTCTGCTACATCTTGTCATCTTGCTTAAGGTGTTACTCTATTCTTATGAACTTAATACTCTAGATGCAGAATCATTTCGGTTGATGTGTGGAGTAATAGTAGTAGATGCAGGAAGGAGTCAGTCTAGTTGTCTCGGACGTGATGCCTATATTCATGATCATTGCCTTAGATGTCTTCATAATTATTCGCTTTTCTATCAATTACTTGGCAGTAATTTGTTCACCCACCGTAATATTTGCTATCATGGGAGTAGCCTCTAGTGAAACCTATGGCCTCGGGTCTATTTCACATCTTATAAGTTTTAGATCTACTATTTTGAAATCTTTTACTTTTCAATCTATAAACCAAAAACCCAAAAATATTTACTTTACTTGTTAATATATCTCTATCGGATCTCACTTCTGCAAATAACCTAGAAGGGATTGACAACCCCTTTATAGTGTTGGGTGCAAGTTGTTGATTGTTTGTGCAGGTATTTGGCGACTTGTGTGTAATCTCCTACTGGATTGCTACCTTGGTTCTCAAAACTGAGGGAAATACTTACTTCACTTTGCTGTATCTCCCTTTCCTCTTCAAGGGAAATACCAACACAAACTCACAAAAGTAGTGAAAGAACATGCGGTGCCCCCATGTTTGGTTTTGGTAATTGATGACAATCTCTATGGACTAATGGTTGCCTTGAGTTATATTTGAAGGGTTTGTCCATAGGCTTTTCTTGGAGTCCATTCATTGGTTTCAAGGAGAGTTTGTGATGACCAAGGTGCTATTAAGGAATTATCCAAAGATTGGTCTTGTGAGGGTTGAACTTATTACAAGCATGTCTTGAAAAGAAGAGTGTGTGATCATTCATGTTTACCTTAAAGACATCATCCAAATGAAGAGAGTTGGAAAGATTCAAGGTTGATCAAGACTAAGTCAAGTTGATCAACACACAAAGTGTAGAAGATGTACCAAGAGGGATCAAGTGATCCCATGGTATGGTAAGCATTGTCCATTACGCTTTGTGTACTAACCCATGGTCTGCGTGAGAGTTCGTTGTGGGTTAGGTTTGTTTCCATGGGCTTGCGTCAAGAAAAAGATTTTATACAACCCATGGAGGATGACATCAAGCGGTGATCGTCATCAAGATTGCGGTATGCAAGGTCAAGTGGAGCATCACGAAGAGATCAAGGGCTTGAATATTGCCGTCCATTGTGGTGACAATGGACTTGTGAAGATGTGCCAAAGATTGGCTCGCCCATAGTGGAGTATGGGGGAGCAATCTACTAGTCTTCTGCGAGCCAACGCAATCAAGAAAGGTGGTCCAACTTGAGGAAGTCAAGAGCGTCATCATCCAGCTCAAGTGGACTATGTGCAAGGCAAAGGTTTGCCCTTGATAGGTTTTCTATTTTACCGGTCTCATGGTAGTTGTGGGAGACCGGGTTATAGGATCGATTGTCGTACTATCAAGGGGGGCTCTCGATGAGTAGCTTGATCGTATCGTTCGTAGAGAGCTCAAACCATTGCATCCTTGCATCATCTCTCTTGGTTCTTGTTTGGTTCTTCTCCTTGTGAGATTTGGATCTTATGGTCATTTTCATGACAAGCTCGACTTCATCGAAAACCGATTTCTTATGCTTCTTCTTTTGTGTTTTTGGTGTTGGAGTTTTTATCGGTCTTATTTGAGAAAGGGCTCTCACCATTTTATTTTGGATATTTTCTCAATTGCTATTTCTTGATATTTCTATCAAGATTGTGTTTTCTCTTGTCCTTAGCTTTCCATAAAACTTGATTTTCTCGAATTCGGAGTTCGTATGCAAAAGTTGTGGTTGTTTTGATCTTACCTGTTTTTCATAGAGAGGTTGTACCGCCCCATAGAGAGATTGTACTGGTTGACCGGTACAACCGGTGTTTGGAGCGGTAGTACCGGTCCAGAATTGGTCTGAAGGTTGTACCGGCCATGTACCGCTCTACCACCGGAATAGTTTCTGTTTTGGAGTGGTTCTTGTGCAGTTGTTGACCGGTTGTACCGGTTAGTTTAGTTTAACCGGTACTACCGGTTCCCCGGGCTGTTGTACCGCTTAGTGCTTTTTCCTACAGGTTGGTTTTTCCTCTGCCTTGACTGGTTGTACCGGTTCCTGCACCGGTTGTACCGGTCCTTCAGTTTTCTGCACATAACGGGCAGATTCGTGGGGACCTATAAAAGGGGATCTTCTTCCCCATTGGACCTTATCCTTCGAGCTCGTGTTCTTCCCCCATTGTTGACCTTCTTCGAGCTTGCTATCTCTCAATCCCTCCATGGATTGTTGCTAGTTTTGGGGGGAAAAGAGAGAGGAGATCTAGATCCACGTTTCCACCAATCACTTTCTCCTCTATGTGAGGGGAACCCCTTGGATCTAGATCTTGGAGTTCTTGGTGTTCTCCTTCTTGTTCATCCTCTCTTTTCTCTCCCTAGCATGAGTTGCTTTGGTGGGATTTGAGAGAGAAGGACTTGGGCACTCTGTGTTCCCTTGCCATTGCATTTGGTGCATCGGTTTGAGTTCTCCACGGTGATACGTGGAAGTGAAGTTGAGAAGCTTATTACTCTTGGGTGCTTGGTACCCTTGAGCTTGTTCCTCTTGGTGCTTGGCCGCCCTAGACGGTTGTGGTCACCTCGGAGCCATATTCCATTGTGGTGAAGCTTCATGGTGTCATTGGGGAGATAGCCCCAACCTTGGTGTTCGAAGCTGAATCATTGTGGTGTAAAGCTCCGGGCAAGCGTCGGGGTCTCCAATTAGGTTGTGGAGATCACCCCGAGGAATTTGTACGGGTTCGATAACCGCCCCCAAGGGTTGCCATTTGTACGGGTTCGGTGACCGCCCTCAAGGGTCCCTTAGTGGAATCACGGCATCTTGCATTGTGCGAGGGCGTGAGGAGATTACGGTGGCCCTAGTGGCTTCTTGGGGAGCATTGTGCCTCCACACCGCTCCAAACGGAGATTAGCATCCGCAAGGGTGTGAACTTCGGGATACATCGTCGTCTCCGCGTGCCTCGGTTATATCTTATCCGAACCCTTTACTTATGCACTATACTTTGTGATAGCCGTATTGTTTCTTGTCGTATTTCTTGCTATCACCTACTTGTTTATCTTGCTTAGCATAAGTTGTTGGTGCTCATAGGTGAGCCTAGTTGTTGTCGGTTTTGTGCTTGACAAATTAACCGCTAGGTTTATTCCGCTTTTGTTCAAGCCTAAACTGTAATTATTTTAAAAGCGCCTATTCACGCCCCCCCCCCCTCTAGGCGACATCCATGATCTTTCAATTGGTATCAGAGCCTCATCTCTCTTTATAGGGCTTAACCGCCTAGAGAGTAAGCATGTCGACTAGGGGTTTAGGTTTCTCTCACACTCTTAGTTCGATGACACAAATTTTGATGTTTGGGTAATTCGCATGCTTAGTCTCTTTAGGGTCATGGACCCAAATTTAGAGAGAATTGTAGATATGGGGTTTTCTCCTCCAAAGGATCCACAAAGATTATCTTTAGAGGATGAGAAAAACTCTCATCTCCATGCTCAAGCTTCTAATGTGCTATTTGATGCTTTGAGCAATGTAGTTATATTTCAACTCATGCCGTTCTGGGATGCTCATGAGTTGTGGACAAAGCTTCAAGATAAATATGGTGTGTCCAAGAATTGTGGGAATGATTGTTCTCCCTCCACCTCCGACCGTGTTGTCTTCTCAACTTCTTCTACTTCACCTACATGTGGTTTGCCACAAGGTAATGATATGGTGAGTAGTGTTGGTCATTGCAATGATGATAGTATGCTTATTGTGGATGATCCTTCATCACTATCTTATTGCAATGCATATTCTTTGGACTTTAACACTTCGAGCACCCTACATGTTTCACATGCTTGTGTTGATAGTCCTTGCATATCATGTAGAAATTGCTTGACTAAAACTCATGATGATATGCTTGCTATATCTTGTTGCCATGATAAAAATGCATCTATTTCCTCGAATTGTTATGGTAACAATGTAGAGGAAACCCAACACCCCACGGAACAAGATGTAGTCTTGAATGGTGCTTCAAGGGATCCTACATCATCATCTATTGCGTTTTGCCTTATGGCTAAGGCTTCAAAGGTATCTCCCACTTTGAATCCCAATATATCTTGTGATGATAGTGACGATGACAATGATGATGATGTTGATAATGATGAAGAGAATGATAATGTTGCCTCCTTAAAATTAAGGGGGAAATGATTTTTAAAGCTCTTCATAAGAATAAAATGGCTCGTTCCAACTTCATGAAAATCATGTCTATTGCCATTGAGGGCAAGAAATATATAGAGGAGTTGGAATCTCATCTAGAGGAGCATGAGGTCACCATTGAGAAAATGGAAAGTCGTGAGCGTGATTACGCTAATGAGATCGCCGACCTCTCGCAAGCTCTTGAACTTGAACAAACCACCAAGGAATCTCTTGAGGAGACTTTTGCTCTAGAACTATCTAGAATAAAAGAATCCCGTGATAGAGCTCTCGAGGTGGCTAATGATTTTGAAACTAAAAATGAGAAGCTTGAAGTTACACATACTAAACTCCTTGAGGATTTTGAGCACCTCGAAAATGGCTCAAGGGTCATTAAGAGTGAGCTCATCAAACTCACCGAGTCTCATGCTCATCTTAAAGCTTCATATTCTAAATACCTTGCCAAGTTGACTTCTCCTCTTGCTATTATTGATGATGCTTGTGCTACTAACTCTATTTCTAGTGAAGCATCCATTTTGAAGGAGAATGTTGAGCTAAGGGCTCAACTTGAGTTGCTATCTGACAATTATGGGAAATTGGAAGAAAGTCATGTAAAGCTCACAAGCTCTCATGATGATCTTCTAGTATCCCATAATGTGCTAAAGATAGCTCATGAGGCTATGAGTATCAAGGTAACATCTAGTGAGCCTCATGTGGATACTAGCACCACTTCAAGTCAAAATGCTATCTTCCCATGTGCTAGTCCTCGTAATTCATCTACTCACAATGTTAGTACATCTTGTGATGAATTGCTCTCCTTGCCTTGTTGCTCTAACAATGAAGCTTATACTTCCTCTAGTACTTTTGTTGATACTAACCATGTAGAGGAAATCAAAGAGCTCAAGGCCCAAGTCACTTCTTTTAAGAAAGACTTGTAAAAGTGTCATGAAGGGAAGTCCACACTCAACAATATCTTGAGTGTGCAAAAATCCCCCAATGACAAAGGTGGACTTGGATTCAACTCCAACAAGAAGAAAAGGTCCAAGATCACTAACAAGAATAAGGGTCAAAAACAACTCAAGAATTCGGCCAAGATTATTTGCTTCAAGTGCAAAATTGAAGGGCATCATGTTAGATCTTGCCCATTGAAGAAGAAGGCCATTAGTGACAAGCAACAAGGGAAGAGGCCACAAGTTCAATCTCGTGCTCAACCGCAAGTTGGAGAAAGGCCGCTTCCCAAGAAGGCTCATGGTAATGCTTCTCATTTTGAGGAATCAAATGAGAAGAAAGTGAAGAGTAGATGTTGCTACTTATGCTGTGAGAAGGGTCACCTTGCTTCTTCATGCACTAGTGGTAACTTATCCAACCAAATTATTATTGATGATGTCTATTCTCTTGGGAAGGATAAGGTTGGCAATGTGTTTGCCAAGTTTCTTGGGACTCAAAGTGGTGTCAAGAAAAGAACCATTTGGGTAGCCAAGCCTATTGTGACTAACCTCTTAGGACCCAACTTGGTTGGGGACCAACTAGCTCAAACTTGATCAATAGGTGTTTTGGAGGGTATTGGAGATTTGGCTACATTATGAAGAATTAAGGGGTATTCATCATTCATATTGTCTCAAGCCAAGTCATTCGGATTATCAAGTTTCTACTTTATATCCAATGTTCCTCCTTGCGGTAACTCGTGCTTAAATTGTTTACATTGAAAGTTACTTGCCCCTTTGCATGTTTTGGTTTTGTTCCTTGCATGTGTTTATATATGTTGTGCGTCCAATTTGTGTATCTTGAGAAATCAAGTATGTGTATATTGGTTTGCACATCATGTATGTGTGTGTCGTGCGTTGAGCCTTTGTGCTTCTTGATTTTATCTTAGTTGGCTCTTGTGAGAGATTAATGGAACATCCCATTTTGGGGGAGTGATGTGCTTTGTGCACCTCACAATCCTATAAATGTATGTACATGAGGAATACCATCTAGTGTTGATATTGCAAGATTATCTAGTCTCTATGTGGTATGTCTTCTCATGAGAAAGTCAAATTCTAAATGTTCCATTAATTATCTCTTGTTGGTTCTCTTTTGCATCTTGGTAAGTTTTTCATTGGTATCACATTATGGGGGAGTAATATTCTATGTGCATATTACAAGCCTAGAAAATGTGTAAATTTGAGATATTGTCACCTAGAGTTGATAGTATAAATTATGTTGTTCCTAGGTGGCATGTTAGCTCTACAAGTTGCATTTTGCTTGTGTTTGGTGTGAAGATGATGTTGGATATCATTGCTATCTATCACCGGGAATTATTTCCAAATACCTCTTGTCTTTGACAATTGGTAATCACTTATGTGGTGGAAATTATTGATCATCTTTACATTGTCTTTTGGTTTTATTTGTCTTATCTCTTGCCAAGTTTGTGTCAACTCCCATTTCCTTCCATGCCACTTGTGGATCTCGTGTTTTATTGTTTTTGTCGAGTGTTTTCTAGATATAGTGAAAGTGGTGATCCCACCTTATGCATTTTGTACTCGAATGCAAATTCTCTTTAAATGCACAATTTGTGGGGGAGCTATCCTATTTTCGATAGAACACTCATCTTGTGATCCATATCAAGTGTGTGTTGATGGAAGGCAAGCCGTTTCTTTTTGGTACTTGTGCCATCATGAAACTTTGTAGATGAGTTGGTTTGTTTGGAACCATCCTCTCTTTTGGGAGTCCGATATCTTTCCTTTTGCGTGTATCAATGGATATCTCATTCCTTGATGTATCTTCTAATATATATCTTCCAAGTGACGATTTCTCCATTTGGTATCCTTTTTTCACTTGGTATTTCTTTTTCATTTTGTTTCATTTCTTGAAAGTCTTGAGCATGCATATTTACTTCATGTATTTTCTTTGGCATGCTTTCTTTCTTTAACCCAATATATAAGGGAAACTCCACCTAGTCTCAATTTGGATGAGATGTGCATGAAATTCATATTCATATATAAATGCACATATGTTTGTGGAGTTTTTCCTATGTATTGGTGTTTCTAACTCTTTGGTCCCAATGAGTTTGAGTACCATTTTGTTTGTGTTGGTGTTCTAGGAACAATTGGAGATGCATTGGATGCTCGGCTCATTCAAAAGGAAGGTGGTGTCACCATGTGCTTATTGGAGTCAAGCTAGGATGATCAATGAACTACTATCTACCTTCAATTGGTATCTACTACATCCTTCCAATGGTATCTCGGTAACAAGTATCACCATCTACTTCATGCACACATTTCTTGCACCAACCTTGTGTAGGTTGTATCATGTCATGTTAGTCATTCCTTCTGATGATACTTGTTTCCTTTCTCAAAGCATCCCAACAATGATCTCTTGTTGCTAGTTGTGATGTCTTTCATGCTCGTGTGGTTGGAACTCATTTATATACAATAAGAACATATCTAGCCATGTGCTATGCCTTCAAGCAAATATCTTATTGGTATATTTATGACTTCCTTGGGGATATCTTATTCATTCGTTTTTGCAACAATTTCATGTGTACATCCTTCTTTGTGGATTGATATCATCATGATCTTCATCTACCTATAATCTTATACACTTGAGAGAAGTTGCATATCTATTTGATATCCCCTTCTTTCACGTCCACCTTTTCGTTCCTGTTTTATTTCTTTGGTGGCTCCGTGAAGGTGTGTGTCTCGAGTGCGGATCTTATATCGTTGCATCTTGATGCACTCTTTTGTGGTGAAGATCATTTTTTTTCTCTTGCTTGTCTTGACGAGGCTTTTGCCATTTCTATTGGTATCCCTCCTCATGACAAAACTATCCTTTTATATCTTCACCAAAGGTTGTCACAAGCATAGGTTATTTATATGATTAGTAGTGAGCTTGTGAACCTATTTGTTGTTGTGTGTGGGAATGATAGGCCTTGCATTGTGTATCTCATTCTTTCAAGAGTATATTGATGCTTAATGTTCAGCCATACATTAATCTTCTCAAGTGCTTTGCCATGACTCACACACATCATTTTGGTTGAGCCTACTCTTAGTTGAATCTTTTATATATTGCTCAAGTTGTTTGTTGCAAGTGCTAGGCTTTGTTTCCTTCATGCTCACTTGCACTTGGTGTGAGTGTCTATTGATCTTGGGGGAGTGATGATCCTATTTTGTGCACTTGGTATCCTAATGAAAATATTCTAAGGAGTGCATAAACTATGGGGAGCTTCACTAGTGTCTTTAGAACACTCCGTTGCTATGTCGTGAGGGTCTATTGATCTTGGGGGAGCGACGATCCTATTTTGTGCTCGTTGTATCCAAATACAAAACTAAATTGTGCACAAATCACGGGGAGCTTCTCTAGTTTCTCTAGAACACTCCTTTGCTCTTATCATAATATCTTTTATTCATTTGGCATGTAGGATCATTGGTCTAGTTGGGTCAATTGGTATCTTTTGATAGCTTGATTCAATTGGTATCCTTTGATGGCTTGATTGCGTGTTTTTCTCTCTTTGTTATGTCTTTGTGGCATATCATTCTTTTGCAATCTTTGGGCCTCAATATAGTTTGTCTTCCTCCAAGTAATTACAGTTGGATATATGTATTGCATTCCACTCTCTATTTTGAGGAATACGCAATTTATGGAGGAACAAAATTTATATTGGCCTTCTAAGCTATTCGCCCATTTTGGCAATCGATGCCAATGGGGGAGAAGTTTCAGAGAGTTTAGTTTTGTGAGGAAGTTTAGAGAGTTGTCTCTTCTCTCTTCTTGCTTTGGTTTTGTTCCTACCTTTTGCATCTCATGCGCATACATTATTGTTGCATGGTATGGTGATGCATAATTCCTTATATAAACTCTCTTGAAAGTGATTGTCATCAATTACCAAAACGGGGGAGATTGAAACAACATGCGGTGCCCCCATGTTTGGTTTTGGTAATTGATGACAATCTCTATGGACTAATGTTTGCCTTGAGTTATATTTGAAGGGTTTGTCCATAGGCGTTTCTTGGAGTCCATTCATTGGTTTTAAGGAGAGTTTGTTATGACCAAGGTGCTATTAAGGAATTATCTAAAGATTGGTCTTGTGAGGGTTGAACTTATTACAAGCATGTCTTGAAAAGAAGAGTGTGTGATCATTCATGTTTACCTTAAAGACATCATCCAAATGAAGAGAGTTGGAAAGATTCAAGGTTGATCAAGACTAAGTCAAGTTGATCAACACACAAAGTGTAGAAGATGTAGCAAGATGGATCAAGTGATCCCATGGTATGGTAAGCATTGTCCATTACGCTTTGTGTACTAACCCATGGTCTACGTGAGAGTTCGTTGTGGGTTAGGTTTGTTTCCATGGGCTTGCGTCAAGAAAAAGATTTTATACAACCCATGGAGGATGACATCAAGCGGTGATTGTCATCAAGATTGCGGTATGCAAGGTCAAGTGGAGCATCACGAAGAGATCAAGTGCTTGAAGCTTGCCGTCCATTGTGGTGACAATGGACTTGTGAAGATGTGCCAAAGATTGGCTCGCCCATAGTGGAATATGGGGGAGCAATCTACTAGTCTTCTGCGAGCCAACGCAATCAAGAAAGATGGTCCAACTTGAGGGAGTCAAGAGCGTCATCATCCAGCTCAAGTGGACTATGTGCAAGGCAAAGGTTTGCCCTTGATAGGTTTTCTATTTTACCGGTCTCATGGTAGTTGTGGGAGACCGGGTTATAGGATCGATTGTCGTACTATCAAGGGGGGCTCTCGATGAGTAGCTTGATCATATCGTTCGTAGAGAGCTCAAACCATTGCATCCTTGCATCACCTCTCTTGGTTCTTGTTTGGTTCTTCTCCTTGTGAGATTTGGATCCTATGGTCATTTTCATGACAAGCTCGACTTCATCGAAAACCGATTTCTTATGCTTCTTGTTTTGTGTTTTCGGTGCTGGAGTTTATACCAGTCTTATTTGAGAAAGGGCTCTCACCATTTTATTTTGGATATTTTCTCAATTGCTATTTATTGATATTTCTATCAAGATTGTGTTTGCTCTTGTCCTTAGCTTTCCAACAAACTTGATTTTGTCGAACTCGGAGTTCGTATGCAAAAGTTGTGGTTGTTTCGATCTTACCTGTTTTTCATAGAGAGGTTGTACCGCCCCATAGAGAGGTTGTACCGGTTGACCGGTACAACCGGTGTTTGGAGGGGTAGTACCGGTCCAGAATTGGTCTGAAGGTTGTACCAGCCATGTACCGCTCTACCACCGGAATAGTTTCTGTTTTGGAGCGGTTCTTGGGCAGTTGTTGACCGGTTGTACCGGTTAGTTTAATTTAACCGATACTACCGGTTCCCCGGGCTGTTGTACAGCTTAGTGCTTTTTCCTACAGGTTGGTTTTTTTCTCTGCCTTGACCGGTTGTACCGGTTCCTGCACCGGTTGTACCGGTCCTACAGTTTTCTGCACATAACGGGCAGATTCGTGGGGACCTATAAAAGGGGATCTTCTTCCCCGTTGGACCT
The DNA here is from genome assembly GCA_902687465.1 of Secale cereale. Taxonomy (NCBI): domain Eukaryota; kingdom Viridiplantae; phylum Streptophyta; class Magnoliopsida; order Poales; family Poaceae; genus Secale; species Secale cereale. The sequence continues at coordinate 530,673,525 of LR738709.1, read as the reverse complement.
TATCCTTCGAGCTCGTGTTCTTCCCCCATTGTTGACCTTATCCTTCGAGCTCGTGTTCTTCCCCCATTGGACCATATTACTCTTGGGTGCTTGGTACCCTTGAGCTTGTTCCTCTTGGGTGCTTGGGTGCCCTAGACGGTTGTGGTCACCTCGGAGCCATATTCCATTGTGGTGAAGCTTCGTGGTGTCGTTGGGGAGATAGCCCCAACCCTGTTGTTTGGAGCTCAATCATTGTGGTGTAAAGCTTCGGACAAGCGTCGGGGTCTCCAATTAGGTTGTGGAGATCGCCCCGAGGAATTTGTACGGGTTCGGTAAACGCCCCCAAGGGTTGCCATTTGTACGGGTTTGGTGACCGCCCTCAAGGGTCCCTTTGTGGAATCACAGCATCTTGCATTGTGCGAGGGCGTGAGGAGATTACGGTGGCCCTAGTGGCTTCTTGGGGAGCATTGTTCCTCCACACCGCTCCAAACGGAGATTAGCATCCGCAAGGGTGTGAACTTCGGGATACATCGTCGTCTCTGCGTGCCTCGGTTATCTCTTACCCGAGCCCTTTACTTATGCACTATACTTTGTGATAGCCGTATTGTTTCTTGTCATATTTCTTTCTATCACCTACTTGTTTATCTTGCTTAGCATAAGTTGTTGGTGCACATAGGTGAGCCTAGTTGTTGTCGGTTTTGTGCTTCAAAAATTAACCGCTAGGTTTATTCCGCTTTTGTTCAAGCCTAAACCGTAATTATTTTTAAAGCGCCTATTCACCCCCCCCCCCCTCTAGGCGACATCCACGATCTTTCAAGTAGTGAGGAAGCAAGGGGGCCACGTGGGGCCCACAAGGACAGGGGGCACGCCCTCCACCCTTGTGGCCCACTGGTGCAGCCCCCTAGTGAAGGAAATATGCCCTAGAGGCAATAATAAAGTTGTTATTTATATTTCCTTATATATCATGATAAATGTCTTTTATTCATGCTAGAATTTTATTAACCGGAAACTCGATACATGTGTGTATACATAGACAAAACAGAGTGTCCCTAGTATGCCTCTACTTGACTAGCTCGTTAATCAAAGATGGTTGAGTTTCCTAACCATAGACATGTGTTGTCATTTGATCAACGGGATCACATCATTAGGAAAATGATGCGATGGACAAGACCCATCCGTTAGCTTAGCACTATGATCGTTTAGTTTTATTGCTATTTCTTTCTTCATCACTTATACATGTTCCTCTGACTATGAGATTATGCAACTCCCGAATACCGTAGGGACACCTTGCGTGCTATCAAACAACACAACATAACTGGATGATTATAAAGATGCTCTACAGGTGTTTCCGAAAGTATTTGTGGTGTTGTCATAGATCAAGATTAGGATTTGTCACTCCGAGTGCCGGAGAGGTATCTTTGGGCCCTCTCAATAATACACATCATAATAAGCCTTGCAAGCAAATGACTATTGAGTTAGTAACGAGATGATGTATTACGGAACGAGTAAAGAGACTTACCGGTAACGAGATTGAACTAGGTATGATGATACCCTCGATCGAATCTCAAGCAAGTAACATACCGATGACAAAGGGAACAACGTATGTTGTTATGCGGTTTGACCGATAAAGATCTTCATAGAATATGTGGGAGCCAATATGAGCATCCAGGTTCTGCTATTGGTTATTGACCGGAGATATGTCTCGGTCATGTCTACATAGTTCCCAAACCCGTAGGGTCCGCACGCTTAACGTTCGATGACGATTTGTATTATGAGTTATGTGTTTTTGATGACCGAAGTTTGTTCGGAGTCCCGGATGAGATCACGGACATGACGAGGAGTCTCGAAATGGTCGAGACATAAAGAATGATATATTGGACAATATTATTTAGACACCGGATGAGTTCTGGGGTAACCGGATAAATATCGGAGTGCCAGAAGGGTTATCGGAACCACCCGGGAAGTAATGGGCCTTATTGGGTCTTAGGGGAGAGAGAGGAATGCAACCAAGGGCTGGCCGCGCGCCCCCCATGGGCCTAGTCCAAATTGGACTAGGGGGAAGGGCGGCGCCCCCTCCTTCTCTTCTCCCTCCCTTCCTTCTTCTCCTAGTTGGACTAGGAAAGGGGGATTCCTACTCCTTGGAGGAGTAGGATTGCCCCCTTGGGCGCGCCCTATTGGACCCGCCCGACCTCCCCCTTTGCTCCTTTATATACGGGGGCAGGGGCACCCTAGGACACACAAGTTAACAATTTTTTAGCTGTGTGCGGTGCCCCCTCCACAGATTCCACCTCAGGTCATATTGTCGTAGTGCTTAGGCGAAGCCCTGCGCGGATCACATCATCAACACTGTCGCCACGCCATCGTGTTGACAGAACTCTCCCTCGTCCTCAACTGGATCAAGAGCTCGAGGGACATCATCGTGTTGAACGTGTGCTGAACACGGAGGTGCCGTACGTTCGGTACTTGGATCTGTTGGATCGTGAAGACGTTCGACTACATCAACCGCGTTACTAAACGCTTCCGCTTTCGGTCTACGAGGGTAAATGGTCACACTCTCCCCACTCGTTGCTATGATTCTCCTAGATAGATCTTGCGTGATCGTAGGAATTTTGTTGAAATACTACGTTCCCCCACAGTGGCATCAGACCAGGTCTATGCGTAGATGATATGCACGAGTAGAACACAATGAGTTGTGAGCGATAATAGTCATTCTGCTTACCAGCATGTCATACTTTGATTCAACGGTATTGTTGGATGAAGCGGCCCGGACCGACATTACATGACTGCATTCATGAGACTCGTTCTACTGACGTGCTTTGCACATAGGTGGCTGGCGGGTGTCAGTTTCTCCAACTTTAGTTGAATCAAGTGTGACTACGCCCGGTCCTTGTTGAAGGCTAAAACAACACACTTGGCGAAAAATCTTTGTGATTTTTCATGCGTAGGTAAGAACGGTTCTTGCTAAGCCCGTAGCAGCCACGTAAAACTTGCAACAACAAAGTAGAGGACGTCTAAATTTTTTTTGTAGGGCATGTTGTGATGTGATATGGTCAAGACGTTATGAGTTATACGTTATTGTATGAGATGATCATGTTTTGTAAATTATCGGCAACCGACACGAGCCTTGTGGTTGTCTCTTTATTGTATGAATTGCGAAAGCCATGTAATTGCTTTACTTTATCACTATGAGTTAGCGATAGTAGTAGTAGCAATAGTTGGCGAGACGACCACGACGCTACGATGAAGATCATGGTGTCAAGCCGGTGACGATGGAGATCATGACGATGCTTTGGAGATGGAAATCCAAAGCACAAAATGATGATGGTCATATCATATCACATATTTTGATTGCATGTGATGTTTATCTTATTATGCTTCTTATCTTGCTTAGCACGGCGACAACATTATAAGATGATCCCTTACAAAATTTCAAGGTACAAGTGTTCTCCCTGAGTATGCAACCTTGCGACAGTTCGTCGTGCCGAGACACCATGTGATGATCGGGTGTGATAAGCCCTACGTTCAAATACAACGGGTGTAAGACAGTTTTGCACATGCAGAATACTCAGGTTAAACTTGACGAGCCTAGCATGTACAGACATGGCCTCAGAACACTGGAGACCAAAAGGTCGAGCGTGAATCATATAGTAGATATGATCAACATAAGATGTTCACCATTGAAAACTACTCCATCTCACATGATGATCGGACATGGTTTAGTTGATTTGGATCACGTGATCATTTAGATGACTAGAGGGATGTCTATCTAAGTGGGAGTTATTTAGTAATATGATTAATTGAACTTTAATTTATCATAAACTTAGTCCTGATAGTTTTTGCATATTTATGTTGTTGTAGATCAATGGCCCATGCTACCGTTCCCTTGAATTTTAATGCGTTCCGAGAGAAAGCTAAGTTGAAAGATGATGGTAGAAACTACACGGACTGGGTCCGTAACTTGAGGATTATCCTCATTGCTGCACAGAAGAATTATGTCCTTGAAGCACCGCTAGGAGACAGGCCTGCTGCAGGAGCAACTCCGGACGTTATGAACGTCTGGCAAGCTCGATCTGATGACTACTCGATAGTTCAGTGTGCCATGCTTTATGGCTTAGAATCAGGACTTCAAAGATGTTTTGAACGTCATGGAGCATATGAGATGTTCCGAGAGTTGAAGTTAATATTTCAAGCAAATGCCCGAATTGAGAGATATGAAGTCTCCAATAAGTTCTATAGCTGCAAGATGGAGGAGAACAGTTCTATCGGTGAACACTTACTCAAAATGTGTGGGTACTACAATCACATGACTCAACTTGGATGCAAAGTTGATGAAGATAGTTTTATTGATAGAGTTCTTCAATCACTGCCACCAAGCTATAAAGGCTTCGTGATGAACTATAATATGCAAGGGATGCAGAAGACAATTCCCGAGCTCTTCGCTATGCTCAAAGCTGCGGAGGTATAAATCAAAAAGGAGCATCAAGTGTTGATGGTTAACAAAACCACTAGTTTCAAGAAAAAGGGCAAGGGGAAGAAGGGGACCTTTAAGAAGAATAGCAATCCAGTTGCTACTCCCGCGAAGAAACCCAAGTTTGGAGCCAAGCCCGAAACTAAGTGCTTCTACTGCAAAGGGACTGGTCACTGGAAGCGGAACTGCCCCAAGTATTTGGCGGATAAGAAGGATGGCAAAGTGAACAAAGGTATATTTGATATACATGTCATTGATGTGTACCTTACTAATGCTCGTAGTAGCACCTGGGTATTTGATACTGGTCCGGTTGCTAATATTTGTAACTCGAAACATGGGCTACAGATTAAACAAAGATTGGCTAAGGACGAGGTGACGATGCACTTGGGAAATGGTTCCAAAGTCGATGTGATCGTCGTCGGCACGCTACCTCTGCATCTACCTTCGGGATTAGTTTTAGACCTAAATAATTGTTATTTGGTGCCAGCGTTGAGCATGAACATTATATCCGGATCTTGTTTGTTGCGAGATGGTTATTCATTTAAATCAGAGAATAATGGTTGTTCTATTTATATGAGTAATATCTTTTATGGTCATGCACCCTTGATGGGTGTTTTTTTGTTGGATCTTGATCGTAGTGATACACATATTCATAATATTGAAGCCAAAATATGCAAAGTTGATAATGATAGTGCAACTTATTTGTGGCACTGCCGTTTAGGTCATATTGGTGTAAAGCGCATGAAGGAACTCCATGTTGATGGACTTTTGGAATCACTTGATTATGAATCACTTGGTGCTTGCGAACCATGCCTTATGGGCAAGATGACTAAAACTCCATTCTTCGGAACAATGGAGCGAGCAACTGACTTATTGGAAATCATATATACTGATGTATGTGGTCCAACGAGTGTTGAGGCTAGCGGTGGGTATCATTATTTTCTGACATCCACAGATGATTTGAGCAGATATGGGTATATCTACTTGATGGAACACAAGTCTGAAACATTTGAAAAGTTCAAAGAATTTCAGAGGGAAGTAGAGAATCATCGTAACAAGAAAATAAAGTTTCTACGATCTGATCACGGAGGCGAATATTTGAGTTACGAGTTTGGTCTTCATTTGAAATAATGTGGAATAGTTTCGCAACTCATGCCACCTGGAACACCACAACGTAATGGTGTGTCCGAACGTCGTAACCGTACTTTATTAGATATGGTGCAATCTATGATGTCTCCTACCAATTTACCACTATCATTTTGGGGTTATGCTTTAGAGACAACTGCATTCACGTTAAATAGGGCACCATCTAAATCCGTTGAGACGACACCTTATGAACTGTGGTTTGACAAGAAACCCAAGTTGTTGTTTCTTTAAGTTTGGGGCTGCGATGCTTATGTGTAAAAGCTTCAACCTGATAAGCTCGAACCCAAGTCGGAGAAATGTGTCTTCATAGGATACCCAAAGGAGACTATTGGGTACACCTTCTATCACAGATCCGAAGGCAAGATATTCGTTGCTAAAACTGGATCCTTTCTAGAGAAGGAGTTTCTCTCGAAAGAAGTGAGTGGGAGAAAAGTAGAACTTGATGAGGTAATTGTACCTTCTCCCGAATTAGAAAGTAGTTCATGACAGAAATTAGTTCCAGTGATTCCTACACCAATTAGTGAGGAAGCTAATGATGATGATCATGAAACTTCAGATCAAGTTACTACTGAACCTCGTAGGTCAACCAGAGTACGTTCCGCACCAGAGTGGTATGGTAACCCGGTTCTAGAAGTCATGTTACTAGACCATGACCTACGAACTATGAGGAAGCGATGATGAGCCCAGATTCCGCAAAATGGCTCGAGGCCATGAAATCTGAGATGGGATCCATGTATGAGAACAAAGTGTGGACTTTGGTTGACTTGCCCGATGATCGGCAAGCCATTGAAAATAAATGGATCTTTTAGAGGAAGACTGACGCCGATGGTAATGTTACCGTCTACAAAGCTCGACTTGTTGCGAAATGTTTTCGTCAAGTTCAAGGAGTTGACTACGATGAGACTTTCTCACCCATAGCGATGCTTAAGTCTGTCCGAATCATGTTAGCAATTGCCGTATTTTATGATTATGAAATCTGGCAAATGGGTGTCAAAACTGCATTCATTAATGGATATCTCAAAGAAGAGTTGTATATGATGCAACCAGAAGGTTTTGTCGATCCTGAAGGAACTAACAAAGTGTGTAAGCTCCAGCGATCCATCTATGGACTGGTGCAAGCATCTCGGAGTTGGAATATACGCTTTGATGAGGTGATCAAAGCATATGGTTTTATACAGACTTTTGAAGAAGCCTATATTTACAAGAAAGTGAGTGGGAGCTCTGTAGCATTTTTGATATTATATGTGGATGGCATATTGTTGATTGGAAATGATGTAGAATTTCTGGATGGCATAAAAGGATACTTGAATAAGAATTTTTTCAATGAAAGACCTCGGTGAAGCTGCTTATATATTAGGCATCAAGATCTATAGAGATAGATCAAGACGCTTGATTGGACTTTTTGACAAAGCACATACCTTGATAAAGTTTTGAATAAGTTCAAAATGGATCAGTCAAAGAAAGGGTTCTTGCCTGTGTTACAAGGTGTGAAGTTGAGTAAGACTCAATGCCCGACCACTGCAGAAGATAGAGAGAAAATGAAAGTCATACCCTATGCTTCATCCATAGGTTCTATCATGTATGCTATGTTGTGTACTAGACCTGATGTGTGCCTTGCAATAAGTCTAGCAGGGAGGTACCAGAGTAATCCAGGAGTGGATCACTGGACAGCGGTAAAAAACATCCCGAAGTATCTGAAAAGGAGAAAGGATATGTTTCTCTTTTATGGAGGTGACAAAGAGCTCGTCGTAAACGGTTACGTCGATTCAAGTTTTGACACTGATCCGGATGACTCTAAGTCACAAACCGGATACGTATTTTTATTGAACGGTGGAGCTGTCGGTTGGTGCAGTTCCAAGCAGAGTGTCGTGGCGGGATCTACGTGTGAAGCGGAGTACATAGCTGCTTCGGAAGCAGCAAATGAAGGAGTCTGGATGAAGGAGTTCATATCCAATCTAGGTGTAATACCTAGTGCATCGGGTCCAATGAAAATCTTTTGTGACAACACTGGAGCAATAGCCTTGGCGAAGGAATCCATGTTTCACAAGAGAACCAAGCACATCAAGAGACGCTTCAACTCCATCCACGATCAAGTCAAGGAGGGAGACATAGAGATTTGCAAAATACATACGGATCTGAATGTCGTAGATCCGTTGACTAAGCCTCTTCCATGAGCAAAACATGATCAACACCAAGACCCAATGGGTGCTAAAATCATTACTATGTAATCTAGATTATTGACTTTAGTGCAAGTGGGAGACTGAAGGAAATATGCCCTAGAGGCAATAATAAAGTTGTTATTTATATTTCCTTATATATCACGATAAATGTCTTTTATTCATGCTAGAATTGTATTAACCGGAAACTTGATACATGTGTGTATACATAGACAAAACAGAGTGTCCCTAGTATGCCTCTACTTGACTAGCTTGTTAATCAAAGATGGTTGAGTTTCCTAACCATAGACATGTGTTGTCATTTCATCAACAGGATCACATCATTAGGAGAATGATGTGATGTACAAGAGCCATCCATTATCTTAGCAGTATGATTGTTTAGTTTTATTGCTATTGTTTTCTTCATGACTTATACATGTTCCTCTGACTATGAGATTATGCAACTCCCGAATACCGTCGGGACACCTTGTGTGCAATCAAATGTCACAACGTAACTGGGTGATTATAAATATGTTGTACAGGTGTTTCCGAAAGTGTTTGTGGTGTTGGCATAGATCAAGATTAGGATTTGTCACTCCGAGTGTCGGAGAGGTATCTCTAGGCCTTCTCGGTAATACACATCATAATAAGCCTTGCAAGCAAATGACTAATGAGTTAGTCACGAGATGATGTATTATGGAACGAGTAAAGAGACTTGCCGGTAACGAGATTGAACTAGGTATAATGATACCTACGATCGAATCTCGAGCAAGTAACATACCGATGACAAAGGGGACAACATATGTTGTTATGAGGTTTGACCGATAAAGATCTTCGTAGAATATGTAGGAGCCAATATGAGCATCCAGGTTTCGCTATTGGTTATTGACCGGAGATATGTCTCGGTCATGTCTACATAGTTCTCGAACTCGTAGGGTCCGCACGCTTAACGTTCGATGACGACTTGTATTATGAGTTATGTGTTCTTGATGACTGAAGTTTGTTCGGAGTCCCGGATGAGATCACGGACATGACGAGGAGTCTCGAAATGGTCAATATATAAAGAATGATATATTGGACCATATTATTTGGACACCGGATGAGTTTCGGGGTCACCGGATAAATATCGGAGTGCCGGAAGGGTTATCGGAACCACCGGGGAAGTAATGGGCCTTATTGGGCCTTAGGGGAGAGAGAGGAAGGCAGCCAAGGGCTGGCTGCGCGCCCCCTATGGGCCTAGTCCGAATTGGACTAGGGGGAGGGGCGGCGCCCCCTTCTTCCTTCTCTTCTCCCTCCCTTCCTTCTTCTCCTAGTTGGACTAGGAAAGGGGGATTCCTACTCCTGGTAGGAGTAGAATTGCCCCCTTGGGTGCGCCCTATAGGGGCCGGCCGGCCTCCCCCTTTGCTCCTTTATATACAGGGACAGGGGGCACCCTAGAACACACAAGTTAATAGTTATTTTAGCCGTGTGCAGTGCCCCCCTCCACAGATTCCACCTTAGGTCATATTGTCGTAGTGCTTAGGCGAAGCCCTGCGCCGATCACATCATCAACACCGTCGCCACGCCGTCGTGCTGATAGAACTGTCCCTCGTTCTCAACTGGATAAGGAGCTCGAGGGACGTCATCATGCTGAACGTGTGCTGAACACGAAGGTGCCGTATGTTCGGTACTTGGATCAGTTGGATCATGAAGACGTTCGACTACATCAACCGCGTTACTAAACGCTTCCGCTTTTGGTCTACGAGGGTACTGCTACTTCTCGAGCTTGTGTTGTAGTCCCTCGAAGAGGAAAGGGTGATGCAACACAGTAGCACAAGTATTTCCCTCAGTTTTTGAGTGCCAAGGTATCAATCCAGTAGGAGACCATGCGCGAGTCCCTCGCACCTGCACAAACAAATAAGAACTTCGCAGCCAACGCGATAAGGGGTTGTAATCCCTTTACGGTCACTTACGAAAGTGAGATCTGATAGATAGAATAGTATAATATTTTTGGTATTTTTGGATATAAGAATAGAAAGTAAAAACAGCAAAGTAAAATAGATTGTAGATTAATATGTTGAGAATAGACCCGGGGGCCATATGTTTCACGAGTGGCTTCTCTCATGATAGCAGAATACTACGGTGGGTGAACAAATTACTGTCGAGCAATTGATAGAAAAGCGAATAATTATGAGAATATCTAGGCATCATCATTATATATAGGCATCACGTCCGTGACAAGTAGACCGAAACGATTCTGCACCTACTACTATTACTCCACACATCGACCGTTATCCAGCCTGCATCTAGAGTATTAAGTTCATAAGAACAGAGTAATGCTTTAAGCAAGATGACATGATGTAGAGGGATAAACTCAAGCAATACGATATAAACCCCATCTTTTTATCCTCGATGGCAAAAATACAATACGTGCCTTTCTGCCCCTGCTGTCACTGGGAAAGGACACGGCAAGATTGAACCCAAAGCCAAGCACTTCTCCCATTGCAAGAACTATAGATCTAGTAGGCCAAACCAAACCGATAATTCGAAGAGACTTGCAAGTATATTATAATCATACATAAAAGAATTCAGAAAAGAACCAAATATTTCTCATATATAATCTTGATCATAAACCCACAATTCATCGAATCTCGACAAACACACCGCAAAAAGATTACATCAAATATATCTCCTCGAAGACCGAGGAGAACTTGGTATTGAGATCCAAAAAGAGAGAAGAAACCATCTAGCTAATAACTATGGACCCGATGGTCTGTGGTAAACTACTCACAACTCATGGTGAGGCAATGGTGTTGATGTAGAAGCACTCCGTGGAAGATCCCCCCTCCGGCGAAGCTCCAGAACATGCCCCAAGATGGGATCTCACGGGAACAGAAGGTTGCGGCAGTGGAATTAGGGTTTTCTCTGTTGCCTCGATGTTTTCAGGGTATATGGGTATATATAGGAGGAAGGAGGGCATCGGGGGAGCCAGAGGGGGGCCACAAGGGTGGGGGCACGCCCTGGACCCTCGTGGCCGCCTCCTTCGTTCCCTCGCGTGTACTCCAAGTCTTCTGTGTTGATATCGTTCCAAAAATCATCATCTTCAACATAATCAATATTACTGTCTCTAACAAGATGTTTATCAAGTAATTCACCCAATGGCAGAGTTTCATCAAGCATAGTTGTAGCATCATAAGCATCATTCATAATAGAAGTGGCATCATCAATATCATGCGACATATCAGAATCAATAGCAGGTGTAGGTGTCGCAAGTTTACTCAAAACAGATGGTGAATCAAGTGCAGAGTTAGATGGCAGTTCCTTACCTCCCCTCGTTCTAGAGGGAACGATTTTGGTGCTATCATCCTTTAGTGGCCTCATAGTGATCAACGGATATAAATACCAAGTAACTCAGAGAATAGAGCTATGCTCCCCGGCAACGGCGCCAGAAAAAGGTCTTGATAGCCCACAAGTATAGGGGATCGCAACCCTTTTTGAGGGTAAAGTATTCAACCCAAATTTATTGATTCGACACAAGGAGAGCCAAAGAATATTCTCAAGTATTAGCAGCCGAGTTGTCAATTCAACAACACCTGGAAAACTTAATATCTGCACCAAAATATTTAGTAGCAAAATAGTATGGAAGTAACGGTAACAGTGGCGAAAGTAATAGTGGCAGTTTTGTAGTGATGATGACAGCAACAGTAACGAAAGGAACGAAAGCAAATATCAATATGGAACGAACTCGTAGGCAATGGATCGACAATGATAGGTGTCGGATAATATTCAGCATGTAGCAGTTAGAACCTAGGGTGACACAGAACTAGCTCCAATTCATCAATGTAATGTAGGCATGTATTCCGAATATAGTCATACATGCTTATGGAAAAGAACTTGCATGACATCTTTTGTCCTACCCTCCCGTGGCAGCGGGGTCCCAATGGAAACTAAGGTATATTAAGGCCTCATTTTAATAGAGTACCAGACCAAAGCATTAGCACTTAGTGAATACATGAACTCCTCAAACTATGGTCATCACCGGGAAGTGTTCCGTCTATTGTCACTCCGGGGTTGCCGGATCTTAACACATAGTAGGTGACTATTGACTTGCAATATAGGATCAAGAACACAAATATATTCATGAAAACATAATAGGTTCAGATCTGAAATCATGGCACTCGGGCCCTAGTGACAAGCATTAAGCATAGCAAAGTCGTAGCAACATCAATCTCAGAACATAGTGGATACTAGGCATCAAACCCTAACAAAACTAACTCAATTACATGATAAATCTCATCCAACCCATCACCATCTAGCAAGCCTACGATGGGATTACTCACGCACGGCGGTGAGCATCATGAAATTGGTGATGGAGGATGGTTGGTGATGACGACGACGACGATCTCCACTCTCCGGAGCCCCGAACGGACTCCAGATCAGGTCTCCCGATGAAGAACAGGAGGTGGCGGCGGCTCCGTATCGTAAAACGCGATGGGATCTTCTCTGTGATTTTTTCCCGAAAGAGATTATATGGAGTTGGAGTTGGCGTCGGGGAGGTCCAGGGGGCCCACAAGGTAGGGGGCACCCCCCACCCTTGTGGCCAGGGTGAGGGCCCCCTTCGGTATTTCTTTTCACCAGTATTTTTTAAATTCCAAAAATAATCTCCATGAAGTTTCAGGTCATTCCGAGAACTTTTATTTCTACACAAAAATAACACCAAGGCAATTCTGCTGAAAACAACATCAGTCCGGGTTAGTTCCATTCAAATCATGCAAATTAGAGTCCAAAACAAGGGCAAAAGAGTGTGAAAAAGTAGATACATGGAGACGTATCAGCCCTCTCGGTAATACACATCATAAGAAGCCTTGCAAGCAAAGTGACTAATGAGTTAGTTGCAAGATGATGTATTACGGAACGAGTAAAGAGACTTGCTGGTAACGAGATTGAACTAGGTATAGAGATACTGACGATCGAATCTCGGGCAAGTAACATACCAACAGATAAAGGGAATTGCGTATGTTGTCATAACGGTTCAACAGATAAAGATCTTTGTAGAATATTTAGGAACCAATATGGGCATCCAGGTTCCGCTATTGGTTATTGACCGGAGAGGTGACTCGGTCATGTCTACATAGTTCTCGAACCCGTAGGGTCCGCACGTTTAACGTTTGATGAAGATATAGTATTATATGAGTTATGTGTGATTTGGTGACCGAATATTGTTCGGATCCTGGATGAGATCACGGACATGACGAAGAGTCTCGAACTGGTTGAGAGGTAAATATTGATATATAGGATAATGGTAGTTGGTGCATGAATGGGTCCTTTCGAGTTGGTGCTTCGGATCAAGTTGCGACAAAAAAAAAACTTGGCCCGTCCAGGTTTTCTTTAGGGGAAATGTTTCTTGTCGGTGCGCCGGCCGAAACTTCAGCTCGCCGAGGGCGCATCGTTGGATCCGGTCGCGATCAAAGCGCCTGCGTTTAGCCAGGTCATCCCACGCACGACCAAAACGCGTGGCTGTGAGGGCCCACACCCCGCTTGCGACCCTGTCTTCTTCCTTATCTACTCATCCCTATTTTCATTTCGCCTTTTGCTTTCGTCTCCGCTACCATCAAGTCAACCCCATGCTGGCTCGCCTCTCGGTTGCAGGGAGGAGTGTGTAGCCGAGGCATTCTCATCGCCATGGCTGTTGTCAGCTAGGTGCGCTCCTCTCCATGGCCGCCGTAGTCGGGGCATTCTCATCCCCATGGTTGCGCACCCGTGCTACAACTAGCAGTTGGCGGTGCTGGGACCGGCACACTGCACCTATGCGGCTAGCAAGCGATGGTGCGGCAAAGGGGGAGAAGTGCAGTTGCGGGGAGGACACCCAGCTCGTTCGAGCTCCACCACTCACCGTTTGCAACTCTACTGTTGTTGTTTGTAGCTCTGACACTAGCCGGATCCAGCTTTCGTCCAAATGGATGTAGCTCTGGCCCTGCTGGTTGCAACTCCACCACTCGCAAGTTCCAGCTTTTCCCCTTGCCGGTTTTGGCTCTACTCCCTGCCTGTTGTAGCTCCTCCACTGGCGGATTCCAACTCCGACATCGAGCACTCCTACGTGCTAGCGAAGTTGTGTTGCGACCAGCAACGAGAGGTGCTGGAACCGGTGTTTAGTGGTGATGGGACTAGTGCATAGGAAAGCTGGAACCAGAGGTCCGCCGTTCTAGGGCAAGCAGAGGCTTTTTGCTGCAGGGCAGGGCGCCGTGCTGGAACTGACAATACCCCATGCTGGGACCGGCGGCGAAAATTGCTGAAACCGGCTATCTGGTGTGCTGGAACCGGCGGTAAAAAATGATACAAATCGATGAGACCATGTGTGGGGACCGGCTGCCGGAGCTACATCCAGTGACACAAATTGCTACATCCGGCATCAAGTTTTGGTGGAATCATAGAAATTTGCCATCAACAGTATAATCAAGTGGACGGCACAGGCCACCGGTGAGCTTCTTTTATTTGCTGGAACCGGCACACCAGTTTGCTACAACTAGCTGACATTTTTGCTACGTCGAGTAACCGAGGTGAGGTACACTTTAAGCTCGTTGACATGTGCTGCGACCGACGGCGGTCATGACCGGAGTTGCGGCCGTCGCGAACCGGAGCTGCGAGTGACACCACCACCGGAGGCAAGCATCGCCGTCGGAGCTACAACCGCGGGCAAAAGCTACTACAAGCATGGAGCCAGCAACCAACATGGGAGAGATGAAGACGGCGACCGGCAGCAGGCGGCGAGGGCGGTGCCCAGAGATGTTTTGAGGTCGGTCGTCTCCTCCATGGAAGCGCGAGGGAGCTCTTTCTACGCAGGCCCGGTCCTGATGGGGGCAGGGGGCGGCCAATAATGCTAAACATACAAAGAGTTACACGCATTTACACGCTGAGTAGGATTCTTTCTTCTTAACTAACCACTCCCCCCCCCCCATTTTCATGGTGGGCCCCTTCTCCTCCTTAACCTCCAATCAAAACCCACCTGTTTGTAAAGGCCGTGTAAACCTATGTATGTGTAGCATTACTCGGGGGGCGGCTGCCCCGGCCCCCCGGAGTGCACGGTCCCCCACCCAGGACGTATGTGTCTGTAGGCTGGCTGCTGGGTTTCCATCGACTGAAAAAACATGCTAAGTTGGCCCAAGTTACTACGTGGCTGGCTAGTAATTAGGTACGACCACAGATCTTGGATCAGTCAGCCATCTCGGAGAGGCGCACCAGTTACGACTTCACGCACGCACGGACGCACGGTGTCGGTGGCTGCCGCCGGATGGATTTTCGCCTCTTGTGCTCGCGACCGTCGAAACCAATTGAACAACGGCGGACAAGCGATGACCACCGAGCATGCACAATACTGTCACTACTACTTCAGCCAGCGACTCCCCATCAACGAGACGAGAAGCTATTCTAGACAAGGTATTGTGCCCTAACGATTTTGATTTTCCTATAATAATTAATAAAAAGCTATAAATCTATACCTAATCTTTACCTAATAATAAAGCACGGAACGAGTTTGTCGGGTTCATCGTCACAATACGCTTTCTTCTCATGTCATAATACGCTTTCACAATTTGTATGAACAAAATCGTAATATAAACAAGGTGGTACTAATCTCCCAAGCACGCAATTAATTCAGATTTTCGTCCGTCGTCCGAGACGGGCCACATTATTTTCCACCAGCCCATCTCAATGTTTTCTGGTAATTCGGGCCGCAGTCCCTGTGAAAGTCAACCGAACCGGTACAGGGAAGTGAAAAGAAAAAAGAAAACCCAGCAACCCTCGCGATCCGGCCTTCCGATCCCATCTCCGCCTCCATCGCGCCACCATCTCCGCCTGCGTCGCGCCACCACCTCCTGCCACGTCCCACAGCGCGCTGTCGGCCCTTGCACCCCATCGCCGCGCGCCGCCCCCAGTTGCCGCACGTCGCCAGCCCTCCACCCCTCGTCGCGGCAGATATCATGGAGGCGGAGGAGCACCAAACGGAATCCACTCTAGCAAGACCACAACGAAGGAATCCCACCGAGGCGAGGGGGAGGGAACGATGTAGGAGTGGGAGACGACAACGAGGCCGTGCGGCTGAGGAAGAGGTCGTCGTTGATTTCGACACGGATATCCTTCGTCTCCAGCTCCATGACCAAGGTGAAGTCGACATCCACGCCTTTGCCTCTTCGATTAATCCACCGCGATTATTGTAGCCTCTGGCTTGTTACATTGTGAGTAAGTTTCTCACGGGGAAATCTGCGTGTGCAGGATTGCTATGTGTTACCGCAAGTTGATTGAAAAAATCAGGACGAGTTTCATCCATCTTCTACTGGTCAGTGTTTGCTCCAGACCTCCAGTACAGTAATCCACATGTTTCCCAAAGTTTGTAATCTGAATCCTACATTGGAAGTTGCTTATATGAAATTGTATACACGCTGGGGCACAACGCCATTGCTGGAGCTACGACTGCTTGCGCCTCTCGCCACGCTGGTCATGATGGTATACATGCTGATCAACATGATGGCCGCCAGCCATCCAGATCTTTTGCAGTTAGCTCGGTAACTTCCAGCTCCCCACCGCGGTAGTGACAACTCCAAGGTGCTCATCTATACCTTCATTGGATACACTTCCATCGTATTATTCATATATAATGTTACATCTACACAGACACAACCATATAGGAACGTACATAATGTTATATCTACACAACCATATAGATACGTACGTGACCTCCAGGCAAGCTGCACCCTTAATGTTCCTCTACTTCGGCTAATGCACTAATATAACTTGTGTTGAACAGGATTCTCAACAAAATGTAGTACCAGTTGATGTGATGCCCTGCTCCAGTTTACATCGTGTAGAGTTATCTTTCCTATTGTTCAGTTAAACAGCCTGTAGAGATATACTGTATTTAACATGGTACCGCGATCACATCAGTTATCCTTCCCAATGTTGCGATTAAACAGCCTGTAGAGTTATCCTTCCATCTCCACCAGTTTGCAGATAACCCAATGTTGCGATTCACCAGAAGGAATTATGACAGTAGTTCGGCGAAAATTTGCAGATTTTATTTCAAATAATTGTTGGATTTATTTTCACAAAATTTGCCGCACACACGGCCGAACACGGCAAGATTGCACCTTTAGTAATTAGTAGCATTATAATCTCCCCATATCTGTATACGGAGGTGATGGCAAATGAGGAAGAGTTGTGTCAGGCCGAGCTCAAGGTAGATGAAGAAGAGGAGGCTAGAAAGATAATGCAGAAGCCTTTTGATCTGAAGGCGCGATTCTGCGGGTTGGACGAGCTACTAACAAAGACACACCTCTATTCTGAACTTCTACTTGAAAAATATGGACCATCTGCTATGGAATATGTTCGCTGTTGACATTGGTGGTGTTCTCCTTTGGTTCAACATGAAGTTGTTTAAGTGAAAAATGCAGTGGAACATGTGGAACAAAGGACGCGGTATGGAAAGCAAAGCAAAGCCTAAACTGTACAATGATACAGATTCAGATTTCATATGTTGTCCCCCTGCCTCAGGAATATGCTAGCATGCATGGTTATCTTCTAGATTATGAACATGTCTTTATTTGTCATATATTGTCGACGCACTGTGTAGTCTGTACTAATTCTACGGAGACTGCTTGATCTCTTATCGTTCACACTTCAGAAATTTCTAATTATCTTATTATTAGTAGTATCATCCTTGCAATGTACTAATTTGGTGTTGTTGTAGGCAAAGTAGATGCATAATTCTTTTGGAAGGAAGGAAGGGCAGGCACACTAGATAAACGATGTATTATGTTTCTGGCCCAGAAGAGGCAGCCCCCATTGTCCACAACCTTGATTCCAGAATATGCTGATGTGATCCAGAGGAGTGAGCAGCTGGGCAAGGAGTCACTCTCGGTTCACATGATCGAGAAGTGGTACGCGATTTTGGGAAGAGATGCATGAAGATGGAAGAAGATTGACTTCAGCCGCTTCGGCATCACCAGCAGCGCCGACGGGATCCTGCTTCATTCCGAAGAATTGATTTTATATGATTCTGAACCTAGCCGTCCAACATCATATTTGTCCATCTATACAAACTTGTATGCGGCCAGGTTAGTTGGTTTATTATAGATTCAATGATGAAGGGCACTACCATTTTTTCAGAATTGGATTTTGTGAACCTTCATGTTGCACTATCACATATTGCACATGAGTTGATTTAGGTTTTTAGAGTTCAGACCACAAAAATCAATTGGTCTGAAGGTGTTACTGTTTTATATCAGATCGCGAGGAAAGGGGACCCTTTTCGGATATTTGACTACTATTTTTGCATGCCGGAGTTCGCCGACGTCTACCCATGCTATGATTTTTGGGTATGATGCTAGATTACGGGTTGCACAGTTCCTTTTTTTTTCAAATTCAATGTTCTTGGGTCATGGTGTGCTCATGCTGATTTGCAGCCTGGATGATAGTCCGTGGGAGGGAGTTTAGTTGATCTAGATGTATTTAGTAGCTATTTCAATAATGTTATAGAATTTTTGCTAAACACCTTTGGTGTTAATTGTTCTTGAACCGAAGAAGTTTACAATGTAGAATTGGCATAATTCACTTCCTGGATGAAAAAAGAAGTTTACAATGTAGAATTGGCATAATTCACTTCCTGGATGAAAAAAGGTCGCTGCCATGAGCAGATGGGCACCGAGGTTTTTTTAGTGGCACCTGAGTGTATTTGTGTGGTGGGAGAAGGGCCTTGCCATAATTGGCGTGGAGGACGGCTGCTACCCGGCCTTGCTTGGATCCTAACCAAATACAATGAACTACTCTTTTGTAGTCTTTTCAGTTTCCTCCTCAATGTGTACGTGCGTGTTGCCGTGCAAAGCTCAATCTCGTCTAAGTTTCTGATAGCTAGGTACACGAGCTAGGTTCTGCATGTACCAGCTTGATCTGCAATCTTATAGGAAAGCAACACTGGAATATCGGTTTGTCGTGGAGCTATGTACATGTGTAAAGTTGTGCAAAACTGAACCCAACATAGCTTCCTATACCTTGGTTTGTTGGTTCTGTTGATGATCTCAAACAACTACTTGGTTTTGATGGTTGATGTTACACGATGGAAGTGTGCACAATGAGCGAGCATGATGGAGATAGCAGAAACTAGAAGGCCTAATTTGCCTCCACACATGGTTTTGTCTTGTCCAATTTCACAGCTTTACTGGTTAGTAGCTTGCTATTTTAATGGTAATGGAACAAACTATGTACAGCTCTAGGTCATGGCGGCGAGGTGGATGATTCATATGCCTATGCCTAAGTCGGGGAGGATCCATATCAACAACACGAAACTGCCCGGTGAAAGAATATTTCATAGTTGCGCCTTAGGAAATCAA
Source organism: Secale cereale (assembly GCA_902687465.1). Classification (NCBI taxonomy): domain Eukaryota; kingdom Viridiplantae; phylum Streptophyta; class Magnoliopsida; order Poales; family Poaceae; genus Secale; species Secale cereale. Next base: position 530,654,419 of record LR738709.1, on the reverse strand, counting down.
GCCATCAAAATACTGTCCAATTCTCTGTTTTTTGAAAGGCCTATCAAAAGTAATCATCTCTTTGTGGCACATGTTTACCTTCTCTTCAACGGTTTCCATATTAGCTGGACCACATTAAACATTACCTCACCTAGGTGCCAAGGCAATATGAGGGAATTCGAAAACAAGCCCACGAACTTTCACACTCGAGAATTCTCAAAAGTTATTTCATTTCTACCACATCTGCACTACCTGATTCTCGTGCCTTGCAAGTTATGTTATTTTCTCCCGTTGCAACGCACGGGCAATTTTCCTAGTTAATAATAAAGCACGGAACGAGTCCGTCGGGTTCACCGTCACAATACGCTTTCGCCCAGTTGTAAAACGCTTTTACGATTTGTATAGAAATAGAAAACGATTCGTGCCTGGTTGCCGAACCAGCCGCCAGCGTGATTTCCCCCCGACCCCTGCCAACCCTAGCTGCCGCACAAACGCCAATCCGCCGTCGGCTGTCCATCGCTTCCCCGTGCCCCCTCGCGTGTCCTTCGCCACCTCTCGCCTCCCTCTGCTCGAGGCCTCCCGTCTCGCGCTTCCAGGAGCGACTCCTGGTCTCTGCAGCCGCCCTCACCTCCCTCTCTCTCCAACCACCCCCGCTCTCCTCTCGCATCACACATGCGGCGGCTCAACATATCATGTCGAGTGTGGCGTATTTGGCATATGTGTTGTGCTTCGGCCAGCTGGTTGTGTGTGATGTGTGTGGCTGGATGTGCGTCCGTGTTTGTGTGTGTGGCCCTCTATAGGCAGAGGAAGTCGATGGTTGCAGACAGAGGAAGCTGCTGGTTGCTGGCAGAGTAGGATTATGATAGTTCCCTTGCTCTTTGCCAGAAAAAAATGATAGTTCTCTTGATTTGTTTTGGTCTGGATTAGTACAAAAGTGCACTGATATTTGTTTTATGGTGCAGGAGCTTCAAGACAGCAGGTTTAGCAGGGATCAATTGCAACCTTCGTTTAGCTTCTGTTCTGGGAAACTATTTGTGATGGCTTCTAAAAGCACATGGCTGGTACAGAGCAATTTTTACACCAGAGTTATGCAATGCTTCGACCCCCCTCAAAAGCAGCCATGCTGCTTTGGCTGTGAACTTAATGGTGCATGTCTTCCTCACAGTAGTTGTTTTTTATGTTACTGTAGTTGTTACACCACTGGATGATTCATGAATTCAACCGATTTTCCTTTGTTTGCATTGTCTGTGATGCTTTATTTTTTCTGGAAAATTGGTGCTACTTCCAATTATAGTTTGGATGATATGCACTCGAGTCTTTAAATCAACTATGTTGTCTGTTTTATTATGTATTTTGCATTATGTTTCAGCCAATCAGCTATACAAGCCCCTGTTTCAGTATATATTTTCTGAAAAATTGTTGTCTAGCCAAGGATTGAAGCAAGAAATTTAATGTTGCTGACTACTTATATCTGAACATGGTGGCTTGAACTTGGTTACAGTAATTCTTGGACATGTGATGCTGGAGTAATTCCTGAAGTTTATATTCTGCTCTTCCTTCAGTTATCAATTAGCATAATTGCATACACATGAATAGATATGCTAAATGCACCTAGAAAAATAGGATTAGGAGGTGTATTTGGTGGAGTGGATTAATTGGTTTTGACATCAATGTAATATACTATATCTGTGACTTCTCAGCTGTCGCCTCTGTCGACTTCGCCGCCGTCAACTTCGCCGCAAGACAATCTCCATCGCCTCCGCCGACTTTGCCGTAAGATTATCAGCCGTCGCCTGGACCTACTTTGGCGCAGGTACCTTTGATGCATATATGGGTCTCATCTATTTGTCAATTCATCAGTTCACTGTAGAAAATATAGCTCATGCCCACAGTAGACATTTTTTTACATATATCTATATAATTATATCTTGCTGCCTGATCATGTAGATGTTGTAGGTATGCTAGGTTAGTACTAAGTGCTTGCAAGAGTGGATGAATTAGTACAGATCTTTTGTGACGTCCGGATAATTATGCTACAGTAATTCCGCACTAATAATGCCACGTCACCACGATCACTGTTGCTAATCTCGTGTTAGTTCGAAACCGATCCAAATTAAAATTTGAATTAAAAGAAAACAACAAAAGTTTTCAAACATTAAAACTAAAATGTTCGGGATGTGTCGAATAAATCATAAGGAATTATGGTGGAGAATCCTTATTTTTATAAGATAATTAAATGCACCAAAATGATTAAAAACAGCAGACAAAACAATTAAGTAAATGCCTTTGGTATTTTATAAAATATTAAACTATTTTATTTAGTTGCCCAAATTTATGTGGCAGTGGTATATTTATTAATACCAATTTAGAAACTAGTTTTGTAGTTTATCTAAGCTAAAATAATGCGAAGATAAAATTAAATAGAAAACAATAAAATAAAAGCAAAACAATAAAACAGAATAAAACCCCTCTCTCCCCCTGGGCCTCTCGGCCCAACCGGCAGCCAGCCGGCCCACCCCATTGCCCCTGGCCTATATGGCCAATGCCCCAACCCACCGAAACCCTAACACCCCCCCCACTCGACCCACTTCCCCCCTGCCGATCCAATCTGGATCGGGGAGAAACCCCCACTCCCCTCGATCCTTGCCCCCGACGCGGTCGCCCCGCCCTCGCCCGGAGCAGTCGTCGACCACCACCTCGCCGTCGTCTTCCCCGCTACGCAAGGCCGCCGGGCCACCGCATCGGGCGCCCAACGCCCCTCATCGCCAGCCCCAGGCCGCCGCGCCTCTACTGACCCGCAACGCCACCGCCCACTCGGCTCGCCCGCGCCCGCCTTGGCCTCGCCCCGCTCCTGCACCCCCCTGCGCCGGCGAAGACGCCACGCCGCGGCCACCTCCGGCGCTCCGGCCACTCGCTCGCCTCCACCACCGATCTACTGCTCTGCTGCAGCCGCGCCGGACCGCGCCCTCCTCGCCGCTGCCTTGGGCCACTAGCTCCCTCCGCCTCCCCGTCGCTTCGGCCGCTTGCCGGTGCCGTGGTCGCCGGTGCCCCGCGGCGCCCGTTGCGGCTGCGCCCGCGGCGCCCCTCCCCGGGCCCCGCCCCGTTCCCCCTCCGGCGTTGGCCTGGCGCCTCTGCGACAGCGCCCCGCCGCCCCGTACCACCGCCGGCGCCTGCAGCCGGCCGGAGGGCCTCGCCTCGCCGCGCCTCGCCGTGGCCTCGCCCGGAGGCGCCCGCAGCCCCGCTCGGGCCTTGCCCACGCTCGCGTCGCCTGCAGAGCCAGTGCGCCCGTCGCCCGCTAGCCCATGCCCGCTAAGGCCGTGGGCCAATGACACGGGGGCCCACCCCCAGAACGTTTAATAAAAAAATAATAAATAATAGATAAATAAACATAAACAATTAATAATATTAATTAATTAATTAACTAGATAATTAATATAATTAATCCTGTCTTTAATTAACCTAATGGATAATTAACTAAATTAAATAATGTTAAGATTAAACTAATTAATTATGATTAATCTAATTAACTTTAAGTAGTTAAACTAATAAGGATTAGTTAATTAAATATAGAATTAAATATACTGTGTCACTGACCAGTGGGACCCACTGGTCAGTTTGACCAGTCAACCATGATGATGTCAGCATGATGTCATGCTGATGTCATAAATCCTTTTTGAATTAATTTAATTAATATTAAATTCCAGAAATTAATAAAAACTTTAGAAAACCATATCTTTTAAACCGTAACTCGGATGAAAATACTTTGTAAATGAAAGTTGCTGAGAACGACGAGACGCATCCGACTACGCAACTCGTTCGTCCACTACACCTCTCTATCATACCGAACGTGCAACATTCCCCCTTCGTTTCATCTGCCCGAAAACGCGAAACACCGGGAATGCTTTCCCGGATGTTTTTCATCCTTGCCAGTATCACCTCCTACCGCGTTAGGTCACACATAGCACCGCCTTTTGCCATGTTATGCTTTGTGATGCTATTGTTTACTCTGTTATTTATTTGTTTCCCCTTCGTTGCTTATTTTCGGTAGACTCCGATACTGTGATAGACCCCGATACCATTGATGCTTCGGTGTTCGACTACGGCTATACTTCCGAAGATTCCTTTCGTCTGCAGGGCTTCCAGGCAAGCCCCCCCCCCCTTGATCACCAGATATCGCCTATTCTCCTCCCTCTTACTCTTGCATTAGTTTACTACTGTTGTTGATTCGATAACTCCTATTCTGTTGCATAGCCTGTCATTGTTGCTACTATTGTTGATACCTTTACCTGCTATCCTAAATGCTTAGTATAGGATGCTAGTATTCTATCAGTGGCCCAACATCCTTGTCCGTCTGCCATGCTATACTATCGGGCCGTGATCACCTCGGGTGGTGATCACGGGTATATACTATATACATACTTTACATGACACATGATGTGACTAAAGTCGGGTCGGCTCATTGAGTACCCGCAAGTGATTCGATGTGGGGGCTGAAAGGACAGGTGGCTCCATCCAGGTAGTGGTGGGCCTGAGCTCCTGACGGCCCCCGAGTGGATCTTTGTGGCGGAGCGACAGGGCAGGTTGAGACACCCAGTGGAGAGGTGGCCTGGCCCTGGTCGTTGTCCGCGGTTATTTCATAATAACACGCTTAACGAGTTTGGATATTTGATCTGAGTCTGGCCATTTGGTCTATACGCACTAACCAGCTGCGTGGGAACAGTTATGGGCACTCGACGTCATGGTATCAGCCGAAGCCTTTTTGACGTCAGCGGCTTAGCGGCGCGCGCCGGGTTGGACCGCGTAACGCAACTTCCTTAGTAATGGGGGTTGCTAGATTTGCTCACCGGCCGCGTACGCAACGTGCAGGTGTGCGTTGGGCGATGGGCCCGGACCCCTGCGCGCTTAGGACTTAGACCGGCGTGCTGACCTCTCTGCTGTGCTTAGGTAGGGCTGCGACGTGTTGATCTTCCGAGGCCGGTCATGACCCTGGAAAGTGTGTCCGGCCAAATGGGATCAAGCGTGCTGGGTTATGTGGTGCACCCCTGCAAGGAAGTTAATCTATTCGAATAGCCGTGTCCCTCGGTAAAAGGACGACCCGGAGTTGTATTCCGACCTCATGATAACTAGAACCAGATACTTAATAAAACACACCCTTACAAGTGCCAGATATAACTCGGTGGTTGCTCTCTCACAGGGTGATGTGCGGGAGGATCGCCGAGTAGGATTATGCTATACGTTGTTACTTGGTGAACTTACCATCTTTTCCATTCTACTGCTGCAAGACGGAGGCTGCGAGAAGCGAGGATACTTGTTACTTTCCAGCTACCCTCATCTTCTGCTGCAAGATGGAGGTTACGAGAAGCGTAGTCTTCGATTGGATTAGATATCCCCCTCTTATTCTGGCATTCTGCAGTTCAGTCCACAGATATTGCCCCATCACACTTATTTCATTGCATATGTAGTGTAGATCCTTGCTTGCGAGTACTTTGGATGAGTACTCACGGCTGCTTTTCTCCCCCTTTTCCCCTTTTCTCCCTTCTTCTCGGATGACGCAACCAGATGGTGGAGTCCAGGAGCCAGAGGACCCCGATGATGTTTCTACATGGAGTTCGGATTCGAGGAGTAGTTAGGAGGTCCCAGGCAGGAGGCCTTGCCTTTTCGATCATTGCTACTTTTGTGCTAGCCTTCTTAAGGCAAACTTGTTTAACTTATGTTTGTACTCAGATATTGTTGCTTCCGCTGGCTCTTGTGTTTTCGAGCTTTTGTATTCAAGCCCTCGAGGCCCCTGGCTTGTAATATAAAGCTTGTATTATTTAATTTGTGTCTAGAGTTATGTTGTGATATCTTCCAGTGAGTCCTTGATCTTGGTCGTACACATTTGCGTGCATGATTAGTGTACGGTCAAATCGGGGGCGTCACATCTTTGATACATGTAGCACAACTTTTACATGTCACTCACGTCCTAATGGAGAAGTAGTCTATACTATTAATTTATTGCAAATGTGCTTCATGAAGTTTTTAGTAAGGGGAGATGATGTGCGCCAGGTATGTGGTCGAGGAAGTGAACACCAGTTTCAGTTATGTAGTGTTGTGTGATGAATGGGAATGTTTCATAGTTTATTATTAAGCTAAATCTTGCTTACACTTTTACTTCATATATATTGTTGCTTAACTCTTTTCCAAACTACATACTGTATGTGAATTTTTTTCCATGGATAATGTATGTTGACTTCTGAGGACAAACTACATATATTCTGTATGAGCTCAAATAGGATGTCTACAGGAACCTGAAGGAAAGTTGCAACAAAAGCACGAACCAAAGGCGCAATCGCGCAAGGTCGAACCAGCCACAAAGATCCTCTTCCTGCAGCTATGACAACTGTGGCAAGACCTTTGTTGATGTGGATGCCTTGAGGAAGCATGCTCATGTACATGGCGAGAGAGGCAATATGTTTTTTCAGGAGCCAGGCTATTTGAAGGTACCTCTAGCAAATATTCATACCTTACTCCTTTACCAATGCATACACTAACCGGTGGTGAACTTTTGTGTTTACTAGCATTGACAAACTTTTCAGTAATTTCATGGTTTATTTTAACGGACCTTTCTCTGTTGGGCATAGTTTATATTGATATATCCATCCATCCAATCGACGATGAGTGTTAATTGATTAATCCTGCATAACCAATAATTCAGTTAATTTAATCCTACTAGATATATACTCCATTCAATTCACCATGAGAATTTTAAGAACCCATAGGCATCAAAGTCTTGATCTTTTTTCCTCTCCATGTGTAGGCACAAACAGTGCTCCAGCTCGGTCGGATTAGATATAAGTTTGGTCTCTGCCCGAGCTCCAACTGTTGCTTGGATTTCCTTTTTTTCCTCTCATCTAACCGCAGATACCATCTGACCCCTTTTATTTTCGTGATTGACTGCTACTAATTGATTTCATCATATGACCATTGTTTCTCGGTTAGGGGCTTGTTATATTTTTTCAGCTTGACGATGTCGTGGTCGCCCCGCCGATCAAATCCCCGCACACACACAACAACTCAATTCTATGGTTTGTACGCCACCACCGCCGCTTGAGCAGCCCGGCGAACGATTTAGGTAATATATCTGTATAGGATAATCCTCCATTACCATGCACACAGGCTTCGATTTAATTTTAGATCAGTTTAGTTCAGCGTGGTGATGCTCAGCATAATAATGTGTTATGTTGTTATATTGAAATACATGATTCAGGAGAGGTGAATGATCTCTCTGACTGATGTTTCCAGCTGCATCTCATACTTGCTAGCTTCCCAAATGCAGTAAGCAATGAGTACTTTCCAAAAGCAGCAGTGAAGACACTCATTTTCAGATCAGCTATACTCACATGTGCCCTGAATCATTTAATTGCTTTAATTCCTGAACAAATGTAGGTTGGTTCCCTTGCTTTTTACCATGGTAACTTTGTAAACTTCAGAAGGCCTAAATTTGGCAGCACACTCACTCGCTCAGCAATGAGCACTAGAGTCTAAAGCTTTGCCATTGGCTGAAGAACATCAAGGTCTTCATTACATGATTATTAGTTTCTTAAATATTTGTATAACAATCAGAGTACTTTGTAGTTACATATTTGGCAATACCCAGGACATTATTCTCCAGTTCAACTATTTGCTTTCAAGGTGGCAGTGTGAGCCATTGTCGCTATCACAGGATCATGTGACAATGTATTTGGTTTTTGTTGAAAAATGATGGAGATGGCTCTTTTGTAGTTATATGCGACTGCCACTCTCAAACCAAATACTTTGATGATGATGCCTACTGGCGGGGACGGGGGGGGAGGGAGGGGGTTAAAACGCAGTTGTTGCAAACATGAGTGAAGATGACTATACGTGGCATATGTATGATACAGTCAAAGAAAGTGATTGGCATGGCAAGTTTACGTGAGAAACAGTTTAAGAAATTGCATGAAAGATGTTTCAAGAGTTCAGTAAATGTGTGAGAGAAGATTGATGAGCACCAATACTATATTATCATACTTTTATATATTTGTCAAAAAGAAAATACTTTGTTCTTTTCTGATCTTATTTTGTTCACATACTATTTTCAACCTTTTAGGCCTAGCTTAAAAAACATAACATGTAGTGATGTCTTAAGCACATGATGTGTTGTTTTTACTGCTAAGAGATCATTTCCAACGTAATGGGCCTATACTCGAATAATTTGTATGTTTTCAATTTATTGTGCCACATGATATTTTATTCTATTCCCGTTGCAACGCACGGGCATTTTTGCTAGTGATAATCAATATTCGATCGTCATTATTGTCATGGGGCATTGTTAATTGATTGATTGGCCGAGGTTGTCGTAGGTATTATCGAGTTAATAGAAAACATTGCGCTAAATTTCAAATACTAAGGGCATGTCCGATATAGAGACCTTGATGTGATGCTTAGGGAAAACATAAAATGTGAGTCCCGACCCTGGCAGTTACTAGTCCACTTTTTCATTCCTTTTTTTTCATTTTTATCCTCCCAATACTTTTTGGATTTTATTTCTTGGGCCCAAACTATTTTTTCAAATGTCCCAGTTGCAAGTACATCTTCAACCTTTTTTTTTTGAAAAGGTATGCAATCGAATCAGAGGGCCCATGTTTTCACGTGTTTTTTTTTTGAGTGAAAAAACACAGTTTATACGAAATTTAGTTCCCAGCCCATTGAGTCAGTCCCTCAACTTTTTTGAAATCAGATAGTTGTATACAAATGAGACACACCCTTTTGAGTCATATCCTTTTGTATATAACGCTAGTTTGTTCACTGATTCAAAAAATATTCGAGATTTTTTTAAAACATTCGTATTTTTAAAAATTATGTTCATCGATTAAAAAATATTCATCTCAATTTTGTTTTTCAGAATTTCAACAGATGTACTCATTTTCAAGTTTTGTTTATAAATTGAAAAAAAAATCTGGAACTTTATGTGTTATTCACTGTTTGGAAAAAAGCCCAGAAAATTTAAATACTGATGCTAGCCCAATGTATTTTTTGTCCCAGTTGTGTAGTTGCAAGTCCACCTCAATTGGTAACTTGGACCAACCTTTTAAAATATTGCGTAAATAATTTTTAAAATTTCACAAACATAAATTTTGAAATGCTTGAACATTTTTTTAAAGGGAATTAGTTACGGCTTTAAGATTTGTGTTTTAGCTTTTTTAGGCTGGTCCTATGTGTTTCTCGATCTGCACGTGGCCCGGCCATTTTGCATGTGGTTTCTGTCCATGTGCTTTGGGCCATTCTTTGCTTTTCACGTGTGTGTAAGAAGAGGAGGTCCCCTAACTGTCGTGTAGTAGTTTTTTTAGGACAAAGCTGTGGTGTAGTATACCCG
>LR738709.1:530633989-530644979 GCA_902687465.1 Secale cereale | reverse complement strand
AAAAAAAAAAAAACTGTCGTGTAGTAATTCTACTAGTAGCAGCAGGAGAGTGGTCTTGGCAGGTCGCAGGAGCAAGCCTACAGTGCACCAGCGACGCGTTGTGCTGGCCGTGACAAACTAATATCAACCAAAACAAACAAATAAACAAACAACCCCGTGACAAACAAACAGGCCCGGGGAACAAAGTTAGAAACGGGAGGAAGGGAATGAACGTAGCTGTCAACAATAGAGGCCACAATTTAGGATGACATCACGTTAGATGTGAGATATTATCTCACATCTAGATGAGATATAGTCACCCATTATTATTATTACATGGCATCTGTCTAGGAGTCACTACGTCTGGTGTTAATTGCAATGTACTATATATAGATGCTTTCCCATTAAATTGATTGGATAGTGTATGTTCTTTGGAATATTCTATGGAACACAGAGATGCAAAGCCGTAATCCAGGAAAAGAAACTAGTCCATGATTATGGTTAATCTATTTTTCTCTAAATACACTGGATTTGGTAGTACTCTCAATTTCGTCTCCCAGTGAGTAAAACAATTTCGTCGGGTGTTGGGCACAAGATTGAATTTTGGGATCAAACAAGAAGCAGGAAAGACGGCTAGAAAATCGGCCCCGAAGGCAAGCAATCCTCTAAGGGGCCTCGAGCTCTAATCTCGCCCCGGGCCCCTAAAATCCTAGGACCGGCCCTGTTTCTACGAGTGCAGGCAACAAGAGGAAGGAGAGAATGGCAGATCCTATACGACGCGCGCGAGCGTCAAGTCGTCGCCGCTTCGCTGAACCGAAGAAACCGATCGACACGATATGGGCCGGTCCACTTGGAGCGAGGAACTGGTTTTGGGAACCTTCCCAGAAGGTTTTCCTGGTTTTTTCTGTTTTGTTTTGTTTTACAGGTTTTCCTGGTTTTCTTGATTACTTCTATTTTTCGTTTTATTTTTTCTTCTGATTTCTCCCTATTCTGTTCTGTTTTCTACTTTTTCTGTTTAATTTTTCTTTTACTTTTTTGTTTATAAATTCAAAATTACGAAAACAAGTTCAGATTTTTCAAAATTGGTTTGTCTTTTCAGAAAATGTTTTTTGAAATTCCAAATTTTGTTCACGGTTCAAAAAGAAGTTTCCAATTCCAATTTTTCGCTCACCGTATTGAATAAAAATGTTCACCATACATTGAAAAAAAGTTCAGTGTGTATAAAAAAATGTGCATCGTGTGTAGAAATTTTGTTCGGCATGCATTTTAAAAACGTTCATCGTACTTAAAAAAAGAGTCAGTGTGCATTTGAATAATGTTCACCCTATACTAAGAAAATGTTCAGTGTGTATTATAAATTCGCTCTCTAGAAATTGTTCAACGTGCAAAAAACTGTTCAGGTTTCGAAATTTTTTCACAATTTAAAAGTTAAATTTTTGAAAAAAAATCATGTTAAAGAAAAGAATACAGCAAATTTGTTTATAATTTTGGAGACATTGATCGCATATTTAAGAAAAAAATTCACAATTTTTGAAGAATTATGGAAATAGTTGAAAAACCTGGATCGACCATTTGAGTTGGCACTTTAAGACAAACGCTGCGTACACAATTCGTAGCATGGATCACTAGGTCGGAAGTTGGAGTCCCATCGCGTTCGTTTTTTGTTTTTTTGTCAATTACCGCGTTCGCCCGACGCTGCCTTTGGGCCGGCCCATTCGCGCTTCAGCTTTAGCGAAACCTCCTCCTTCCGACGCCCACGAGCGTCGAGCAGGAGCTCTCGGAGAGAATCATGTGGCTGTGTGTTGTTTTTTTTTTTTTTGAGGGGAAGTTGCAACTTTATTTAATCAAAGTTCGGGATCTCGTCCGCTATAACCTGAATAATACAATCCGGAGGAAAAACATAAACCCTAGAAGTCTCCTTGCAAACCCCTTCCCTAGCTAAACCATGCGCTGCTGCATTTGTTGATCGCCTAACCCACGAAACTTTGAACTCTTGGCGAGTCCTCAACATCTCCTTGATCTCCTCTACAATCAGGCCAACAGTGGAGAGGTTTCTTCGTTCTTCCTTGAGCATTTGCACCACCTCCTGGCTATCAAGTTCTAGATGAACACGGGTGGTACCTGTGGCAAGGGCCAACTGGACAGCCCTCTTGGCTGCACACACCTCTGCGAGCAAGGGATTGGTGATGCTCTGGAAGAAGACCGACGTCCCTCCCCTGAAAGCACCGTGGTGATCCCGAAGGACCACCCCTCCTCCTCCTCTGTCCTGCGCCCTTGCCATAGCTCCGTCCGCATTCGCCTTGATCCACCCCGGCTCCGATGGTTTCCACTTTTCTGGTACTCTTGGTTGCTTGATGGGCGCCTCCCTTGCATGTACCTGTCTCCATTCTTGAATATGGTTGCTTGTTGGCGAGATCGCTGGCCTCCTGGATCCTCTTCCCATCTCTTGTCTCGTTCCTTGCGCACCATAGACCGTAGAGAGACTGGATCATCGTCTCGCGCTCTGCCGCTCCCGCATCAGCAAACCAAGACTTGAGCCATGCGATCAGGCTCTCTCGTGAGCCATCCATCTCGGGTGGCAGCACCACCGGCTCCCCCTTGTCTTCACACATGTGTTTCCAAAACAGCATCGAATGGGGGCACGTCCAAAAACGATGGTATAGTGTTTCTTCACGTCCACACGCACAGCAAAAGACACCCGGTTTGATGCGCCGCCGGTGTAGCTCCGTGCCAACCGCCAGCCTGTTCCGCAGTAATCTCCATGCATGAATCTTTGCTTTCCCAGGAGCATTTGTGTCCCACAAAGACAGCCACGCCTTGTGCTCCGTGCTCGGCATCGACGAACCCGGCTGTCCGGTCGTCGCTCTCCTTAAACTCATGCACATGTGGTATGCTGACTTGACAGAAAATTGACCATTTTTAGTATAGTTCCATGCCAAATGATCACTCGTGTTCGGTCCACCAATCACGATCTGCCTTATATCCTCCACATCTCCGGGAGTGAACATCCTTGCCAGTTTGTTCGTGTCCCATGCTAGTCCTGATGTGTCAAGAAGGTGGGACACGTGGGTTATACCTGCAATATATCTCTGCCCGAGCGGTGTCAAGCTTCCATGTCGTGGAATCCAGTTATCGTGGTGGATTTTAACCGACGTGCCATTGCCAATTCTCCACACTAGTCCCTCCCGCAGCAGCTCTCTCCCATGAATAATACTCCTGAAAGTGAAGGAGCCCCCGGTGGGGCATGTGCCGTTCAAGATCGAACCCTGGGGGAAGTACCTAGCCTTGAGTACCCTTGCACACAAGGAGTCTGGGTGTTGCAGCAACCGCCAAGCCTGTTTGGCCAGCAAGGCCTGATTAAAGCCTTCTGGATCTCGGAATCCCATTCCCCCCTCCCGTTTTGCCATGCACATCTTCTTCCATGCCAGCCAGTGTACTCTTCTCTCTCCATTAGCTTCTCCCCACCAAAAGTTAGGCGAAATAGAAGTCAGGTTCCGGCACATTTTCTTGGTGAGTTGGAAGCAGCTCATGGTGAGTGTTGGCGTAGCTTGGAGTCCCGACTTAACAAGGACCTCCCTTGCCGCTTTTGACAGCCCTTGTCCCTTCCATCCAGCAACTTTCCCCGTTGAACTCTCTTTTACATATTTAAAAGCCCCTTCCTTTGACCTACCGACCAGTGTCGGAAGTCCTAGGTATCTTTCGGTCAGAGCCTCAACATTGATCCCAATCACACTTAGCAGGTCAGCCTTACGCGCACTCGTACAACCTTTCCCGAAGAACACCGAGGATTTTTGTAGATTAACCTTCTGTCATGAGGCCTCCTCATATACCCGAAGAATATCCCGTAGCGCTTCAAAGTTGCCTCGGTTCCCTTCCAAGAAGACAATGCTATCGTCCGCAAAGAGGAGGTGAGTGACATGGGGGCCAGTGCTCCCAAAAGTCACACCCTTAATAGTATTATCTTGTTGTGCAGCTCTAAGCAACGCAGAGAAACCTTCTACACAGAATAGGAATAAGTATGGAGACAGTGGATCCCCCTGTCGAAGCCCCCTGGAGGGAATGAAAGATCTCGAGAAACCTCCATTAAGCTTGACAGAGAACCTTGCTGAGGTAACACATCGCATGACCATTTGAATCCATCCATGATCGAAGCCAAAACGGGCTAACATCTGCTCTAAGAAAATCCACTCGACACGATCATACGCCTTCATCATGTCTAGCTTAACAGCACACAGAGGTGTCCTCCTCCTCCTAGTCCTAATGGCATGAGTGCATCCATAGGCCACTAGAACATTATCCGTCATAAGCCTGCCAGGGACGAAAGCACTCTGCTCCTCAGAAATCAACACTGGTAGGATAACCTTGAGCCTGTTAGCCAACACTTTAGTGGCAATCTTATACAGCACGTTGCACAAGCTAATCGGTCTAAACTGAGACATTTGCTCCGGTGAGCTAACTTTAGGAATCATAACTATCACAGTATCATTGAAGGAGTCCGGAGTTGCCTCCCCCGAGAGGAAGCCCCTCACTGCCGCACACACATCCTCCCTTAGCAAAGGCCAGTGCCTTTGATAAAACAATGCAGGTAGGCCATCTGGCCCGGGCACCTTTGTAGGGCCCATTTGAAACAAGGCGCGCTCAATCTCGTCGTCGGTTATCGGAGCAGTGAGTTTGTCATTCATATCCCCGGAGATGACAGGATCAAAAAGATCCAGGAGCCTCTCCGCCTGGACCGATCCTTCCGACTCAAAAAGCTGCTCATAAAATGTAGCCGCCACCTCCCGCATCCCTTCATCATCTGTGCATTTCGTCCCGTTCGCCCGCTGCAACGCCTTCACCGTATTCTTCCTCTTTCTATGTGAGGCCCGGTTCTGAAAATACTGAGTATTCCGATCCCCGGCCTTAAGCCAGTCAACCCGAGATCATTGTTTTTGCATGATTTCCTCGCGCTCAAATACTTCATTTAGTTGACTCTCTATATCTCTAACCTCCGTTGTTAGTCCAGTGACTAACGCACGTTCCTTAGCATCCACCAAATCTTTCTTTAACCTCTGGATTTGCCGTCGAACCGACCCAAACACCGTGCGGCCCCATCCTTTCAACGTCCTCGTTATTCCATGTAGCCTATTGCAGACCGCGCTTGGGGTCTTGTTTTGTTCCTGTACATTCTGCCACGCCTGTTGCATCATGGCCTCGTAGCTTTCGTGACGCAGCCACATCTCCTCGAAGCGAAAGGGGCGGTCCCCTCTTGGTTGGGCTGTTTCCAGGTCTCGCACCCGAACCAACACTGCCATGTGGTCCGATTCTTCTGTGATTATGTTCTCCACTGCCGTTCCCGAAAACAGTCCCATGAAGCTGCCAGCGCAAGTCGCTCTATCTAACCGAACCTGCACATTATCCTCGTTCATTTGCTTGTTATCCCAGGTAAACTGATAGCCCGAGGCACCCAGGTCCGCCAATCCGCAGTCGGATAGACAGTCATTAAAGGCTTGCATTTGGGTAAAGCTCCTAGGGTTTCCCCCGTTTTGTTCAGACCTTACCAGAATTTCATTGAAGTCCCCTACACAAAGCCATGGCAGCTCATCTTGGGCCCTTAGAAATCTCAAAGCATCCCAAGTTTTCTTCCTCAACTCTGTCCTAGGCTCCCCATAGATTCCAGTGAATCTCCAGGTGTGCCCATCAGATATAATTTCTGCATCAATAAAGTACTAACACCACGGTCTAACCACCACTTGGATGTTCTCTCTCCACCACAGAGCAAGTCCACCACTCTTTCCGTTGCAATCCACAGCCACCCCGCTTCTGAAGCCAAGTCTCCATTTCATCCTCTCCATTGCCTTCGCACTCTTTTTTGTTTCCGAAAGAAAAACCACCGCTGGGTTGTATAACCGTATAAGGTCCCGTAGTTCGCCTACTGTCGAGTCCAACCCCAGCCCTCGAGAGTTCCAGGCCAAGCAATTCATTGATCCCGGCGGCCCCGCCCTACGGGGTCCGCCGATGCATTAGTTTCCTCAATACGCTCAAAAACAGAAGCTGTCTTTTGCCTCGTCTCCCGAATGAAAGTCTCATCTTGCAACTGTTTGACTGCATCTCCTTTGGCTACCCATACCTGTTTGGGGGGCCGCTTTTTGCGGGACTCCTTTTCTCTATATATCTAGTGCGAGCCCCTCTCTGTCTCACTCTGGAAACGCGGCCTCCTGATGTGGCTGTGTGTTGTTTGATTATACGGTTCGGGTGGGACCGGACAAAACTTTTGGGCCGGCGCACCGGTAGTGCCCCGCTGGTTCTGATGCATAAATCCCAGAGTAACCATCCACATCCTGGTTGCTCTGTCAAACAGTTTCACCATTGCTCACAGGCTCACAGCACTAGCGCACGCACACGGAAGCAAGCAAGCCATCCACAGTAACTCGCATGCAATCCCGTCCCATATGCTAAGCCAACTTGCGATAGAGAACCAGTAGACACGCTGATGCGATTCTGGGAGCACAGCACGGTCGCCTTGTTTAATCGGCCAGAAATATCCGGTGCATGCACAAATCCATGGTTTCATGTCTGATTATCTTTATCTTGATCCTGTCATGTCCCTGCCAGGGCCCAACGGGAGGGAGTATCGGTGAAGAGATACTGCACATCTCGCTTGAGATCTTGCAACATCCAGCCAGTACATCGAGGCCGTCACCGGAAACTAATCACTACTAAAGAACTTCAAATCATCCTTACTGGAGACTGTCAACAGGGCATAATTATACTCCATTAGCTAGGTACTGTACCTATCTAGCTAGCACCCCACCCGATAAGAAAAGAGACCACGAGACGAGATTGTTGGACGGACGGGGATTCTCTCTCGGCAGGGGGGAGGAACCTGTGTTAAGGTCCTTAACAAGACTGAATCGGAGGCCATGTGAGGCTGTCTCGTCTGCTTGCATCACCGGGGGGGAAAGCAGGCATCAAAGGATGACCAGCTGACCCTAGGTGCCAAAGCGCCCGATACATTGCACCCGGGCCTCCAAATCTTCTGGGTCTGCCCCCCAACACAGGCCAATTGGCCGACGGGTACAGTTGCGCATCCGGGGCAGACGATCGACCCCGCACTTGCGCAGCCACGCCCACGCCACCAGTATCTGTCCTTGGCCATTGCGCCGCCCGAATTCAGAGCCATCTTTGATCACAATCCATTGCAACAAGTAGCAAGCCCTTCTGGTTAGTTCCTATATCTACCACGTACAAGTTGTCTGCTGCTGGCATACTCCTTGCTCTCCGCTTGGAATTGGGACGGTCCACGGCGATCGAATGTCGACGGAGAGGAGGGCGAGGAGGAGCGGTTCCATGGCCGGCAGCGGAGGAGGGCGGGCGCGCGGCGGGGAGGGGAAACGGGCGGCGCCGCAAGGGCAGAGGGTGCCCGCCGCGCCCGCGGGGTACTTCACGGCGGAGCTGGCCGTGCTGTTCCTCTGCCTGACCGCGCTGCTGGTGTTCCTGCCGCTGGTCCTGCCGCCGCTCCCGCCGCCGCCGTCGCTGCTGCTGCTGGTCCCCGTGGGGCTTATGGCCGTCCTAGTCGCGCTGGCCTTCGTGCCGTCCGACAGCCGGAGCATCGCCTCGTCGTGCCATTGAAGAGGACAGCGCGCGTGCGCGGTAGGGGTGGAGAAATCCATTTTGCGTTTCGTTTTGATCGACAGCTTTGTTAACTGCTAACACCACCCATGTAGAGAAACCAGAGCATTATTTAATCAGGTGCGAGTGCGACCGTCAAAGAATGCATTTTGTGCGTCAAGGATTTATCCAACTATTTTGTCCAAACTAGGATTTGTAAGTGTTAGTGCTGAGTTAGGGCATCTTCGACAGCCACCGGCAAATTTTCTGTCGCATTGGCCGTCGGATCACATGCCTCATCACAGATAAAAAAGACAAGTATGCTTAATTTTTACATGTTCGAATAAAAGAAAAATCAGTCAAGCAGTTTGTGCATTTCTGTCTTGCCGGACCAGCAATCCTACTCATCTGCTTCCCGATCAAGGTGGTGTCGTCGCCGCCGCGTAGGCAGCCTCCACCTCCTCGCCCGCATCCGCGTACGCCTCCGCCGCGTCCACGCCGTCCCCACCGCCAACTACTGATTTTTCTCTGCCGCTGAAACATCTGGTAGCGGAAGGATTGCACGATGATTCTTCTGTCGGCATCCAAAGAGTCCACATTCAAGGTCAACATCTCGGTCTCCTCCGCATGGCGGTGATCTTCACCTTCTTTTCCTCGAACGCGGTCTTCTTTTCTTCGATCGTGGTCCTCCCCTCTTCGAGCTTGAGCTTCTTGTCCGTCGCCTCCATCAACAGTTTGAACCTCTCCGCCTTCTTCCCCTCCTTGATGTCCGATCACTTCACGCATACCTCCTCCTTCTTCGCCAAGAAGGCATAGAACCTCTATGTCAGCTTGGCCGCCAAACCTTCTCGCTTCGCCCTCTCCTCCTTCCACTTCTTCCAGTCCGTCCTCATAGACCCCTCCTCCTCCCTCGCCTTTGTCGTGGATGATGTCGAGCATCAACCTGTCCAGGACGTCGTACTCCGGCTCCCCTGCTCTAGGCATTGCAGCGAACAACATGCGGGCACACATCTGCTCCTCGCCCGCCGTCCGCGCCCGGACAAGCTGCGGCGAAGAATACTCGAAGAAGAGCGGTGCCGTGTTAACATTGACGATGCAGGGCACCGTATCAGCAGGGGTTCCGAGCTGCTTGGCGACGTAGTAGTATGGAGGCTTGTAAGGCTCCGGCCACGCGCCGTCTGTACTGTGGGCGTGCCCGTCTGGTGGCGTCCTCCTTTGCTGCCACGACCTCCATGCCCAACTCCACCACCAGGCACATAGGCGGCCAACCGCTTCTTGAGCTTCTCCTCCTTTTAGGCCTTCGCCTTGGCGCGGCGAGTTTGTTGCGTAGCCAAGCTGATCTTCCGGGCGAGCGTGATGCTTGGGTCCTCCAGTGCCTCCGTCGGCTCCATCTCCGACAGGTTCTCCAACGGTTCAATGCTTCGGTGGCGGAAGGAATGGGAGGGTGGAGAAAAGAGCGGGAATTGAACCGAGAGTGGCGGGCATGGAAGAAGAGAATGGACGATTTTGGCGCGGAAACAATGTGGGATGCTCCAAAGGCGTGGGCTCCGCCTTCCTTTTGGGTGGGCCAGTGGGTAGAGAGCGATATTTCGCGTGTCCAGACTCCCGCAACCCCCCTCCCCATGTTTATCTCCGATTTGCGGAAGAAAACACATCCGGACCTCACCGTGGGCCGATACAGGATCGCATTGGATAGCGTATGCGGTCTGGACAACGCGATCCGGACGGATGCGGGCGGTTTGCGAGTCGCCATTAATTGGAAATGCCCTTAGCTATCATTTTTCTTGATCGCAAAAAACAAAGATTCCACTTCATTTTTCTCATAATATACAAGGCACCCATCTGAATTTAAATTAATATAAATCTCCCAAGGGTATATTTGGTTGTCTGCATCATCTTTGGGCTATTTGCATCTATGGCTCGGTTGAGTCTGGCTGAGTGAATACTGGCAAAAAATATGATTAAGTTAACAGCCACACATGAACAAAGGTTTAAATAGGGTTGATGGGTATAGATGTATTCATCTACGCAATCGAACAAAAAACATACAACACAAAAGTTCTATGGAACAATGAGACGAAGCAAATGGTCAAATAAAATTTCAAACGATCAGCGTGTGCGATGAATTTCCTAAATTTGTCTAAACTAACATGTACAACACGAAGACCTTAGGGAGATATACATCTACTCATCTACGAGTGTCGAAATGGAAAACGTACAACACAGAAATCGTGTGAAACAGTGAGATAAAACTACCGGTCACATAAATTTTTAAACAGTTGATCTCAATTTCATTTCAAAAAGCTCCAAAAATGAACACAAAGTGAACATTTACAATCAACGAGACTAAGAACCAATCGTGTGGATGGAATCACAACATTGATGTGCATCTTTTCGTGTGTAGTTTATCTCGAATCGAAGCACTGCTATGTAGATTAGAAGAGACTAGATGAAGAAGATGAAAGAGTGTAAGCAATGCATATGTACAGTCTAGCAGGGAGATGTACATATACTCGTTTATGACCACCAATATAGAAAATGTACAACATGAAAGTCGTGAGAAATAGGTAGATGAAGTTGGTGATCAAAGGAAATGTCAAGTGGTTGACCGTGTGCGCAGAGTTTGTCAAAATTCATCTAAAAAAACTCCAAACATGAACACAAAATTGAAGATTTAAGGGTCAGCGAAGCTATGAACCAATGTCTTGATGGAATCACAACGTCCATGGGCATCTTTTGAGTGTAGAGATTATTTTGAATTCGAGCACCATTCAGTATGTTAGAAGGGGTTAGGTGATAAAGGGAGGTGACTAGAACACAACACGTGCAAACCTAGGAACACGCGTGCACCGGCCTCGCACCACCACACCCACCCACCTGCACTCGCTTGCATTGCTCGGGTCTGGCTGAGTTGATGCGGTCGATTAGGCTCGAGCGAAAACGGTCGATTCGAGCGTTTTCACTCAACCAGGCACAGCGGTGCTTTAAGTTTCATGTGGGCCAAGATGTCCATGCAGGTCAGGCATCCAAACAGGCTAAGCTCATATCTCCAGGGCCTGGCTGAGCAATATGCACACAACCAAACAACTCTCAAATGATTGAGCGGATATGAGGTGCTTAGGATAACTGATGGATAGATTATGTGCAAGTTGAATGAACTTTTTGGGTGCAAGTCACTAGTTATTAGCTGAGTGAACTCCATCCAATGGCCAAGATCACATCGCCATTGTTCATCATTTTCCTTTTGTGTCGCCTCCCAGCACCACCCTAACCGCCGGCCTCCACCACCAACGGTTGGCGGCGCTCCCATGATTGCTCTGCCCTCCCCTCGACCTTCTCTCATCGTCGTGCTGGTTGCCGCAAATGGAAATCCCTCTAAGGGCCCCCTCCCGCCGCCAGTGAATAACTCCGGCGACCTCCC
>LR738709.1:530593393-530628086 GCA_902687465.1 Secale cereale | reverse complement strand
CTCTCCCCCCTCCCGGTCCCGCCCCTGCGCCGCCTTCCCGGGAGGTGGCCCGGGCGGCGCACCCCTCCTTTCCCTCTCGGTCGTTTCCGTCGACCCGCTCCTCCCCCGGCGCCCCCGGCACTAACTCGGGTGGTGTTGGCGACGACGGGACCTCCTGTCCCCCCGCACGCGGCTCCCCTTCCTGGGGCAGGGGCAGCGGCCCGGCGGCGGTCGCCGGCGGTGGGCGAGGTGGCGGTGCTGCCACTTGACTGCGGGGCGGCGTGGTGACGTGCGTGGCCGACAGCGCGCGCCGGCCCAGATCTGGGCCCTAGCGGGCTGGCCATTAGCGTGGCTTCGACGTCCTCTGCGTGGCGCGGAGGAGGAGCGGCTCGGACTCGAGGTGGTGGCGTCGACGGCGTGCCTTCTGCAGCGCGATGGCGGGAGCTTTACGGGCTCTGAGGACCCGACCGGACATGTGGGCCCACGGGACCGGTATGCTCCTGTTGTCGCGTCCGGTCGGTTACCGTCATTGACGATGGATGTTGGGCCCTCCCGCGTGCCACGATGCTGCTGTCCCGAGTCCCTGCTCCT
This sequence comes from Secale cereale, assembly GCA_902687465.1. Lineage (NCBI taxonomy): Eukaryota > Viridiplantae > Streptophyta > Magnoliopsida > Poales > Poaceae > Secale > Secale cereale. The sequence goes on along the minus strand of LR738709.1, from coordinate 530,627,516 downwards.
CTTCTTCGTTAAGTAGGCCCCTTTCGCGGTGCCATGGTGAGACGGCGCGGAAGCTTCAATACCCTTTTGGCGGAGAGTGGTGGTTTGTTTGGTGGCGTGCTCCAGAGCACCCGAGGTGAAGGTTGGGATCCGGAGAAATCCCTGTCGGCCGAGCCGACTCCGACGCGGTGGTGCGTGTGGGTGCCGCCGAACCTTACTGAAGGGCGTCCGGGGTACCCTTCCTTTCTCCTCGTCGCGTACCAAGGGAAACCCTTGGCAGCAGCGTCGTCATCGTCGCGTTCCTTTTCGGAGGTGTTCATTGGTACCGGCGCTTCGAAGTATAGGAGCTTAGTGGAGGATCCCGGTGGGCGCGGCGGTCGCGAAGCTTCTTCGTTTTTGTTGATCCGCCGGTGTCGGCATTTGTTTCTTTTCTTTTCCTCTTTCATTATTTTTGGGCGTGGTTGTGCTGCTTCGGTCTCGGCACCTATTTGATTGTATCGGTGATGTTTGCTTTGTAATACGAAGCGGGGAGAAATCCTATTTCGTAATATATCAAGCTAAGTGGTGGGTATAAGAATAACACGAGGATTTTGTGAAACAAAAATTGAAACGAGAAGTATCTGTCGGTTTGCAATCTCCAACTCATATACTGTAGAACTGAATCAATCGTATGCACAGCTTCAACCAAAACTTGCACTACTACTGCACTTGACCCACAAAGCATGAACCAAAAGTACGCATCTACCGCCGGACTACGGCTACGCGTAAGCACGCACGTACGTGTTCGGCGGTCACGCGGCGCCGGCGCCGATGCAGGCGAAGGCGCGGACGCTCCTGGCCTTGGGCAGCGGCAGCCGGCGGCCCGGCGAGAGCCCCACCTGGCCGGCCAGCTCCTCCAGCGACCGGTTCCGCCCGTGCCCCTGTGCCGACGACGGGGCGGCGGCGGCGTTGAGCGGTGAGCGCAGCTCCTGCTCCAGCCAGCGCCGCCTCTGGTCCGTGTCGCCGAGGTCCACGTCGTCCTCCGCCTCCGCGCCCCGGTGGGCGGCCCGGCTGCTGCTCCGGCGGTGGTCCTTGATGGCCTTGTAGATGAAGGGGATGAGGCCTTCCACCCGTGAACTGCCCATGATCGTGAGGTGATAGAAGACGAGTGGAGGGGTTGGTGAGGAACGATGGGTGTGTGTGGGCGGGTTCAGCCTACTCTTGACCTCTCGGCTCTCAGGGCCGGGAGATTGGTTGGGTGGGCCATTTTATACCGACCGAGCTCCTCCATTGCCCCACGCGTATTGAAATGGTAAGCAAGTAGAGTAGTTGCACGCCAATTAGAGCGAAAGAAATAGAAGATCATCAATTCTAACAGACGGCGCAGATCACATATATAGCATTTTTGCGTCGATCAAGACCGTCAGTACATAGTCTAGATATATCCATTTGAGCAACAAGTAATTCCGGACGAAGCGACTCAAGCGAGTATTTATTTTTCAGAATACTGATTGAATGATCTCCTAAAATACGCACGTCGCCTTCCCACAACCAATGCTATGGCAAATTCAACCCTATCCTAATGCACAGCGTTATCCGTCGTCACGTCACATCGCGGCCGAGGCTTTTGCGTGCGACGCCTTGCTTCTGAGTTATTTTATTTTACGGCTCGATGATGTCGCGATTTGGCATCATATGCGTTCTCTAATGGCTGTGGTTTCTTGGGTATAACAGCTGCTGAAAGTTTCGTCCGGGGTAGGAATTTGGTTGGACGGACGACTTTTGCTTCCGGATGACGTCTTGGGATTGGTCGAGAACATGTCCGTTGCTTGCCGTGGCAGGTTACGGCGCACTACTATATAAGCTGTGACTCCCTTCCTCCATCCCCCTTGATTAGCTGCCTACCATTACAAAACGAACCGGTCTTCCACTGAAAATATACTGCACGTGGTGGACGGAAAGAATGTTTTATGGTTGAAGCCTTGAGGCCGGTCCCAATGGGATGAAACTTAGGAGTAACATCACATATTTTAATACAACGTTGTTTATGTGGCACATATTTAATGAAGAGTGAGGTGCTTGTGGTAACTAGCTAAGTTATCGGAACATCACACACTTCAAGAAACAATGAGTCTATAAACTAATAAATGCATCGTTGCATGACACTACCTACATGTTCTACCCACTGTGAAGGTAGTAACATAGTCTAGATAAGTGTGTATGTTACTATCTTATGTTCCTGCCCATTGTGACCAGCCTGAAGGGTTACAGATACTAACACTTTATTCTTACCCAACCGGTGGGGCCAGATGCTATGCCATTTCTTTACAACTGCTGCGCTGCTTTGTTTTGTCATTTCCAAAATGAAGGATGGACTGCCTTCGTAACTATTGCAGCTTCGGCCAAGATGGCCGCCGCCGCCAATTGATTGGGTACATGCGTAACGAACGTATTGATATTGTGGCCATCCAAGAGACGATGTGCACTGAATTATCCCTCTCCGAGGTCGAACACTTGAGCTCCGACCTATTTGCCTGGCGCTGGCTCCCTTCTAGTGGGAGCACGGGCCACTCGGGTGGCATCCTTTTAGGGATTAAGGATGCCTCCTTCGAGGTAGGAAGCATGGACCGGGGTGAGTTCTTCGTTAGCATGGAGATATTCAGGCGGGCTCTAAACTTCAAATGGGAAGTCATAGCGGTTTATGGCCCGGCGGACCACCGCCGCTCTGAGGCCTTCCTCGATGAGCTCCGCAGGAAAGTCGTGGCCGCCCAGATGTCGGTGGTGGTTGGTGGTGACTTTAACCTCATCCGATCGAAGGAAGATAAGAATAATAATTTGGTTAACTTCCCCCGGATGCAGATGTTCAATGACTGCATCGCGGACATGGGGCTTCGCAAATTAGATAGAGTTAGTGCCAGGTTTACCTGGACCAACCGCCAAGCAGATCCGACCCGCTCAGTCCTCGACCGGGTCTTGGTATCCCCAGAGTGGGACATCCGCTGTCCCCTGGCCTCGATCCACGCGATTACGCGAATTGGTTTCGATCATGTCCCTCTCCTCTCTTCTGAGAACGATCCCCCCCCCCAGCCGCCCCGCTTCTGCTTTGAAACCTTCTGGCTGAACCAGCCCGGGTTTGCCACTGCAGTGGTTGCGCGGTGGCGGGAGGCGCATGAGGCCCCCCATCGATCCCTCTCGGCCGTCGACTCATGGCATTTTGTGCTAAGCAGTCGCGGCAATTTATGAAAGGATGGGGCGCCAACGTGGGGCGCGACATCCAGGAGCGGAAGAAAGCTCTCTTAGAATGTCAGGCCCAAGATGCGATTATATCCCGATCACGTGACACACTCGTGATTGGGGCACAACCACATTTCGGGCGCTTATCAAGATGGATATCATTACATCATACCATTACATAATTACATGGGGATACAACAATTCATACAAGTCACATGAATACAACAACAATACAAGGCATCCGGCTACGGATGCAAACATGAAAAGCTCAACGATATCCATCCGCTATCCCAGGCTGCCGACCCGGAACCTAACCCAAGACTGACGAAGAAGAAGAAGAAAGAACTCCAACACAAAGGACATCGCTCTCGCATCAAGTCATCGGAAACCTGCACCTGCAACTGTTGTTGTAGTATCTGTGAGCCACGAGGACTCAGCAATCCCATAACCATGGGTATCAAGACTAGCAAAGCTTACTGGGTAAGGAGAGGATAAGTGGTGAGGTTGCAGCAGCGGCTAAGCAAAAGTGAAGGAAATATGCCCTAGAGGCAATAATAAAGATGTTATTTGTATTTCCTTATATCATGATAAATGTCTTTTATTCATGCTAGAATTGTATTAACCGGAAACTTAGTACATGTGTGAATACATAGACAAAACAGTATGTCCCTAGTATGCCTCTACTAGACTAGCTCATTGATCAAAGATGGTTATGTTTCCTAGCCATAGACATGAGTTGTCATTTGATCAACGGGATCACATCATTATGAGAATGATGTGATGGACAAGACCCATCCGTTAGCATAGCACTATGATCGTTTAGTTTTACTGCTATTGCTTTCTTCATGACTTATACATGTTCCTATGACTATGAGATTATGCAACTCCCGAATACCGTAGGAACACCTTGTGTGCTATCAAACGTCACAACGTAACTGGGTGATCATAAAGATGCTCTACAGGTGTCTTCGAAAGTATTCGTGGTGTTGGCATAGATCAAGATTAGGATTTGTCACTCCGAGTGTCGGAGAGGTATCTCTGGGCCCTCTCGGTAACACACATCACAATAAGCCTTGAAAGCAAAAGACTAATGAGTTAGTCACAAGATGATGTGTTGCGGAACGAGTAAAGAGACTTGCTGGTAACGAGATTGAACTAGGTATAGAGATACCGACGATCGTATCTCGGGCAAGTAACATACCGTTTGACAAAAGGAACAACGTATGTTGTTATGCGGTTCTGACCGATAAAAGATCTTCGTAGAATATGTAGGAGCCAATATGAACATCCAGGTTCCGCTATTGGTTATTGACCGGAGATGAGTCTCGGTCATGTCTACATAGTTCTCGAACCCGTAGGGTCCGCACGCTTAACGTTTGATGACGATCGGTATTATGAGTTTATGAGTATTGATGTACCGAAGGTAGTTCGGAGTCCCGGATGAGATCACGGACATGACGAGGAGTCTCGGAATGTCCGAGACATAAAGATTGATATATTGGACGGCTATATTCGGACATCGGAAGTATACCGGAAAATTTTCGGATTTATCGGGAATGCCGGAGGGGGTTACCGGAACCCCCTACGAGAGGGGATGGTCCATAGTGGGCCTAAAGGGAAAGAGAGAGGCAGCCCATAGGGCTGGCCGGCGCCCCCACCTAGGGTTCCTAGTTGGACTAGGATTGGGGGGGGGGGGGGCGCCACCTCTCCTATTTCTTTCCCCCTTCTTCCTTTTGGTGAATCCTACTAGGAATAGGATTGCAATCCTATTCCTAGTAGGACTCCTTCCCTAGCCGCACCAGGAAGGGCCGGCCAGCCTCCCTCCCCTGCTCCTTTATATACGGGGGCAGGGGGCACCCAAAGACACACAAGTTGAATTGTTTTAGCCGTGTGCGGTGCCCCCCTCCACAGAATCACACCTCGGTCATACCGTCACGGAGCTTAGGCGAAGCCCTGCGCCGGTGAACACATCATATCCGTCACCACGCCGTCGTGCTGACGAAACTCTCCCGTGAAGCTCAACTGGATCAAGAGCTCGTGGGACGTCATCAAGCTGAACGTGTGCTGAACGCGGAGGTGTCGTACGTTCGGTGCTTGATCGGTTGGATCGCGAAGAAGTTCGACAACATCAACCGCGTCACTTGACGCTTCCGCTTCCGGTCTACGAGGGTACGTAGACACACTCTTCCCTCTCGTTGCTATGCATCTGGTAGATAGATCTTGCGTGATCGTAGGAAAATTTTAAAATACTACGTTCCCCAACAGTGGTATCAGAGCCAGGTCTATGCGTAGATGATATGCACGAGTAGAACACAATGAGTTGTGGGCGATACTAGTCATACTGCTTACCAGCATGTCATACTTTGCTTCGGCGGTATTGTGAGATGAAGCGGCCCGGACCGACATTACGCGTACGCTTACGCGAGACTGGTTTCACCGTTACGAGCACTCGTTGCTTAAAGGTGACTGGCGGGTGTCTGTCTCTCTCACTTTAGCTGAATCAAGTGTGGCTACGCCCGGTCCTTGTGAAGGTTAAAACAGCACATACTTGACGAAACATCGTTGTGGTTTTGTATGCGTAGGTAAGAACGGTTCTTGCTAAGCCCGTAGCAGCCACGTAAAACATGCAACAACAAAGTAGAGGACGTCTAACTTGTTTTTGCAGGGCATGTTGTGATGTGATATGGTCAAGACATGATGAGTTATACGGTTTTGTATGAGATGATCATGTTTTGTAAAAGTTATCGGCAACTGGCAGGAGCCATATGGTTGTCGCTTTATTGTATGAAATACAATCGCCATGTGATTGCTTTACTTTATCATTAAGCGGTAGCGATAGTCATAGAAGCAATAGTTGGCGAGACGACAACGATGCTACGATGGAGATCAAGGTGTCGCGCCGGTGACGAAGGTGATCATGACGGTGCTTTGGAGATAGAGATCAAAAGCACAAGATGATGATGGCCATATCATGTCACATATTTTGATTGCATGTGATGTTTATCTTATTATGCTTCTTATTTTGCTTAGAACGACGGTAGCATTATAAGATGATCCCTTACTAAATTTCAAGGTATAAGTGTTCTCCCTGAGTATGGACCGTTGCGAAAGTTCGTCGTGCCGAGACACCACGTGATGATCGGGTGTGATAAGCTCTACGTTCAAATACAACGGGTGTAAGCCAGTTTTGCACACGCAGAATACTCGGGTTAAACTTGACGAGCCTAGCATATGCAGATATGGCCTCGGAACACTGGAGACCGAAAGGTCGAGCGTGAATCATATAGTAAATATGATCAACATAAGATGTTCACCATTGAAACTACTCCATCTCACGTGATGATCGGACATGGTTTAGTTGATTTGGATCACGTGATCATTTAGATGACCGGAGGGATGTCTATCTAAGTGGGAGTTCTTAAGTAATATGATTAATTGAACTTTAATTTATCATGAACTTAGTCCTGGTAGTATTAGCATATCTATGTTGTAGATCAATAGCTCGCGATGTTGCTCCCCGTTTATTTTTCATATGTTCCTAGAGAAAACCAAGTTGAAAGATGTTAGTAGCAATGATGCGGAATTGTTCCGTGATCTGAGGATTATCCTCATTGATGCACAGAAGAATTATGTCCTTGACTCACCGCTAGGTGACAGACCTATTGCAGGAGCAGATGCAGACGTTATGAACATTTTGACAAAAGCTCGATATGATGACTACTTGATAGTTTAGTGCACCATACTTTACGGCTTAGAATCGGGACTTCAAAAATGTTTTGAATGCCACGGAGCATATAAGATGTTCCAAGAGTTGAAATTAGTATTTCATACTCATGCCCGTGTCGAGAGGTATAAGACCTCTGACAGTACTTTGCCTACAAGATGGAGGAGAATAGCTCAACCAGTGAGCATGTGCTCAGATTGTCTGGGTACTACAATTACTTTAATCAAGTGGGAGTTAATCTTCTAGATAAGATAGTAATTGACAAAGTTCTCTAGTCACTATCACCAAGTTAGTAGAACTTCGTGATGAACTATAAATATGCAAGGGATGACGAAAGGAATTCCCAGCTCTTCGCGATACTGAAGTAGGCGAAGGTAGAAATCATGAAAAAGCATCAAGTGTTGATGGTTAACAAGACCACTTGTTTCAAGTAAAGGGCAAAGGGATAAAAGGGGAACTTCAAGAAGAATGACAAGCAAGTTGTCACTCCCGTGAAGAAACCCAAAGCTAAACTCAAGCCTGAAACAAGTGCTTATACTGCAAAGGAAATGGTCACTAAAAGTGGAACTGCCCTAGATACTTGGCGGATAAGGAGGATGGCAAAATGAACAAAGGTATATTTGATATACAGATTATTAATGTGTATTTTACTAGTGTTCATAGCAACCCCTTGGTATTTGATATTGGTTCAGTTGCTAAAGAGTAGTAACTCGAAATGGGAGTTGCATAATGAACAGAAACTAGTTAAAGGATGAAGTGACGATGTATATTGGAAGCAGTTCCAAGATTGATATGATCATCATCGCACACTCCCTATACTTTCGGGATTAGTGTTGAACCTAAATAATTGTTATTTGGTATTTGTGTTGAGCATGAATGTGATTTGATCATGTTTATTGCAATACGGTTATTCATGTAAGTTAGAGAATAATTGTTGTTCTGTTTACATGAATAAAACCTTCTATGGTCATACACCCAATGAAAATAGTTTATTGGATCTCGATCGTGTGATACACATATTCATAATATTGAAGCCAAAAGATGCAAGGTTAATAATGATAGTGCAACTTATTTGTGTCACTGCCGTTTAAGTCATATTGGTGTAAAACGCATGAAGAAACTCCATAATGATGGATTTTTGGAATCACTTGATTATGAATCACTTGGTGCTTGCGAACCATACCTCATGGGCAAGATGACTAAAACTCCGTTCTCCGGAACTATGGAGCGAGCAACGTATTTGTTGGAAATCATACATACTGATGTATGCGGACCAATGATTGTTGAAGCTCGCGGCGGGTATCGTTATTTTCTAACCTTCACTGATGATTTGAGCAGATATAGGTATATCTACTTAATGAAGCACAAGTCTGAAACATTTGAAAAGTTCAAAGAATTTCAGAGTGAAGTAGAGAATCATCGTAACAAGAAAATAAAGTTTCTACGATCTGATCGTGGAGGAAAATATTTGAGTTACGAGTTTGGTCTTCATTTGAAACAATGTGGAATAGTTTCACAGCTCACGCCACCCGGAACACCACAGCATAATGGTGTGTCCGAACGTCGTAAACCATACTTTATTGGATATGGTGCGATCTATGATGTCTCTTACCGATTTACCACTATCGTTTTGGGTCATGCATTAGAGACAGCTGCATTCACGTTAAATAAGGGCCTCATATGAATCCGTTGAGACAACGCCTTAAGAACTGTGGTTTGGCAAGAAACCAAAGTTGTTGTTTCTTAAAGTTTGGGACTGCGATGCTTATGTGAAAAAGTTTCAACATGATAAGCTCGAACCCAAACCAGAGAAGTAAATCTTCATAGGATACCCAAAAGAGACTGTTGGGTACACCTTCTATCACAGATCCGAAGGCAAGATATTCGTTGCTAAAAATGGATCCTTTCTAGAAAAGGAGTTTCTCTTGAAAGAAGTGAGTGGGAGGAAAGTAGAACTTGATGAGGTAATTGTACCTTCTCCCAGATTGGAAAGTAGTACATCACAGGAAATTGTTCCAGTGATTCCTACACCAATTAGTGAGGAAGTTAATGATAATGATCATGAAACTTCGGATCAAGTTTCTGCTGAACGTCGTAGATCAACCAGAGTACGTTCCGCACCAGAGTGGTACGGCAACCCAGTTCTGGAAATCATGTTACTAGACCATGATGAACCTACAAACTATGAGGAAGCGATGATGAGCCCAGATTCCGCAAAATGGCTTGAGCCATGAAATCTGAGATGGGATCCATATATGTAAACAAAGTATGGACTTTGGTTGACTTGCCCGATGGTCGGCAAGCCATCGAAAATAAATGGATCTTCAAGAGGAAGACCGACGCTGACGGTAATGTTACTGTTTACTAAGCTCGACTTGTTGCGAAAGGTTTTCGACAAGTTCAAGGAGTTGACTACGATGAGACTTTCTCATCCGTAGCGATGCTTAAGTCTGTCCGAATCATGTTAGCAATTGCCACATTTTATGAAATCTGGCAAATGGATAACAAAACTGCATTCTTTAATGAATTTATTAAAGAAAAATTGCATATGATGCAACCCGAAGGTTTTGTCAATCCTAAAGGTGCTAACAAAAATGTGCAAGCTCCAGCGATCCATCTATGGACTGGTGCAAGCATCTCGGAGTTGGAATATACGCTTTGATAAGTTGATCAAAGCATATAGATTTATACAGACTTACGGTGAAGCCTGTATTTACAAGAAGTGAGTGGGAGCACTACAACCTTTCTGATAAGTATATGTGAATGACATATTGTCGATCGGAAATGATGTAGAATTTTCTGGAAAGCATAAAGGAGTGTTTGAAAGGAGTTTTTCAAAGAAAGACCTCGGTGAAGCTGCTTACATATTGAGCATCAAGATCTATATAGATAGATCAAGACGCTTGATAAGACTTTCGATGAGTACATACCTTGATAAGATTTTGAAGTAGTTCAAAATGGATCAGTCAAAGAAGAAGTTCTTGCCTGACTTGTAAGGTGTGAAGTTGAGTAAGACTCAAAGCCAGACCACGACAGAAAAATATAGAGAGAATGAAAGTCATTCCCTATGCCTCAGCCATAGGTTCTATAAAGTATGCCATGCTGTGTACAAAACACGTTGTGTACCTTGCCAAGAGTTTGACAGGGAGGTACAATAGTGATCTAGGAGTAGATCACTATACAGCGGTCAAAATTATCCTTAGTAATTGGATGACTAAGGAAATGTTTCTCGATTATGGAGGTGATAAAGAGTTCGTCGTAAAGGGTTACGCCGATGCAAGCTTTGACACTAAATCCAGATGACTCTAAGTATCAATCTGGATGCGTATTGAAAGTGGGAGCAATTAGCTAGAGTAGCTCCATGCAGAGCATTGTAGACATAGAAATTTGCGAAATACATACGGATCTGAATGTGCCAGACCCGTTGACTAAACTTCTCTCACAAGCATAACATGATCACACCTTATTACTCTTGGGTATTAATCACATAGCGATGTGAACTAGATTATTCACTCTAGTAAACCCTTTGGGTGTTGGTCACATGGTGATGTGAACTATGGGTATTATTCACATAACGATGTGAACTATCGGTATTAAATCACATGACGATGTGAGCTAGATTATTGACTCTAGTTCAAGTGGGAGACTGAAGGAAATATGCCCTAGAGGCAATAATAAAGATGTTATTTGTATTTCCTTATATCATGATAAATGTCTTTTATTCATGCTAGAATTGTATTAACCGGAAACTTAGTACATGTGTGAATACATAGACAAAACAGTATGTCCCTAGTATGCCTCTACTAGACTAGCTCATTGATCAAAGATGGTTATGTTTCCTAGCCATAGACATGAGTTGTCATTTGATCAACGGGATCACATCATTAGGAGAATGATGTGATGGACAAGACCCATCGTTAGCATAGCACTATGATCGTTTAGTTTTACTGCTATTGCTTTCTTCATGACTTATACATGTTCCTCTGACTATGAGATTATGCAACTCCCGAATACCGTAGGAACACCTTGTGTGCTATCAAACGTCACAATGTAACTGGGTGATCATAAAGATGCTCTACAGGTGTCTTCGAAAGTATTCGTGGTGTTGGCATAGATCAAGATTAGGATTTGTCACTCCGAGTGTCGGAGAGGTATCTCTGGGCCCTCTCGGTAACACACATCACAATAAGCCTTGCAAGCAAAAGACTAATGAGTTAGTCACAAGATGATGTGTTGCGGAACGAGTAAAGAGACTTGCCGGTAACGAGATTGAACTAGGTATAGAGATACCGACGATCGAATCTCGGGCAAGTAACATACCGTTTGACAAAAGGAACAACGTATGTTGTTATGCGGTTCTGACCGATAAAAGATCTTCGTAGAATATGTAGGAGCCAATATGAACATCCAGGTTCCGCTATTGGTTATTGACCGGAGATGAGTCTCGGTCATGTCTACATAGTTCTCGAACCCGTAGGGTCCGCACGCTTAACGTTTGATGACGATCGGTATTATGAGATTATGCAACTCCCGAATACCGTAGGAACACCTTGTGTGCTATCAAACGTCACAACGTAACTGGGTGATCATAAAGATGCTCTACAGGTGTCTCCGAAAGTATTCGTGGTGTTGGCATAGATCAAGATTAGGATTTGTCACTCCGAGTGTCGGAGAGGTATCTCTGGGCCCTCTCGGTAACACACATCACAATAAGCCTTGCAAGCAAAAGACTAATGAGTTAGTCACGAGATGATGTGTTACGGAACGAGTAAAGAGACTTGCCGGTAACGAGATTGAACTAGGTATAAAGATACCGACGATCGAATCTCGGGCAAGTAACATACCGTTTGACAAAAGGAACAACGTATGTTGTTATGCGGTTCTGACCGATAAAAGATCTTCGTAGAATATGTAGGAGCCAATATGAACATCCAGGTTCCGCTATTGGTTATTGACCGGAGATGAGTCTCTGTCATGTCTACATAGTTCTCGAACCCGTAGGGTCCGCACGCTTAACGTTTGATGACGATCGGTATTATGAGTTTATGAGTATTGATGTACCGAAGGTAGTTCGGAGTCCCGGATGAGATCACGGACATGACGAGGAGTCTCGGAATGTCCGAGACATAAAGATTGATATATTGGACGGCTATATTCGGACACCGGAAGTATACCGGAAAAGTTTCGGATTTATCGGGAATGCCGGAGGGGGTTACCGGAACCCCCTACGAGAGGGGATGGTCCATAGTGGGCCTAAAGGGAAAGAGAGAGGCAGCCCATAGGGCTGGCCGGCGCCCCCACCTAGGGTTCCTAGTTGGACTAGGATTGGGGGGGGCGCCACCTCTCCTATTCCTTTCCCCCTTCTTCCTTTTGGTGAATCCTACTAGGAATATGATTGCAATCCTATTCCTAGTAGGACTCCTTCCCTAGCCGCACCAGGAAGGGCCGGCCGGCCTCCCTCCCCTACTCCTTTATATACGGGGGCAGGGGGGCACCCAAAGACACACAAGTTGAATTGTTTTAGCCATGTGCGGTGCCCCCCTCCACAGAATCACACCTCGGTCATACCGTCGCGGAGCTTAGGCGAAGCCCTGCGCCGGTGAACACATCATATCCGTCACCACGCCGTCGTGCTGACGAAACTCTCCCTTGAAGCTCAACTGGATCAAGAGCTCGTGGGACGTCATCAAGCTGAACGTGTGCTGAACGCGGAGGTGCCGTACGTTCGGTGCTTGATCGGTTGGATCGCGAAGAAGTTCGACAACATCAACCGCGTCACTTGACGCTTCCGCTTCCGGTCTACGAGGGTACGTAGACACACTCTTCCCTCTCGTTGCTATGCATCTGGTAGATAGATCTTGCGTGATCGTAGGAAAATTTTAAAATACTACGTTCCCCAACAAAAAGTATGGTGACTAACTTACGAGTACAAGAATAAGATGAGCATCTACGCAAACGGCCACAAACTAGTAATGATCGCTAAAGATCCTGAACTACCTACGAGTCAAACAAAACCACACTGTGTTCTCTTCTCAAACTGAAAAGAGACAGTCACGGTTACTCACACAGTTGTGTGTTTTAGTTCGGATCCTCTGTCAAGTTTTCTACAACCGGACATTAACAAATTCCAATCTGCCACATAACCGCGGGCACGGCTTTCGAAAGATCATAACCCTGCAGGGGTGTTCCAACTTAGCCCATCACAAGCTCTCACGATCAACAGAGATAATAATAATATTACCCCTTATCTTAGGGACAATCCGATCAGGCTCGGAATCCCGGTGCACAAGACATTTCGACAATGGTAAAACAAGTCCAGCAAGACCTCCCGGCGTGCCGACACCCTGATAGTAGTCGTGCGTATCTCATCTCAGGCCACAACCGGATAGGTGATCCTACGGGAGCCAGATACCTCAAGTTTCCCCGTGGCGGCCCCGCAGTCTCCCCGTTTGGGACCAACACCATCGGCACTGGCCCCCCTGTATGTAGAAGAATCCTCGGGTAGCGCTAACTCCCTATGCAATTAATTAATTAATTAAGTTTTTATTATGTTGCAAATAAAACCAATGTTGGGCCTTGCTGGAGGAGTTTTATTCAAAGACGAACTGGCAAGGGGTCCCCATATACCCAACCGCGTTAGGAACGCAAAATCAAGGAACATAACGCCAGTTTATCGGCTCCTAAGGTGGCATGAGTGGAACAAAACACCGAGCAAAAGGCCAAGCCTTCCACCCATTGTCAAGTATATAGATGTGTTAATACATATAAGATATATTGTGATATTCCAACAACAAGTTCCAAACTGGAGCAATCTTCATCTTCACCTGCAACTAACAATGCTATAAGAGGGGCTGAGGAAGCGGGTAACATAGCCAAACAATGATTTGCTGGGAAGGTATCAAAGGTTAGAGGTTTCATGGCAACAAGGAGAGGGACTGACAATAAATGATGGGTAGCGCGACATATAACGATAGCATCGAGACAACTAGCATGGCAATGATAGTAAAGGTATCCAAGGGGATGGTCATCTTGCCTGAGATCCCGCAGGGAAGAAGAACGAGTCCATGAAGTAGACGAAGAAGAAGCCACGAAGATGAACCAAGTGTAGTCGAACGAATCCTCACAATCGCAACGGAATATGAACTAGCGAGAAGAAGCACACAACATGGTAAACACACCACTCAAGAACATGACAAGATGCTCAACCAAGTATGATGCAAGAAAAGTCTATATGATGCAATCCATGGCAAAGGATGAATCACACAAGAACAACACAAACCAACAAGTGTAAATGAGGCCGGAAACAACATATAACAATTCTGGTAAGTCCTCATATGCACATTTCGAAATGGGTCTAGGTCTAAACAACATTAAGTTAAAGTTGTTAAACAGCAAGTTAACATGCACCATGATGATCAACTCGAAATTCTAGTCAAGTTACATATAAAATTTATTTCATTCGGAGCTACGGCTTAGAAGATATGAGCAAAACAAGTCAACCATGTCAAATATGCAAGATGCATCCAAACAACAAGCACACACACTCTAAATATGTAACCAACATGATATTATGCTTCTACATGCAAAAACACGCAAGTTTCATATAGGACACGCTCAAAACGGAGCAACGGTTCAACACATACACATGAAACAAGATATAACAACAAGCTGTCCAAAAACAGCAACATAGCAACTTTGGAGCAAGGTATAATTATGCTACCGCACCCAAACATGATAACAAAAGGCATGGATGTGAAATAGACATGATACTTAACAAGCATGAACTTAGAGCACACCCGAACACTTGCTGGAACACAATTAAACAAGCATGGCAAGACTTAATAAGTTTACTGATTTCTCAGACTTAGCCAAAATCTGGGAAGGCAAAAACATCACCACGATGCCGCCTTCGGAGGCACAAAACAACAAGCATATCAACTCTTCTAAGTATATAAAGATCACGGATACATCAAACAACTCCATTGGAACAACTCCATAGGAGGCATGAATCAATGGAAACAAGCTTCACCAAATTGATCATGCTGATAACAGTCTGACAGGTACATTTATAGCAACTTGATAGCAAGAGATAAATAAGCTACAACATGATATATATGCAATCAAGGGCATGGATGGATAGAGCATAACATGGACAACAAGAAATGATCATTTGACATACTAAAACATGCATGGATTTGAGTGGGGCATCAAGCAAACATGACATCAGGTTCAACAGTTTCAGACTTAGCAGTTTTTAATAAGTCATGGAAAACAACAACAGCGAGTAGGCTATTTTACAAGCTTGTTGCAAACACCATAAGGCATATCATGAAAAGTGGTTTGCACCACAGCAAAGATGACATGATTGTGCTTCTAAAACATATTGACATGTGGCATAAAAGACAATCACATCAATAGCTATGAGCAAGACAAAACAACATCTCATAACAAGTTTCAGCACTTAACAGTCACATGCACTTTTGCAGCAGAGATTAACATGGCAATATGGCACCTAACATGAATGCTACAGCAACCAACATGTAAAGCACTTCACAATGAACATTTTGACATATCACACACTCCATTTGGACCAACATGCACAAAGTTATCACCTCACAAACATGCTAACATAACAACAGTTTTCAGCAGTTTTACACATATAGCACTCTTGCAACGATGATTAGGGCATCAAGATGAACTCAAACAAGCATGCCACAATACAACAATATGAAGATCATGTCACAACGAACATTTTGACATATCATATGCTCAAATCGGACCACCACACAAAAAGTTATCAGCAGTCAAACATGTCAACATGTTTACACTATTCAGGGACTTAGCAGTTTTCAGACAAAAGAAAAAAGGTGAGCGCTATATAACTATTCGGTGCACGGGCGAGGAATAGGTGGGCTCACCACAAGGGCTCGGCCCAAGAAGCAGAGGGGAGGAGCAGTGCAGGCCGGCGGAGACAGGCCGGTGGCTGGGCCTAGGGCGAGGCCCACGCGGGGAAGGAGGCTGGCCCGGAGGTGCTGGGCGTCGTCCTCCTCCTGCCCTCGTGCGTGAGCACGGGCAGGATGCAGTGGCGGCGGCCCTGCCGGCTCCGGCGAGGCTCCGGTGAGGCAGAGGCCGGTGCGGATGGACAGGAATGGGCAGATCGGCGACGGGACAGTCAGATCTGGTGTCTAGCTGCGGCGGCAGGCGGAGGTCTGAGCTCGGGCACGCCATGGCGGAGCTTCTGCGGGAATGGCAGCATCCATTAGAGAAGAAAGGGCGTGAGGGAGAGAAGCGACGGAGGGGCGGCGAGGGACCTGGTGGCCGGCGGGGTCGGGCGCCTGCGGCGGTGACGAGGCCAATTGGCGGGTCAAGCTCGCTGGAGGGAGCCGGGGTGAGGCGAGCTTCGAGACGTGAGGCAGGCGGCTGGGCGGAGGAGCGGGGCGGCGGCCCGGATGGACCCACGGCGGGCCGCGCCTGGGCCTTGCGGGCCCATGGCGGCGGGGAGGTGGCTAGGAGGGCAGGTGGCGGCGTGTGAGTGGCTCGGGGCGGCGGCGCGGCTGACGTGGCACTCACTGATTGGCTGCGGGGACGTGGCGGCTGGAAATGCCCGGCACGGGACGGGCGTGGCCGGCTGCGCGATGTGGAAGACGACTAGGGTTTGCCCGGGAATTTCGGGGGAGGGTTTTTTTATATAGGCACAGGGAGCTAGGAGTGTCCAAATGAGGAGCGGTTTTCGGCCACGCGATCACGATCCAACGACCGAGAGCATGGAGGGGGCTGGGATGGGCTAGCGGGTTGTGTTTAAGGGGTGCTGGGCCAAAAGAGAAAAGGCTTCCGGTGGTTAATACGGTTAACCGTTGGGCTATCAAACGAACTCCGAACGCGACGAAACTTGACAGTAGGTCTACCTATGCTATAATAAGACCACACACCAAGTTTCATCCCATTCCGAAAACACTTCCCGGCCACTTATAAAATAAATATTCGGATATACCACGGGCGCGTGCAAGTGTGTTTGGGCTCAGAACGGACAACGGAGTGGACGGGCGGACTCGGACGGATGCAAGTTTTGAAAAGATGATGATGCAATGCACATGATGACAAGGCAAAGATGCAACACGCAAGCAGATGGCATGGCAACGGCAACGAATAACTGGCTGATACCTGGCGCATCGGTCTCGGGGTGTCACATAGAAGCCACCCAATCCCTGGACCTCCGTGCTGATGCCGCGGGTCTCTCGGCCGACAAATGAATGCTTAGGTATGATTTGGAGGACCAGCTCACGATCATCTACACGGACAAGGAGGCATATTGGCGACTGAGGGGTACGCAGAATTGGGTCCTCAAGGGGGACGCCAATACCGCGTACTTTTAGGCCATCACTAACGGCTAGCGTCGTCGCAATTCCATCCCGTTCATGTGGGACGGCGAGGCCCTCCTGCAGCAACCTGAGGCCATCAGGGCCCATGTTGATGGATTTTTCAAAGACTTATTCTCTGCCTCCCCCCGGGGAGGGCTTGCACTCGCGCAAGATATCTGGCCGGCCCACTGATGTGTCTCGGCCATGGACAATGCGGCTCTGATCGCCTTGTTTTCCGAGGCCGAGGTGTGGGCGGCCATTAAGGGCATGAACACGTCCTCAGCTCCAGGCCCGGATGGCCTCCCGGCGAAGTTCTTCCAGACCTTCTAGGAGGTAATTAAGCCAGAAGTGATGGCCCTGTTTGAGGAGTTCTATGTAGGCTCCATCGACCTCAATAGGCTTAACTTTGGGATAATCACCCTCATCCCCAAAGTCGCGGGCGCTTCGGATATCCGCCAATTCCGCCCGATCACAATGATTAATGTGATCTTCCACATCCTTGCGAAGGGGAACGCCAATAGGGTGGCCCCATTAGTGGACCGGATCACTCACCCGAATCAATCAGCATTCATCCAGGGCCGCTATATCCTTGACGGATTCCTAGTTTTTCAGGAAGCTCTCCATGAGGTGCACTCCATACACTTTAAGGCGGCCTTCCTGAAAAATGACTTTCATAAGGCATATGACATGGTCAGCTGGCCCTTCCTACGGGAATGTCTGCTCTAGAAGGGCTTCGACGACCGGTGGCTGACCCGCATGATGCAAATGGTTTCCTCGGGCCGGACCGCGGTGAACATTAACGGCGAGATCGGCTCATACTTCCCCACCTTATGTGGGGTTCGTCAGGGCGATCCGTTCTCCCCGTTCCTCTTCAACATGGTGGTTGATGCCCTAGCAGCCATCTTAGATAAGGCCAAGGCAACTGGCCATATTAAGGGCATAGTCCCGCATCTAGTAGGAGGGAACGACATCTCTCTCCTCCAATATGCCGATGACACCATTATCATGGTGGAAGGATCTGAGAGCGACATCATGAACTAGAATTTCCTCCTACTTTGCTTTCAGCAGATGTCTGGCCTGAGGATTAACTTCAATAAGAGCGCGGTCATGGTCTTGGGCTACACTGATGATGAACGACAGAGCATCACGGACCGCCTTAATTGTACGCTTGGGACCTTCCCCACGACATATTTGGGGATACCCATTAGTGACATGAGACTCACGGTGGTCGAGCTGAGGCCCACGGTTGGCAAGCTCCAGCACCGCATTGAGCCTTGGTAGGGGCGGTGGCTCTCGAAGGCAGCCCGGACCGTGCTCATTAACTCGTCCCTTTCCAGCCTGCTCATATTCATTATGAGCTTCTATAGCCTGCTTGAGACTCTGCACCATGAGATTGCCAGAGTGCAGGGGCGCTTATTCTGGGCTGGCGAGGGCGACAAGCAGAAGTACCACATGGTCCGGTGGACTGAGATCTGTAAGCCGCGCGATCAGGGTGGTCTTGGGATCATGTCTTCCAAACGCATGAACATTGCCCTCCTGACTAGGTGGCTCTAGCGGATTACGAACGGTGAGGGTGGCTTATGGCTCTGCATCATCCAGCAGAAATACCTTCGTGGCCAGCCGCTTGCCTTTTGTCAGCGGTCTGGTGGCTCCCAGTTCTGGCAATCCATCATACAGCTCCTCCCAATACTCCGCATCGAGACCTCGATTGCGGTTGGATCTAGCACCGCCACACTATTTTGGTTCGATCGCTGGGCTGGCGACAGCCCCTTCGCGGCATGTTTCCCTGACCTGTTCTCGATCGCGGTTGACCCGCGAATCTCTATTGCGGTGGCCCTTATTCACTTAGGGCAGCTCGCCTTCCGTCGTCCTTTCGGCCCGGATGAGAATGCCGCCTGACATGACTTGCTCGACTGCATCACGTTGCACAAGCCTGAGCTTGATGTGGTAGGTGATCGCACCAGGTGGCGTCTAGAGCCCTCTGGTATATTCTCCACCAAATCACTCTACCAGGCTATCGCCCCCTCTCCAGGTGCTGAGGCCCTTTCCTCCATCTAGGAGATCAGGCTCCCCCTGAAGATTAGGATTTTCCTATGGCAATGGATTCTCGGACGCCTTCCGTCTGGCATGGAGGTCCTGAAACACAATGACCCTGGCGATGGGCGTTGTCCGCTTTGCGGGGCGGAGGAGGACTCGAACCATATCTTCTTCACCTGTGTGTCCGCACAGTTCCTCCGGAGCTTTTTCCGCAAAGTAGTGGGTGGAAGCTGGGACCACAACAACTTCCCCGCTCTATTCGCCGAACTCCAGACAGTTCCACCCTCGTCCCGCCACATTAGGTGGCTGACTATCGGTGTGCTAGCCTGGACGATGTGGACTGTTAGGAATAAACTTGTGATTCAGCATATCCCTCTTCGTCGCTCTACTGACACCTTGTTCAAATGGTCTGACTCCACCGCTTCCCCCACCACCACCTGAGCCGGATTAGCTCCCTAGTCGTCGTCGCCATCGCCTTCTTTGTTTGTGCGTCCCTTGTGTTTGTTTTGGGCTTGTTGTGCCGTGCCCACAGCTGAACCCGTGGAGTGAGCTGTGCGTGCGTGTTGGACCTTTGCCTGCGATGGGAGAGTGGCGTTGTGTGTGTGTGTGTTTGTGTTGTTCGGATTGTTTGAATCAGAAGTGATCGAGTGAGTTCATCGATCGTTACAGGCCCCTTTTATATGTCCTGAAGAGACACGACGGTTCCAGGAGAGGGCGTCGGTTCCAGGAGATCGAAGGGAGGCGTCCATTGCGGGACAAACCGCAATGACGGTTTGGGCAAGATTTTCCCCTAATTACAGAATTAGTTTTAACACTCCCCCTAATCTACGCTTGACCATGTATAATCATCTTCACGATTGTCCATTGTCCGGGGAGCTCTATCATCTCAAAAGATTATCCTTAAAAAGTTCTTCATAAAATCTTTGATGAGATCCTGAAACATATACTCACAAAGAAAGATAGCATAATGTGATGTCATTTAAATAAGGATATCTCAAGAAGAGACTCCCCCTGACACCTGCAAGTCCCTAAGTCGTCGCATACCAAGTCCATGAACATATCTGTGGAATGTTGAATTTGGTAGAGACTTCGTAAATAAATCAGCAAGGTTGTCGCATGATTTGACTTGCAGAATGCTTATTTCCCCGCTTTTCTGAAGATTATGGGGGAAAACCATTTAGGAGAAATATGCTTGGTGATATTGCTCTTGATGTATCCTGTTTGCATCTGTGCAACACAGGCCGCATTATCTTCATAGATAATGGTGGGTGATTCTATCGAACCAATTCCACATGACTGTTGTATGTGGTTTATCATTCTGCGAAGCCATACACATTCACATGTTGCTTCAAATAATGAAATTATTTCAGAATGATTGGTAGATGTTGCCACCAGAGTTTGTTTTGAAGACTTCCATGATATAGCAGTACCACCATGTAGGAACACAAAGCCGGTTTGAGATCTGGCATTATGGGGATCAGACAAATAACCGGCATCTGCATATCCAATCATATCAGAGTCCAGATTTCTCTGGAACTGGAAAAATAGGACAAGATCCTTTGTGCCTTGGAGATATTGAAAGATATTCTTCACTCCAGACCAATGACGTTTAGTGGGAGCTACGATATGTCTAGCAAGTAGATTCACTACAAATGCAATATCAGGTCTTGTGCAATTCGCAAGAAACATAAGCGCTCCAACGGCACTGAGGTATGGAACACTAGGTCCCAACACCTCTTCTCCATCATCCCTCGGTCTGAACGGATCTTTCTCTACGTTTAGAGATCGAACCACCATAGGAGTTTTAGATGCATAGGATTTGTCCATATTGAATTTCTCCAATATTTTCTGGATATAGGCAGCTTGGTGTACCATGAGAGGACTTCTTAATGAAGACACATGGGCAATCAGCACTATTGGAGTAACCTTTCTGAAGAAGGAACTCACTGAGTCGGTTGTACCACATCCGTCCCGACTGCCTTAAGCCATATAATGACTTATTCAGCTTTACACAATACATGTTGCGCTTTGCATTTTTATTCGGGACAGAGATTCCATCAGGAACCTTCATATATATGTCCGAATCTAGTGACCCATAAATATATGCCGTCACGACGTCCATCAACTGCATAGACAGACAATTTTGTACTGCCAAAGATATAAGATATCAGAAAGTGGTGGCACTCATTACTGGAGAATATGTTTCAGTGAAATCAATGCCGGGTTTCTACGGGAAACCTTGTGCTACGAGCCTTGCTTTGTATCTCACCACCTCATTGTTCTCATTCCGTTTCCGGAGAAAACCCCATTTGAATCCCACAGGGAAAACACTAGGAGGTGTCGGTATTGCTTCAGTGAATACCTTTCTTTTGTTAAGCGAGGCAATTTCTGCTTCGATTGCATCCTTCCATTTAGGCCAGTCGGAGCGCTTTTGGCACTCAACGATAGACCTTGGATCATCATCAATGAGAAGGGTATCTGCAATATTTTCAGCGAAATATATGTCGACAGTCGTAGTCTTACGGTCAAATGATTCTCCAGAATCAACATAGTCGATGGAAATTTCCTGCACCCCTAGCGACTCTTCGTGATTTCCCAATACGATCGAGTCTGGGTGTTCCGATATCCCAACCAGTTTGTGCACACTGGAGCTGGGTTGTGGAGGTTGCCCTTCCACTGGTTGTATACTACCCATCAGGTGTTTGTCAATGTTGAGTTGACCTGCATTTACTGACTCCGAGGTTATTCTCCTCGATTTCCTTTGTTGCTTGCCAGAAGCATGCTCCAGGTCAGAGGCCGTACTACTCCCCCTCTTTTTAGGAATAGGGAGTTGAGTGGTTTTTATTGGTACCTCCACTCTTTCTGGCACGTTTCTGGCCGGATTCAATGATTTTGTAACACCTTTCAGATCAGTAAATGAATCTGGTAGATTATTTGCAAGATGTTGCAAATTAATGATCTTTCGAACTTAAAGTTCGGTCTCTTGGGTACGTGGATCAGAGGATGAAATGGCATGAGCATTCCAATCAATTTCCGGGCATTCTTTCTAGTACTTGAAATCTCCCCCTAATGCCGGAAAATGTTCCTCATTAAATATGCAATTAGCGTGACGGGCTGTGAAAGATCCACAGTTAGGGGTTCCAGGTACTTGATAATCGACGGCGATTTGTACCCCACATAGATCCCCAACTTCATGTGTGGGCCCATAGATGTCCGCTGTGGTGGTGAGATCGGGATGTATGCAGCACATCCGAACTTACGCAGATGGGAAATGCTTGGAGGATTTCCACGTACCAATTCCAGAGGGGAAGAACTGTGATATGCAGTTGGCCTCAATTGTATCAAGTCAGCAGCGTGTAAAACGGCATGACCCCAACAAGAGGTTGGCAAGTTGCAATTCGTCAATAAAGGTCTTGCAATGAGTTTAATCCTCTTAATCAATGCCTTAGCCAAACCATTTTGTGTATGGACATATGGAAGAGAGTGTTGAACTTCAATCCCCAAAGCCATGCAATAATCATTGAAAGCATATGAGAAGAATTCTGCAGCGTTGTCCATTCGAATTGTCTTAATTCGACTTTCAGGATAATGGGCTTGCAACTTAATGACTTGCCTCATTATCTTGGCAAATGCATGGTTCCGTGTGGATAGAAGACACACATGTGACCATCGTGTAGATGCGTCAATCAGAACCATGAAATACCTGAAAGGTCCAGATAATGGTTGAATGGGACCACAAATGTCTCCTTGAATACGTTCAAGGAACTGAAGTGGTTCAGCTTGTATTTTGAGGTGCGAGGGCCTCAAAATTAGCTTTCCAGTGGCACAAGATGTGCACACAAAATCAGAAGATTGAGGAAATTTTGACTCAAGCAAATTATGACCAATGGAATTGCTAGTAATTTTTCTCATCATCCCGATTCCGGGATGGCCTAGGCCATCATGCCAGGTTTGGAATGCATTAACATTATGAAAAATGCCCTGTTTGAGGAGTTCTATGTAGGCTCAATCGACCTCACTAGGCTTAACTTTGGGATAATCACCCTCATCCCCAAAGTCGCGGGCGCTTCGGATATCCGCCAATTCCGCCCGATCACAATGATTAATGTGATCTTCCGCATCCTTGCGAAGGGGTACGCCAATAGGGTGGCCCCATTAGCGGACCGGATCACTCACCCGGATCAGTCAGCATTCATCCAGGGCCGCTATATCCATGATGGAGTCCTAGTTTTTCACGAAGATCTCCATGAGGTGCCCTCCAAACACTTTAATGCGGCCTTCCTGAAAATTGACTTTCACAAGGCATAAGACACGGTTAGCTGGCCCTTCCTACGAGAATGCCTGTTCCAGAAGGGCTTCGACGACCGGTGGCTGACCCACGTGATGCAAATGGTCTCCTCGGGCCGGACCGCGATGAACATTAATGGCGAGATCGGCTCATACTTCCCCACCTTATGTGGGGTTCGTCAGGGCGATCCGTTCTCCCCGTTCCTCTTCAACATGGTGGTTGATGCCCTAGCAGCCATCTTAGATAAGGCCAAGGCAGCTGGCCATATTAAGGGCATAGTCCCGCATCTAGTAGGAGGGAACGACATCTCTCTCCTCCAATATGCCGATGACACCATTATCATGGTGGAAGGATCTGAGAGCGACATCACAAACTTGAATTTCATCCTACTCTGCTTTCAGCAGATGTCTGGCCTCAGGATTAACTTCAATAAGAGCGCGGTCATGGTCTTGGGCTACACTCATGATGAACGACAGAGCATCGCGGACCGCCTTAACTGTACGCTTGGGACCTTCCCCGCGACATATTTGGGGATACCCATTAGTGACACAAGAGTCACGATGGTCGAGCTGAGGCCCACGGTTGGCAAGCTCCAGCACCGCATCGGGCCTTGGCAGGGGCGGTGGCTCTCGAAGGCGGCCCGGACCCTGCTCATTAACTCGTCCCTTTCCAGCCTGCTCATATTCATTATGAGCTTCTATAGCCTGCCTGAGACTCTGCACCATGAGATTGCCAAAGTGCAGGGGCGCTTCTTCTGGGCTGGCGAGGGCGACAAGCAGAAGTATCACATGGTCCGGTGGACTGATATCTGTAAGCCGCGCGATCAGGGTGGTCTTGGGATCATGTCTTCCAAACGCATGAACATTGCCCTCGTGACTAGGTGGCTCTGGCGGATTACGAACGGTGAGGGTGGCTTATGGCTCTGCATCATCCAGCGGAAATACCTTCGTGGCCAGCCGCTTGCCTTTTGTCAGCGGTCCGGTGGCTCTCAGTTCTGGCAATCCATCATACAGCTCCTCCCAGAACTCCGCATCGGGACCTCGATTGCGGTTGGATCTGGCACCACCACGCTGTTTTGGTTCGATCGCTGGGTTCGTGACGGCCCCTTCGCGGCACGTTTCCCTGACATGTTCTCGATCATGGTTGACCCGCGAATCTCTGTCGCGGTGGCCCTTATTGACTTAGGGCAGCTCGCCTTCCGTCGTCGTCGTCTTCACCGGCTCCACTTTTGGTTATCTCTATCCTTTACTTGTGCAATCTTTAGTGTGTTGGTATCTTGTGCTTGCTTGCTTACTTATCTTTGTTGCATCATATAGGTTGCTCACCTAGTTGCATATCTAGACAACCTATTTTTTTCCTTAGTTTAATTTGGTCAAAGAAAAGCTAAAATTGTTAGTTGTGTATTCACCCCCCCCCCTCTAGTCAACCATATCGATCCTTTCAATTGATATCAGAGTCTCGTCTCTTTATTAAGGACTTTACCATCCAAAGAGTACGGGTGACAACATAGTCGAGACGGAGGAACACTCTGGTGGAACTCCGCCCTTGCCTACGTCCGATGGGTGAACCTCGGTATCTTGTGAGGAGTTCAATGTGGCTATGAACACATTGAAAGACTCACTGGCAACCGAGGTCAAAGGCATGTTCAAAGAATTTCTTGAGGGATTTAAATTATCCACCGCACCATTGGAAGTGGTTCGTCCCGCTACCAACGTGTCGGATGCTATTTCTGACAAGGGAGAAGCTAGTAGTGAGCAAGTCCCGGTGACTAAGAATGCGAGTGGGATCTTTGTCCACTCCGTGCCTCCTACACTTTATGGAGGACCGTTCCTACACCGCATTTAAATTCAGTTGGTCCTCCACCTAAGTTTGTGAAAAATTCTGATTTTGCTAATTGGACATTTCGCTTTAAACGTCATTTGAATCATGGTTCTGCTAATATTTGGAGAATCATTTAGCAAGGTTTCTACCCGCATGATCCCTACAACTTAACTCCAACAAAAGTTGCGGATCATCAATTCAACGAGATTGTTCTTTGGATACTTCAAGAAGCTATCCCTCCCGAAGACATTGCACATCTTCGACCCTTCTCCGTGGCCAAGGAAGCATGGGAGCATGTTGGTTCCATGTACAGGGGAAGCGCCAGCATTCAACGCTCAAACTATGAAGTTGTGCAAGATGAAGCCGATGAGTTTTCCATGATCAAAGATGAAGATCCCCGTGAACTTTATCAGAGATTAACCACTCTTACGGTTTCACTTCGAGATCATGGGAGCAAGGACACGGATGACAATTGGATCAAGCGTAAGTTTCTCAAGGCCATGATGCCTTATCACAAGGCCATGTCCTCCGTCATCCGCCAACGACGGGACTTCCACAACCTGTCCTCAAGTGAAGTGTTGGATGAGTTCGTTGCAATGAGGATCTTGGATAAGACCGCCGACAATGCGGTGTTGCGATCCCAACGATCAAAGAAGCCCAACCTTGCTTTGAAGGCCAAGGCTTGTGTGGAAGATGAGGATGAAGGGGATGAAGATGAGAGTTGCCCCGAGGACACAAAATATGCTTATCATGAGCATATGGTTCTAGCGTCTCTGTAATTTTGGGGCAACAAGAAGAACTCTAGGCCCAACTTCAACAAGAACAACTCAAGTGGTCTCAAGGGCAAGCAACGAGTGAGTACGTGCTATAATTGTGGCAATGTGAGTCACTTTGTTGTGGATTGCCCATATGAGAAAAGAGAAGACAATGGAGGCAAGCTTATTCGAAAGGACAAGGCCAAGTCCTATCCCAACAACAACTTCAACAAGAAGACTCCTTTGAGAGGTTTGGTGGCCCAAGAAGAATATGTTGAGGATGATGATGATGAAGAAGATTATGAGATGGTCACTATGGCTACCATTGCTATTGCAACAACTCCACGATCATCCCTCTTCGACTCACCAAATGAGAACATCATCGCCAAGTGCCTCATGGCTAAGGCCACCAACAAGGTAACCCCCAACATCAGTTCTACCCTCTCCTATAATCCTTCAAGGGCAAACCCAAGAAGCACTTTGTTGCTCTCTTGGAACAACTCGGTGAAGCCAATGACATGATCGAGGCCCACGAGGAGACCATTTCTAAAATGGAGGGCCATAGTCGAGACTATGCCGATGAGATCTCGGATCTCTCCAATGCTCTTGAGGAAGAGCAAGGTCGTCGTTTGGCTCTTGAGGAGTCACACAACAATGATCATGCAAAATTAAGGAAAGATCTTGATCATGCTTTAGTTGTCTCTCGTGTGCTCAACTCCGAGAAGGCAAAGCTTGTGGTTGACCATGCTAGACTCAAGGAGGAGTTTGTTACACTTGACAAGGCTCACAAGGTCTTGCAGAGTGTACATACTAGCCTCAAAGAGTCTCATGACCAACTTCAAGTTTCGCTAACCAAGGAGAAAGCTACCTTTCCTTGCATGGTTTTAATTGATAATGCAAATGCTACTAACCCATGTTGCGAGCATGTGCATCTTGTTGAAGAGAATGCCAAGTTGAAGAAGCAACTTGAGAAAGGCCTTGTGCCGTGTATACAAGGTGAGAAGAACCTCAACGAGCTTTTGAGCAATCAAAATGAAGTTGTGGCGAAAGAAGGAATTGGGTTTGCTCCCAAGCCCAAGAAGAAGAAGAACGATAAGACCAAACAACCTCTTCCTCTCAAGCAAACGTTTGTAAAATAAGGAGAGGGTGCTCCTAAGACGAAGAACATTGTGAAGAGTGGTGTAGTCAAGAAAAACACTGCCACGCCATCCACCAAAGCCGGCGACTTTAACCCTTCTTATGTTCTATGTCGTGCTAGTGATGGACATGTTTTTTGCTAAATTTGTTGGTTCCTTTTATGAGTACATTGAATGATCTATTTGGGTTCCTAAGAACCTTGTTACTAACCTCAAAGGACCCATTCAAAATGGGTACCTAAATCCAAGCATTGATCTCTTGTAGGAGTTTGCTTTCGGTGGGGGGTCATGGTTGCTCGATAGTGGAGCCACAAATCATATGATCGGAAGCAACGACTTGGTGGTGGACGTGCACCAAGGTTTATCTATGGCCACCAACGTCGAATGGGGTGATGCTTGATCTTCTAAGGTATTGGGGCTTGGCAAGGTTTTTGTTTCTCATGATCTCACGATCGAGAAAGTCATGCTTGTTGAGTCCCTTGCATACAATTTACTTTCTGTTCGTCAACTTGCACTCATGGGCTTTGCCACTTTCTTTGATATTGACACCGTGGCCCTCTTATGGAGCAAGACTCTTAAAGTAGCCTATGTTGGGCATGTCAAAAACGGTTTCTATGTGGTTAACTTCTCGAAGCAACCCACTAAGACTGCGACTTGCCTAATGGCTAAAGTTGATGTGGGTTGGCTTTGGCATCGCCGGCTAGCCCATGTCAATATGAGATCTTTGCAAAGTCTCCTCAAGGGGGACCACATCCTTGGACTAACAAATGTTAGCTTTGCCAAAGATCGTGCTTGCAGTGCCTGTATTGAAGGAAAGTTACATGAGAAGGCTCACCCTCCCACGACTATCATCTACTCAAAAAGACTGTTAGAGCTCCTTCACATGGATCTCTTTGGGCCTCCATCCTTTGATAGTCTTGGGGGTAGAAAGTATTGCTTGGTGATTGTAGATGATTATTCAAGATACGCTTGGGTATACTTCTTCAAGAAGAAGAGTGAGACCCAACAAACCGTCATCAACTTTGCAAATGAAGCTCAACGTCAACATGATGCAAAGATCTTGATGATTCGAAGTGACAACGGCTCCGAGTTCAAGAACTACACCTTGGATGAGTTTCTTAGTGATGAGGGGATCAAGCATCAATATGCCGCATACTATACCCCTCAACAAAATGGTGTAGCGGAGAGAAAGAACTGGACATTGATGGACGCAGCTAGAACCATGCTCGGGAGAGGGAACTTAGTGTATGTCAAACAACCCCCGGGGTTTGAGGATCCTAAGTTCCCCAATCACATGTATCAACTCGATAAGGCGCTTTACGGCCTTAAACAAGCCCCACGTGTGTGGTATGAGCATCTTACCGAGTTGTTGCAAGATCGTGGGTTTGAAATTGGGAAAATCGACCCCACTCTTTTTACTAAGAAGGTCAAAGGGGAGTTGTTTGTATTCCAACTATATGTTGATGATATTATCTTTGGTTCACCTAACAAAGCTTTCAATGATGAGTTTGCCGCACTCATGACCGCACAATTTGAGATGTCCATGATAGGAGAGTTGAAGTTCTTCCTTGGGTTCGAGATCAAACAAAGAAGAGAAGGAATCTTCATCAAACAAGCCAAATACACTCAAGACATGCTCAAGAGGTTCAATCTAAGTGATGTCAAGCCGGCTACTACTCCAATGCCTACCAAGTGCCAACTTGACACTGATCCGAATGGTAAAGTTGTGGATCAAAAGGTATATCATTCTATGATTGGATCCCTACTTTACCTTTGTGCATCTAGACCAGATATAATGTTGAGTGTGGGAATGTGTGCACGGTTTCAAACCGCACCTAAGGAAAGTCACTTTGTGGTAGTCAAGCGAATCTTTCGATATTTGGCTCATACCCCAAACTTTGGCTTATGATACCCCAGAGGAGCAAACTTCAACCTTGTAGGTTTCTCAGATTCGGATTGGGGGGGAGACAAAGTGTATAGGAAGTCCACTTCCGGAGGGTGCCAATTCCTTGGTTGCTCTTTGGTGAGTTGGTCTTCCAAGAAGCAAAGTTGTGTGTCTCTCTCTTCCACTGAAGCAGAGTATGTGGCGGTCGGCAGTTGTTGTGCATAACTTTTATGGATGAGGCCAACTTTAAAGGATTACGGTGTCACTTGTGACAAAGTGCCTCTTTGGTGTGATAATGAAAGTGCCATCAAGATTTCTCTCAACCCGGTGCAACACTTCAAGACGAAGCATATTGAGATTCGGTATCACTTCATCCGGGACCATATTCGGCGAGGAGAAATAGATCTTCATTATGTCAACACTCATGATAACCTTGTAGATATCTTCACGAAGCCATTGGATAAAGCAAGATTTCGCGAGTTAAGGCATTCGCTAAATATCATAGATTTGAGCAATGTGGATTGAAGTTGTGCACACCTCCCATTCACACCATGGTATCTTGTTTAGATGTAGGCATGGATATAGGGGGAGCATTGTTCTCTCAATGAACTCTCTCTCCCCCCGTTATGCACAAGTTGATCAAATCTTTCAGATTCATTATTTTTGTTGGTACAAATGTGCTTCAAAGATGAGTAGTGGTCATGGGCTCAAGGTTAAAATCTTCGCGGTGCCATACCACTACACTCAAACATAGGTGGCCTCGGCCACCGCCATCTCTCTCTCAAGAGATGTGTGTTTGTTGTCCTGTTTTTCTCTTTGTGTGATTGGTTGTGTTTGTGTTGTTTCCTCCGTTCTCATGTGTCTTTCTTCTCGTTGCTGTGGTTTTTCTCATTGGGAGGCTCTTGGGAGCAAAATGTCAGTTTAGGAGACACTTTTTCTGAGTTGGGCGGTACTACCGCTGGAGCGCATGGTACTACCGCTTATTAACCTAAGTGGTACTACCGCCCGCTCGAAGCGGTACTACCACTGGAGCGCGAGGCTGCGGGGTTAAGTGGGGGGATCGGGGAGTTTTTCCTTATCCACACCCATTCACCCCCGTTTCTCGTTTTCCTCTCGAAAGAAGAACTTCTCCGGGCGGTGGTTCACCTTTTCCTTCGGTGGGATCGATCCCCACCCCTTCCTCAAGCCATGGATGCCGGTATTGCCCCCTGTTTCTCTCTTGTTGCCTCTAGTTTTCAGATCTAAGTTCTTAGGGGCAATGGGCATGCATTCCATGATTTTGGCCAAATCAAGGCTTGAGTAGGATGGTGAACTCTTCTTTACTGTTAGGATTGAACTTTGATAGGACTATTTTTTATTTTAGCCTCTCCGGTAGTACCGGATCTGACACGGTGTGGTGGGAACTGTTGTTCCTCCACCCGGAGTGGTACTACCGCTTGCCATATACGGTACTACCGATGTGAGTGGTACTACCGCTTCCCATATGCGGTACTACCGATGCGAGCGGTACTACCGCTTCTCATATGCGGTAGTATCGCGGAGAGGCCATCCTCCATCATATTCCTATCAAAATTTGATTCTGTTTTGCTCTTTGTCTCGTGTCTTATGCTTGTTCGTTCTCTGTGTCTCTTGTGTGTGTGTGTTTGTCTTCAGGAGATGGCCCAACGGAACACCCTGCTCGTCGCATCAACCTCGGGCGCACCAGTTCAAAGCGTTGTCGCACCTCTGAGCAGCAGGCGGGTCTGCAAGTGGTTCTGTAGGGGCTCCATCGTCCAGTGTACCTCCGTCTCAGTCACAACAGTCGTTCAAGAGTACTGCAAAGAAGCCAGCTAAGAAGGCCAAGACTGTCACGGAGATGTCAAACAAGGAGTTCTGGGAGAGGCGTCGGCGCAATCCCTATGAGTTTGAGCAAGAGCCCACCCTTGTCAACCGGCCGTTCTGGAACCAGTTTCAGTATGCAACTTACTTTGATGTGATCAAGGCCAAGAAGAATCTCTTTGTCGATGTGCGCTCAATTGATATTGCTCATTTGGAGAAGGACACAACTTACTTCAGAGAAGCCCTGGAGATGTGTAACCAGGTGAACATTGTCAACATCGTAACATTCAAAAAGGACTTTGATGCTGATTTGGTGGCGCGGTTCTATGCCACTGTTCACCTTGGCACCGATGCAGAAAGGACTTTGATGTGGATGACTAATGGCAGGCGTCTGGCGGTTAAGTGGAAAGCTTTCATGGAACTTCTTGGTGTTGAAGATCTTGGTCTAGAGAGTTCGGTCGGCTTTCGACCTCATCACAATGCTACCTCCACTCACAAGCAGAATCTATGGCCATACTGCACTAAGAAGGTCAACCCTGAGACTCTGAAGGAGACGTATGAGCTGCCTATGTTTCTGGATATCCTTCATCGCATCTTCAGGGAGACACTTTTTCCTTGCATTGGGAACCAAGATATGGTCCACTCTTACCTTGTGGATATGCTTCTTTTCTGCCAGCATCAGAAGGAACGGAACACTGGAGAAACATTGGATATCTCTCATGTCATGTGGTCTGTACTGTTGTCTGCCATCTCAGAGCGTAAGTGTCTCATCTATGCTCCATATATCATGCTCCTCATTGAGAAGTCTTGGGAGCGCACCTACGAGGGGTACGCCCTACAGACTGGCGAGTTGGTCTCTCACGAGGTCAAGAGGCTTAGGAGGAAGGATCTCTGGAACACTCCGGTCACTCAGCCTGACATCCCAGCTGGTGTTGATGATTCTGAGGCAGAGTCCGGCCAGGATGATGATGATGATGAGTATATGCCATCTGGAGTTCAGCCCTCTTGGGCAAAGAAGCTTAAAAATAAGATGAAGAAGTTGTTCTGCATGGAGTCCCACGGTCAGTACATGGCCCATGTTTCTGAGAAGAAGTACAGGACTCGTCACAAGGAGCTTATGCGTCAGCTTGGTGCCACAGTTGCTAGCGGTTCTGAGGGCCGGATCATTGATGAGGACGACGTTCGGCAGCACTGTCACTGGACTGACTCTGACCCCGAGCAGCCCCCAACCGATGACGGAGGTGCAGATGACCCTGCAGCGGTGTGATGACGTTGTGCCTTTCTCTGCCCCTTTTCGGTGTCTCGATGCCAAAGGGGGAGAGGTGATTTGCGTATTGGTGTCTTTGTGTCTCGTGTGTTTAGGTGCTTTGCTTTTCTTTCTGGTTTGGTGTGTTCGTGAGACTCGGCTACTTTTCCTTGTGTGAGACCTATGCTATCTTATTTATGTCGAGTACTCTAGTAAGTGCTGCTTAATTCATGTTCTATCCTTTGCGCCTACTTTGTTGCCCGCTTATGTCTCCTCAATGATTAGATGATTATCGGATTATAAAATATAGGGTGAGCATTGATCCTAGAGTGTGTGCTTTGCATTCCACAAGCACTTCCTTTTTAGGCACACATCTAGGGGGGTTCATCTATATTTTGTAGTCCGTGGGGTTTGCTTACTCCTCATATATCTTTATATTATGTGCAAATCCCGTGTTGTCATCAATCCACCAAAAAGGGGGGATTGAAAGGGCATGTCCCTTCCTTTGTGGTTTTGGTGATTGATGATAATGTGTTTGCGGACTAATTGTGTGTGCCAAGTATTTCAGATACGAATCCAGAGGCACGAGACGGTTATCTACCCTCCGAGTTATCAGCTCAAGACGTGTTGTCGTGCTAGGCTTGTGTTTTGGTGGACTTGAGTCGTAGGAGACACCGTACTATCAAGGGGGGGTCCGCATTGGAAAGGCGAGGGTGGAATCATCACGTACACTCTATTTTTGCACCCTCATCTTCCCTCTTTTCCTTAAGGAGCTCCACTTCTTTCTGTGGGCGCGGTAGTACCGTAGCCAGGGCGGTAGTACCGCCTATATGCTCTAAGCGGTAGTAACGCTTGGGCTTATGCGCGGCAGTACCTCCGCGGCGATTCGGGACGAATTTTTCTCGTGTCGGGTTCTACGGTAGTAGCAACGGTAGTAGCAGCGGTAGTACCGCTTATAAGAGGTAGTACTGCTGCCACCACCGCGGCTACTACCGCTCCTTTCATCTGAGCCTCATCCCTAACACAGGACGGTAGTACCGCTGGGGGTCGCGGTAGTACCGCTGGCACCAGCGGTAGTACCGCTCTGTGCGGGCTGAGAAGAGAGTAACGGTTCACTCTTCTCCTCCACTATATAAAGGGTTCTTCTTCCTCTTGAACACTTACCTCTTCTCCCCCAAGCTCCATTGTTGCTCCAAAAGCTTATTTTCGCCCGATCTCTCTCCCTAGCCAATCAAACTTGTTGATTTTCTAGGGATTGGTTGAGAAGGCCCAGATCTACACTTTCACCAAGAGAAATTTGATCCCCCCACTAATCCCTTCCGGATCTTGTTACTCTTGGGTGTTTGAGCACCCTAGACGGTTGAGGTCAACTCGGAGCCATATCCATTGTGGTGAAGCTCCGTGGTTTCGTTGGGAGCCTCCAATTCAGTTGTGGAGAAAGCCCCAACCTTGTTTGTAAAGGTTCGGTCGCCGCCTTCAAGGGCACCAATAGTGGAATCACGGCATCTCGCATTGTGTGAGGGTGTGAGGATAATACGGTGGCCCTAGTGGCTTCTTGGGGAGCATTGTGCCTCCACACTGCTCCAACGGAGACGTACTTCCCCTCAAAGGGAAGGAACTTTGGTAACACATCCTCGTCTTCACCGGCTCCACTTTTGGTTATCTCTATCCTTTACTTGTGCAAGCTTTAGTGTGTTGGTATCTTGTGCTTCCTTGCTTACTTATCCTTGTTGCATCATATAGGTTTAATTTGGTCACTGTTGCTCACCTAGTTGCATATCTAGACAACCTATTTTGTTCCTAAGTTTAATTTGGTCAAAGAAAAGCTAAAATTGTTAGTTGCCTATTCACCACCCCCCCCCC
>LR738709.1:530550664-530591530 GCA_902687465.1 Secale cereale | reverse complement strand
GGTTAAGATAACCAACTTCTGCGACAAACAACTATACATAAGAGGTACTGATACATAGTATACTGAATAACAAGCATGCGGTTCCACTTTTACATAAGCATTTCATAACGACGATTATGATACACAGGACAGGAGTACCTTCATTTTAGGCAAAGCAATGTAAGTAAATAGAAATAACAAAGAACAACTTCAGCCCCCACCTTTCTTCACATGCCTGTATTGCAACCATTTAGCAATGATAGTAGAAAAAGAAACGCAGAGAAGGAATTGAGGTACAAAGTATCCTATATAATCCAAACATCACAAGTCACTTAATTAGGACAATAATAAGCATGCAGGTTTGCTTTCCTTCACCACCTGAATCTAAACAATAGCACAAAGCACACTCAACATTACATGTATAATAGTCTTCCTTCTTCAGGAAATTCATGAAATACATTGGCCAACTGCAGAGTCAGAGTTTTGTCCTTGGGCGTACTGCACTATCGTTAGGTTGATGAATATGAATCTTTGATGAATATGAACCATCTAGCAACTAGAGCAACCAGATCACAAGAGCTAAATATGGCTGTGACCTGTGAGACAGAGAAGGAACCTTGAACTCACCCCTCTCGCAGGCGTCCGGTGAGGAGGGAGCGGCGTGAACGGTGGCCGGAGGAGGGAGCGGCGCGAGCGGCAGCCGGAGGAGGGAGCGGCGCAAGCGGTGGCCTGAGGAGGGCGAGCGGCGGCCGGTGATGGGGAGCGGCGCGAGCGGCGTCCGGAGGAGCGGAGGACGGCCGGAGGAGGGCGAGCGGGGCCGGAGAAGGGTCGGCGGCGAGGCGTTCTGCCTAGCCGAGCGGCGGCGCTGCGCTGGGCGAGCGGCGGCGCTGCGCTGGGCGAGCGGCGCGATGGGGGAGGAGGCGTGCGAGGTGGGGTGGGGAGGAGGGATCTGGTGCGGGGGGGTAAGTTTTTTTTTCGTGGGCCCAGGCAAACTAACCCAAATAAGCCCCTCTAGTGTGGGCTAGTTTTTTGGGGTGGGTTAGATCCAACTAACCCAAACTAACCCATCATGTTTGGATCCTTTTGGGTTATTTGGGCTCCAACTAACCAAAACTAACTCTAACCTAGTGATCCAAACAGGGCCAATGGCCCTGTTTGGATACTCTAACTCGGTTAGAGGTTAGAGTTAGATTTTAACTCTGAACTAACTCTGAACTAACTCTAACCAAAAAGCTGTTTGGATCGTAGGGTTAGATTGAAAATAAATGCTCCTTTTCAATCATTTGACTACTCTAGACCCAATTTCCTGTCGGATTTGGTGTGGCCAGCTTTTGTGTGGCCTCCTCCCGCTCACAATTTACATAAACAAATTATCTTCACAAATCAAGGGTCCAAATCATGATAAATTTTATTTTGTCCATACAAATGAGATGTCCCACACAAACATACAAGTCGCCATTGAAGCTTCACAAAAAAAAGTTACACTCCATGAAACAAAGCATGAGCTAATTCATCACGGAAGGCATTCATGTTGATATCTTCAACAAGAGGTTCATCTTCTGGCCATGCAGATGCAGAAGAACTAGGCATTGGATTATAATTGTCATCGGCATCGCAGGCATCAAATTCCCTATCCGCAATTCTGCTCTCTCGAATGAAATTATGAAGAGCCATACAAGCAACAATAATTCTAGTTTGCTTGCTCTCTGGAAATTTTGGCATGTTCAATAAAATCCTAAATTTCATCTTCAACACTCCAAAGGATCGCTCAACGACATTCCTAACTTTAGCATGTGCATGGTTGAAGGTTTCTTTCATACCTTGTGGCGGCGGGCCGTTTTGCCATTGTTGCACATGGTACCTTGTACATCTGTATGGTGAAAGGTAGCCCGGCCGGTTTGGGTATCCCGCATCAACCACATAATACTTCCCTACATATCGTGAAAGGCACACAATGAGACTTAAATGAACAAGTGTAATTGGATAAAAAATGTTGCAAGACAATTCAAGTAGCAAACCTGGTGGTGGATGTGGAAATTTGTGATGATGAGTAGTTATGGCATCTTTGAAAACTCTCATGTCATGTGCTGAACCAGGCCATCCCGACATCACAAATGTAAATCTCATATCAAAATCACAAACAGCAAGCACATTCTGACTGGTTTCATTGTGCCTGTTCAAGTATGGAACCCTCTTGCTCTTATCCACCACAACATTCACATGTGTCCCATCTATAGCTCCTATGCAGTCATTGAAGTGTGGCCAGAATGTTGGATTTTCTAAGCTTGGGTGCACCTCTGAAAATGTTGGGTCCTTGGGTACAATTATGTCATGTGCTAACCCGAGGAGGCATGTCAAAACTCTGTTAAATGTCCTACTTACTGTCTCCATAGACCTCCTAAAACGGTTCTCAGCCTGCCTAACTGACTGTGGTGATCCAACAATCCATAAAAACATAGCTAAAGCCTCTACAGATGTCATTTTTGTAGTGGACTTCAAGCCATATGATTGCACCAAAGTATTATGTAGCCTGTTAAACAAAGGTCTCTCAACCCTAAACATATTATAGCATTGGGTATCTCGGGCTAGTGTCTCATGCACCCAATCGATTCCAGAATATCCACTGACCCTCCTAGGTAGTTTCAGAAAGTAGTTATCAGAGTACATACCCAAGATAGGAACCAACTTCAAGATTAAATTCTCGGACTGCACCAAATTGTTGAGGCACATGGATATGATCTCATCCTCACTTGTGCTACCTCCATCATATTCTTCTTCCTCGGTCATGGGGACATGATCTTCTTCCTGCTTCAACACATGTACCAGATTGTCAACACATAGCATAAAACTTGAAGGAATGTAAGCAAATGAAATTAATTCAGCCCGCAGATAAAACAAAATAGGTTCAACACAGATAATAGTTCAACACCTCACAAACACATGATAGGTTCAACATACAACAATTTAAATAGGTTCAACATCTTAACACACACTCCAGAACTACTCCAAATTGTTGTCCCTGCACCATTTCTTGAAGTAACCCAACCTAAGCTCAGGAGTTAATAGGCCACAAAAGAACTCCCTTTGGTACTCCGATTCAAACATCTTGGACATAGCATAGACAGAGTCAATTGTTTGCTCAACGCCACACTCAAATGCCAGCTCCTGACACCTCTTCACGGAAAATGCAGCCTTCTCATTTGCACGTTTCTGCATTTGCTTAGTGTTGGCTGCGACAGACTCCTTGTAGGTATTGGCTATGTCCTTGACAATCTTCACCATTGGGCTCTTGGTCTTCTTCAATGGACTAGTCAAAGTGCTTGAAGTGCTTAATGACCTCTTGCCCTTCTGGCTCCTCTGGTTGCTTGTACTTGTAGGTGTTCCTTGCAACTCCTCTTCTTCCTCTTCCGCCCTTGCATCTTGCCCTTGATTCTGACCATAATCATCTCCAGGCACAAAGGCTGTGCTTCCATCCACGGTGCAACCTCTGAACAATTGATCAAGCAGCTCCTCATTTGCTGGAGGACCCCACTGCAACTTCCTTAGGTATGGTTTCTTCTGCAGGATAGTGAAAATGTAAAACTAGTTAGGATATGAGAGCACACTTCAGAATCCATCTACTATATTATTAAAATGTGTCATCCTGTATGTGCAGCCAAGAAAAAGTGGGTTCAAATTAGAACAAACAAGATTTAAAAATAGTACAGTGCAACCCAGCCTAGCATATGAAACATATGTACAGTGGGTTCAAATCTGATACACTGATTGTACAGTGGGTTCACATTTTGAGTAAATTTTGTTGCCGCTGACCAAAATAAGCACAACCCAGCCTAGCATATGAAACATATGTACAGTATGTAGTTGAGTCATATCTAGCTAGCCTTAGTGAAAAGTGTACCTCTGTGTGTGTTAGCCAGAACGCAGAGTCGGCATCAATAGTTCCATCTGGTTTCCTCCCCAATCCTGTGTGCACTTGCATGTATCGCCAAAAGGAGTGGATGTTTTTTAGTACGATTATCTGGTTCTTCACCTGCACACGGGAATACACCAACCCCCTTCTAGCAAGCAAGCCGTCCATAACAGCTTGGTACCCTTCAGCAGTCATTGTTACACCATTATACGTTCCTGCTGCACGTTGCTCAATGCACAATTCTAACAAGCAAGCACTATTAGCATCATTCCATTGAGCTCGATTGGTTTGGCTCACCGAGGGACCTCCGGAGCTCGCAAACTCCTCCACGTCGTCCTCCAACTCTTCATCACCATTGTCGAAGGGAGAGCCAGAGCCGAATGCTTGCGCACGGACGGCACTCCTCGGTGCCCGGCGGCTGGGTGCCGCGGCAGCCGAGTTGGCGCGCTGTCGAACGTCTCCGCCACTGAACGTCGTGCTGGTGCGCTGGTTACGGCGGCTGGGTACCGCGGCGGCCGAGTTGGCGCGCTGTCGAACACCGCCGCCTGCCCCCGATGACGACCCGCCAAGGAACACGCCACCGTTTCCTCCTCCGCGACCGGCCGCCGCCGTCGAGGAGCCGCCAAAGTTCAGTCGCCGGGCGTAGGGTGGGCGATAAGGAGGGAGCCCGGAGCCCCTGGCTCGCCCAGGGAGGAGCTCGTCATCGTTGCTCTGGAGGAAGGCTCCGTAGAGCCCAAGCCCCGGGAACCCCTCCGACACCGGCGCTTGTGAGTTGAGGTCGAGATCGACATGGGTAGCAGGGCCGCTTGTCGATGGCTGCGAACCCCACACGTCGAAGCCGTCTCCATCCATCGCGGTTGCTCTGTCCCAAGCTATACTACCTGCACTAGAAGAGAAGAATTAGTAGCACATCCAGGAAAGCG
Organism: Secale cereale; assembly: GCA_902687465.1. Lineage (NCBI taxonomy): Eukaryota > Viridiplantae > Streptophyta > Magnoliopsida > Poales > Poaceae > Secale > Secale cereale. The sequence continues at coordinate 530,586,718 of LR738709.1, read as the reverse complement.
CAATGGAAAAACACAGAAAGAAGAGAGTAAGGAGACCGGAGTAATATTAGGGATCACACAAAAAGATGGATAAAATATATGGGTTAAGATAACCAACTTCTGCGACAAACAACTATACATAAGAGGTACTGATACATAGTATACTGAATAACAAGCATGCGGTTCCACTTTTACATAAGCATTTCATAACGACGATTATGATACACAGGACAGGAGTACCTTCATTTTAGGCAAAGCAATGTAAGTAAATAGAAATAACAAAGAACAACTTCAGCCCCCACCTTTCTTCACATGCCTGTATTGCAACCATTTAGCAATGATAGTAGAAAAAGAAACGCAGAGAAGGAATTGAGGTACAAAGTATCCTATATAATCCAAACATCACAAGTCACTTAATTAGGACAATAATAAGCATGCAGGTTTGCTTTCCTTCACCACCTGAATCTAAACAATAGCACAAAGCACACTCAACATTACATGTATAATAGTCTTCCTTCTTCAGGAAATTCATGAAATACATTGGCCAACTGCAGAGTCAGAGTTTTGTCCTTGGGCGTACTGCACTATCGTTAGGTTGATGAATATGAATCTTTGATGAATATGAACCATCTAGCAACTAGAGCAACCAGATCACAAGAGCTAAATATGGCTGTGACCTGTGAGACAGAGAAGGAACCTTGAACTCACCCCTCTCGCAGGCGTCCGGTGAGGAGGGAGCGGCGTGAACGGTGGCCGGAGGAGGGAGCGGCGCGAGCGGCAGCCGGAGGAGGGAGCGGCGCAAGCGGCGGCCTGAGGAGGGCGAGCGGCGGCCGGTGATGGGGAGCGGCGCGAGCGGCGTCCGGAGGAGCGGAGGACGGCCGGAGGAGGGCGAGCGGGGCCGGAGAAGGGTCGGCGGCGAGGCGTTCTGCCTAGCCGAGCGGCGGCGCTGCGCTGGGCGAGCGGCGGCGCTGCGCTGGGCGAGCGGCGCGATGGGGGAGGAGGCGTGCGAGGTGGGGTGGGGAGGAGGGATCTGGTGCGGGGGGGTAAGTTTTTTTTTCGTGGGCCCAGGCAAACTAACCCAAATAAGCCCCTCTAGTGTGGGCTAGTTTTTTGGGGTGGGTTAGATCCAACTAACCCAAACTAACCCATCATGTTTGGATCCTTTTGGGTTATTTGGGCTCCAACTAACCAAAACTAACTCTAACCTAGTGATCCAAACAGGGCCAATAACATGCTTTTACACGCTGACTAGGATCTTTTCAAACTAATAACTTCCTCTTTGATTTTTATGGGATGGGCCTCTACTCTCTCTTAATAACCAATCAAAACCCACCTTTATGTAAAAGTTTGTATCTTTTCGTACGTGTAGCATTACTCCTGGCTCGCGTGCAGGGAGAGAAGGGGGAAATATGGAGCGGGAGCGGAGCTCCTCCGCCGCACCCACTTGTGGTCGAGTCGAGCCCGGGCAGCGAAAGGGGAAATGTGGCTGGCTCTAAAAAAAATCATGAGGTAGGGCGTGTTCGAGAGCTCTCCAGCTCCTGGCTCCTCCAACTCCAGGTCAAGAGTTGAACCGAACGGTCAAACTCCTGAAGTTTCATTAGAGGAGTTGGCTATTTTCTCAGTACAAAATGTGAGGAGTCGAGGAGCTGGGAAATCGGCGCTCCACCAAAACAGAAAACCTGGAGTTGTCAAATATTACTGTGTAATGCCACCGCCAAGTGAATTGCAAGATAACAGTTCGCTCTGTTTCCTCCCCTCGTCTCCTCGTGACCTCATCCCTTCATGGGCCAGGGGTATAAATGGGCTGCAAAACTAATGGGCCAGTCACCTAAATTGGTCTTCAGCCAGGTTTAGCGACCAGAAGTAAAAGCTGTCGAGGCGAACATATGGCTAACTCCAGGGTTTTTAACAAGAAGTTGGCTATTGGTTTTGGGTTGTGGAGTTGTGAAGTTTGAGGTCGTGGAGGGTTACCGAACACGCCCGTAGTCAGTCCAACGAACAATCGCATATGCTCACTTATTCCTATAAACGCACACAAGGACACCTTGTCATATGAGCACCTTCGAGATACTGAGCCGACACAACATTTTAAAATTGACAATTGACGAAAATGTCTCCTCCCACTAGGCAAACATCATCGACAAGGCTGAAAAATATCCACAAAAAATATGATCGCCAGTGTCAAGCTTGAAAGTGTGGCTGGTTGTATCACGCTTTTTTTACTCCCTCTGTCTCAAAATAAGTGTCTCAACTTTGTACTAATTTTAGTATGAGAAAAATTCACTACAGGTCACCAAACTTGCACTGGCGTTAGCTTTAGTCCCTGTGGTTACAAATATCCGCAATACGGTCACCAAACTTGCTCTAAGGGGTCACATACGGTCCATTCTACGGTTTCTTATACGTATGCGCTGATCTGGCCTGAGTCAACCCGTGCCACGTGTGCGCTGACTGCCATGTCCTCTTGCCCGGTGGAATACGCAGGGAACCAGGTTTTTTTTTTGCAAAACTGGCAGTTATTAAAAGATCCTCACCTGGTCGGATCGAGCCACCTGGTCGGGTCGGACCGAGCCACTCTCTCCCTGCTTCTCCTTCTCCCCTGCTTCTCCTTCTCCTGGTTCGTCGTCGCTGCCGAGGTGGTTCGTCGTCTCCGGCGTGGGCAAGCGTGGCGACGGCACCATGAGCTCGTCGTCGGACGCTGCGCCGCCGCCGTCCGCGCCATTTGGGAGGGGCCTGCTTGACGTCCCTCTCGCACCGACGCGGCGTGACGAGCATGCCTCGCCGCCCCTCTATGGTACGTCCCCGTCGCCGGCAGGTTCTGTACTCGATTTGTCCATGAAAGCTCCGGGGAAGAGCTTGCGTTCGAGTCAATTGCGCACAGGTGCTAGGGTTTGGGCTATTTCTATCCCTTTTGCCACGGATGGTGTAGGGTTTTAGCAGCGGACGTTCAGCAGGGCCGTAGATCAAAGCTAGGGTTTCTGATGGGCTATGGATGTTGTATTTGGAGATGATCTAGGGTTTGCAGAGCAAAATTAGGGTTTGATTTTGGAGCATGCAAGGGGAAGGCCATGCTCGCTTCTCCCCTGTTTCTTTGGTTTATATGATTTTGGAGCATGGTTGTTGATGATGATACGAAGATGATCGTTTTGTGCATGAGATGATCGTTTTGCCCATGAAAGATCATATATTTGTTCTGTGTAGGCCATGAATCCGTGCTTTCTTTCCGCAACATGTATGAAATTTGCTCTGTAAGATAACTGAATTTAGTACAATAACTGAATATTGACACCGACCATTAATCAGTTACATTACTTTAGTTTACTGCTTGTTTTGGTCCAATTACATTACTTTACTGGTTGCTCAGTACCCTTTGTTAGGTCCTGCTTAATCAATTAACTTAGCTACTGGTGGTTTGATACAGTAACTGGACTTTTGGAGTTAACTGAATATTTTTAGCTTGACTGAACATTCATAAATGTCTCTGTTTATCTTGTCTGAACATTGCAACTTTGAATGTTTTGCAGGACCCCTAAGCAACCATTTCTCTGTTGAGGTCATACATGGTGGGTATTTCCTTTGTGCAGGCAAGCATAGGGATTACCACAAAGGCCACTCCATTTGGTATGACTACTGTGACATAGATAACTGGACACCTACTGTTGTTGCTAGTCTGGTTGAGGAAATTGGGTATGAGTTTGAGGGCAGGATCAGGGTTTATTGGTGTGTTCCTGGATTGACAGTGTATAGGAATGGATTAAGAGAGATTAAGATAGGGACAACACTATGACAGAAAACATGAAGGATTGTGTTCTGAATGGCAACCACTTCCAACAAATTTTCCTTGATCATGATGAGAGCATGAGATCATTTATATCTCATGTTCCTGTTCACTCTGATGATGAGGATCCTCCAATTGCCAAGTTCAGTGGCATTAGGCTAAAAAAGGAGAGGGCACACCAACATCAAGAGGAGCAGGCACAAAAGCAGCAAGAGGAGCAGGCTGAGCTCCCTCAAGTGGAACAGGAGCTGCCTCAGCATGATCAAGAGCATGATCAAGATCATGAGCAATATGAAGCAGAGTCAGAAAGTGGAGCAGAGTCAGAAGAAGATGATTTCATACCAAGTCCACCCCACCCAGGAACTTCTTACCTTTCATCTCAGTTTGGGTTTAGGGCCAAGAAATCATCTAGGTGTTTGAACATGGATGCAGCAGACATAGTTGGTTGTTCAGTAATGCAGGATTCAGATGAAGATTACATTCCACAATTTGTTGATTCAGACATTGATCTGCAAGATGATGATGACTTGTTTGACAAAAATGTTGATTGTGACAAAGGCAAAGGTAAAGCAGTCCAAGAAGAAGCTGATGATCCTACTGAAGATGTGGACATGTGTTTGCCTTCATCTGATGAAGATAAGGTTAAGCTGAATTTCAAAAGTTTTAGAGAAGAGGACCTGGCTAAACCAGAGTTCAAAGTGGGTCAGACATTTGCTAGTGTTGAGTTACTGAGGAGGGCTATCAAGGGTATAGCTGTCATGAAAGGGTTGACATCAAGTGCCCTAGAAATGATAGGAAAAGAGTTAAAGGCATTTGTGAATATGGGTGTCCATGGTCTTTGTATGCATCATTTGATGGGAGAATCAACTGCTTCATGATCAAGAAGTATAACCCAAATCATACCTGCATAAAGAAATGGAGTGTCAAGTCATTCACTGCTCCCTTCATGGCAGGAAAGTATCTTGATTCATCCAGAGCAGATGAAAACATGAACATGAAGAATTTTTCAAGGGTTGTTCAGAAGGACTGGAACATGACAACCACAAGGAGCGAACTTAGAAGGGCCAGGAGACTAGTGAAGAAAGTCATTGAAGGAGATGAGTTAGAGCAGTATAACAGTATGTGGGATTATGCAGCAGAATTCAAAAGATCAAACCCAGGCAGCTCTTTCTATGTAGGTGTCAATGATGGCATATTTGGAAGTTGTTATTTCTCTTTGGATGCCTGGAAAAGGGGTTTCATGCAAGCCTGTAGGCCTGTCATTTGTTTGGATGGATGCCACCTGAAGACAAAGTATGGAGTTGTTATGTTGTGTGCTGTTGGCATGGATCCTAATGACTGCATTTACCCTCTAGCTTTTGTTGTTGTTGTTGGGGAACGTTGCATGGAAAACAAAAAAATTTCCTCTACGTTCACCAAGATCAATCTAGTAGATGCAACTACGAGGGGAGAGTAGGATCCACATACCCTTGTAGATCGCTAAGCGGAAGCGTTGTGAACGCGGATGATGGAGTCGTACTCGCCGCGATTCAGATCGCCGAAGATCCTAGCACCGAAGCAACGGTGCCTCCGCGTTCTTCACACGTACGGCTCGGGGACGTCTCCTCCTTCTTGATCCAGCAAGGGGTGGAGGAGAGGTTGATGGAGAACCGGCAGCACGACGGCGTGGTGGTGGTGGTGATGGAGGATTCCAGCAGGGCTTCGCCTAAGCTCCGCGGGAGAAGAAGATATTACGGGAGAGGGAGGGCAGCACCGAGGCACGGACTTGTGTATGCTGCCCTCCCTTTGCCTCACTATATATAGGGGGGGTGGAGAGGTGAGGGGCGCCCTAGGGTTTCCCCCAGGGGCCGGCGGCCAGGGCAAGGGGAGGGGGCGGCGGCCAAGGCAGGGGGGGGCGGCGGCCAGGGCCAGGCCCTAGGGTTTCCCCCCCTAGGTGCCTTGCCCCCCATTCCAAAGGGGTGCGGCTGCCCTAGGGGGTCCCACCCCCTTAGCCGCATGAGGAGAGGGCCCAGGGGGGGCGCACAGCCCCTTGAGGGCTGTGGTGTCCCCCCTTGTGGCCCATTAGGCCCAGAACTTCTTCCGGACCCCCCGAAAACCTTTCCGGTACTCCGCCGATTTCCCGATGCTCCCCGGAACACTTCCGGACTCCGAAACCTTTCATCCTATATATCAATCTTCGTCTCCGGACCATTCCGGAGACCCTCGTCATGTCCGGGATCTCATCCGGGACTCCGAACAACCTTCGGTAACCATACACTTTTCTCACTAACAACCCTAGCGTCACCGAACGTTAAGTGTGTAGACCCTGCGGGTTCGGAAACCATGTAGACATGACCGAGACACTCCCAGGTCAATAACCAATAGCGGGATCTGGATACCCATATTGGTTCCCACATGTTTCTCGATGATCTCATCGGATGAACCACGATGTCAAAGATTCAGGCAATCCCGTATACAGTTCCCTTTGTCTCGTCGGTATGTTACTTGCCCGAGATTCGATCGTCGGTATCTCTATACCTAGTTCAATCTCGTTACCGGCAAGTCTCTTTACTCGTTACCGTAATACATAATCCCGTGACCAACTACTTAGTCACTTTGAGCTCATTGAGATGACGTATTACCGAGTGGGCCCGGAGATACCTCTCCGTCACACGGAGTGACAAATCCCAGTCTCGATCCATGTCAACTCAACAGACACCCTCGGAGATACCTGTAGAGTACCTTTATAGTCACCTAGTTACGTTGTGACGTTTGGCACACACAAAGCACTCCTACGGTGTCAGTGAGTTACATGATCTCATGGTCATAGGAACTTATACTTGACATGCAGAAAACTATAGCGATAACTGACACGATCAAAAGCTATGTTTACGTTTGGGTCTCGTCCATCACATCATTCTCCTAATGATGTGATCCCGTTATCAAATGACAACTCATGTCTATGACCTGGAAACCGCGGTCATCTTTGATCAACGAGCTAGTCCTGTAGAGGCTCACTAGGGACACAAAGTCTGTCTATTCATCCACACGTGTATTTGAGTTTCCAATCAATACAGTTATAGCATGGATAATAAACGATTATCATGAACAAGGAAATATAATAATAACTCTTTTATTATTGCCTCTAGGGCATATTTCCAACAGTCTCCCACTTGCACTAGAGTCAATAATCTAGTATTACAAGGTAACGAATCTAACACCCATAGAGTCTTGGTGTTGATCGTGCTTAGCCCGTGGAAGAGGCTTAGTCAACGGATCTGCAACATTCAAATCCGTGTGCACTTTGCAAATGTTTATGTCCTCCTCCTTGACTGAATCGCGGATGGAATTGAAGCGTCGCTTTATGTGTCTGGTCCTCTTGTGAAACCTTGGTTCCTTGGCTAGAGCAATGGCACCAGTGTTGTCACAGAACAGAGTCATTGGGTTCAGTGCACTAGGCACAACTCCAAGATCTGTCATGAACTCCTTCATCCAGACACCTTCCTTAGCCGCCTCCGAGGCAGCTATATACTCCGCTTCACATGTAGAATCAGCTACCACGCTTTGCTTGGAACTGCACCAGCTTACCGCTCCCCCGTTGAGAATATATACGTATCCGGTTTGTGACTTAGAGTCATCCGGATCAGTGTCAAAGCTTGCATCGACGTAACCCTTTACGACGAGCTCTTGATCACCTCCATAAACGAGAAACATATCCTTAGTCCTTTTCAGGTACTTTAGGATATTCTTGACCGCTGTCCAGTGATCCATACCAGGATTACTCTGAAACCTTCCGGCCATACTTATGGCAAGGCTAACATCTGGTCTTGTGCACAACATTGCATACATGATAGAGCCTATGGCTGAAGCATAGGGGACGACACTCATCTTTTCTCTATCATCCGCAGTCACTGGGCATTGAGTCTTACTCAACTTCGTACCTTGCAATACCGGCAAGAACCCCTTCTTGGATTGATCCATTTTGAACTTCTTCAAAACTTTATCAAGGTATGTGCTTTGTGAAAGTCCTATCAAGCGTCTTGATCTATCTCTATAGATCTTGATGCCCAATATGAAAGCAGCTTCACCAAGATCTTTCATCGAAAAACTCTTGTTCAAATACCCCTTCACGCTATCCAAAAATTCTATATTGTTTCCAATCAGCAATATGTCATCCACATATAATATTAGAAACGCTATAGAGCTCCCACTCACTTTATTGTAAATACAAGCTTCATTGGAAACTTGTATAAACCCAAACGCTTTGATCACCTCATCAAAGCGAAGATTCCAACTCCGAGATGCTTGCACCAGCCCATAAATGGAACGCTGAAGCCTGCATACTTTGTCAGCATTCTCTGGATCGACAAAACCTTCTGGTTGCATCATATACAACTCTTCCTTAAGAAAACCGTTAAGGAATGCTGTTTTGACATCCATCTGCCAAATTTCATAATCGAAATATGCAGCTATTGCTAACATGATTCGGACGGATTTAAGCATCGCTACGGGTGAGAAAGTCTCATCGTAGTCAATCCCTTGAACTTGTGAAAAACCCTTTGCCACAAGTCGAGCTTTATACACGGTGACATTACCGTCAGCGTCCGTCTTCCTCTTAAAAATCCATTTATTCTGAATGGCCTTCCGCCCTTCAGGTAATACTTCCAAAGTCCATACTTTGTTTTCATACATGGATCCCATCTCGGATTTCATGGCCTCTAACCATTTGTCGGAATCCGGGCCCACCATTGCTTCTCCATAGCTCGTAGGTTCACCGTTGTCTAACAACATGACCTCTAAGACAGGGTTACCATACCACTCAGGTGCAGTGCGTACCCTTGTCGACCTACGAGGTTCGGTAGTAACTTGATCAGAAGCTTCTTGATCATCATCATTGGCTTCCTCTTCAACCTCTGCAGGCTCCACAAAAACATCTTTCTGTGCTGCGCTACTTTCTGGTTGAAGCAGAGGTTCAATAACCTCATCAAGTTCTACCTTCCTCCCACTCAATTCTTTCGAGAGAAACTCTTTCTCGAGAAAGGACCCGTTCTTAGCGACAAACACTTTGCTCTCGGATCTGAGATAGAAGGTGTACCCAACTGTTTCTTTTGGGTATCCTATGAAGACACATTTGTCCGCTTTGGGTTCGAGCTTTTCTGGCTGAAGCCTTTTGACATAAGCATCGCAACCCCAAACCTTGAGAAAAGACAACCTCGGTTTCTTACCAAACCACAGTTCATACGGTGTTGTCTCAACGGACTTAGATGGAGCCCTATTTAAAGTGAATGCAGCTGTCTCTAACGCATATCCCCAAAACGATAGTGGCAAATCGGCAAGAGACATCATAGAACGCACCATATCTAATAGGGTTCGATTACGACGTTTGGACACACCATTACGCTGTGGTGTTCCAGGTGGCGTCAACTGTGAAACAATTCCACATTTTCTTAAGTGATCACCAAACTCATAACTCAGATATTCTCCCCCTCGATCAGATCGTAGGAACTTGATCTTCTTGTTACGATGATTTTCAACTTCACTCTGAAATTGCTTGAACTTTTCAAAAGTTTCAGACTTATGCTTCATCAAGTAAATATACCCATATCTACTTAAGTCGTCAGTGAAGGTGAGAAAATAACGATATCCACCGCGCGCCGTTACACTCATCGGACCGCACACATCAGTATGTATGATTTCCAATAAGTCACTTGCCCGTTCCATTGTCCCTGAAAACGGGGTTCTTGTCATCTTGCCCATGAGGCACGGCTCGCACGTGTCAAGTGATTCAAAATCAAGAGACTCCAAAAGTCCATCAGCATGGAGCTTCCTCATGCGTTTTACGCCGATATGACCGAGACGGCAGTGCCACAAGAAAGTGGTATTATCATTATCTACTCTACATCTTTTGGCATCAATGTTATGAACATGTGTATCATCATTATCGAGATTCAATAAGAATAAACCCCTAACTTCGGGTGCATGACCATAAAAGATATTACTCATATAAATAGAACAACCATTATTCTCTGACTTAAATGAGTAACCGTCTCGCAATAAACAAGATCCAGATATAATGTTCATGCTTAACGCAGGCACTAAATAACAATTATTCAGGTTCATAACTAATCCCGATGGTAATCGAAGAGCGAGCGTGCCGACGGCGATCACATCAACCTTGGAACCGTTTCCCACACGCATCGTCACTTCGTCCTTCGCCAGCCTCCGTTTATTCCGCAGTTCCTGTTTAGAGTTGCAAATGTGAGCAACCGAACCGGTATCAAATACCCAGGCACTACAACGAGAGTTGGTAAGGTACACATCAATAACATGTATATCACATATACCTTTGTTGTTGTTGGCCCCCTTCTTGTCCGCCAGATACTTGGGGCAGTTCCGCTTCCAGTGGCCGTTCCCCTTGCAATAGAAACACTCAGTCTCTGGCTTGGGCCCAGCCTTGGGTTTCTTCACTGGATTAGCAACTGCTTTGCCACCCTTCTTAGAGTTACCCTTCTTGCCCTTGCCATTCTTCTTGAAACTGGTGGTCTTATTGACCATCAACACTTGATACTCCTTCTGGATGTCTGCCTCAGCGACTTTCAGCATCGAAAACAGCTCGGCGATGGTCTTGTTCATCCTTTGCATGTTATACTGCTGCACGAAGCTCTTGTAGCTTGGAGGGAGTGACTGGAGAATTCTGTCAATGATAGCCTCATCCGGGAACACAAGTCCCAGATCAGCTATGCGGGTATAGTACCCAGACATCTTCAGTAAGTGCTCACTGACAGACGAATTCTCCTCCATCTTGCAAGCGAAGAATTTATCGGTGGTCTCATACCTCTCGATCTTAGCATTCTTCTCAAAGATGAACTTCAACTCCGTGTACATCTCATATGCACCATGACGTTCAAAACGCCTTTGAAGTCCTCCTTCCAAGCCATACAACATGGCACACTGCACTATCGAATAGTCATCCGAACGCGTCTGCCAAACGTTCATAACGTCTGCAGAGGCTCCAGGAGCGGGGGGGTCACCTAGCGGTGCATTTAGGACATAAACCTTTTGGGCAGCTGTGAGGATGATCCTCAGATTGCGGAGCCAGTCCACAAAGTTGCTCCCGTCATCTTTCAGTTTAGCTTTCTCTAGGAACGCATTAAAATTCAGGGGAGCTACTGCGCGAGCCATCTACAACCAAAAATTTGCAAAGACATTTTAGACTATTGTTCATGATAAGTGAGTTATTACCTAATCAAATTATTTATAACTCCCACTCAAACTGACATCCCTCCGGTCATTCGAGCGTGACATGATCCAAATTCACCAACCCAAGTCCGATCATCACGTGAGATGAGGTGGTGTCAATGGTGAACATCAACATGTTGATCATATCTACTATATGACTCATGCTCGACCTTTCGGTCCTCCGTGTTCCGAGGCCATGTCTGTACATGCTAGGCTCGTCAAGTCTAACCCGAGTGTTCTGCACGTGCAAAACTGGCTTGCACCCGTTGTATGCGAACGTAGAGTCTATCACACCCGATCATCACGTGGTGCTTCGAAACGACGAACCTTCGCAACGACGCACACTCGGGGGGAACACAATTTTATCTTGAAATTTTAGTGAAGGATCATCTTATAATGCTACCGTCGTCCTAAGCAAAATAAGATGCATAAAAGGATTAACATCACATGCAAATCATAAGTGACATGATATGGCCATCAACTCGTGCTTTTGATCTCCATCTCCAAAGCACCGGCATGATCTCCATCGTCACCGGCGCCACACCATGATCTCCATCATCATGATCTCCATCATCGTGTCGCCATCGGGGTTGTCGGCGCCCACCATGCTCTTACTACTATTGCTACCGTTTAGCGATAAAGTAAAGCATTACAAAGCGCTTAATGATTGACACGCAGGTCATACAAAAATTAAAGACAACCCTATGGCTCCTGCCGGTTGCCGTATGCATCGACATGCAAGTCGATATTAACTATTACAACATGATCATCTCATACATCAAATATAATTCATCATGTCATTGGCCATATCATATCACAAGCATACCCTGCAAAAACAAGTTAGACGTCCTCTAATTTGTTGTTGCATGTTTTACGTGGCTGCTATGGGTATCTAGCAAGAACGCTTCTTACCTACGCAAAACCACAACGGTGATATTCAAGTTGCTATTTAACCTTCTACAAGGACCGCCTTGTTCTATTCCGATTCAACTAAGATAGGAGAGACAGACACCCGCCAGCCATCTTATGCAACAAAAGTCACATGTCTGTCGATGGAACCGGTCTCATGTACGTGGACATGTAAAGTTGGTCCGGGCCGCTTCATCCTATAATACCGCTGAATCAAGAAAGACTAAGGAGGGCAGCAATTTAAACATCAACGCCACAAACCCTTTTGTGTTCTACTCGAGAAAGCATCTACGCAAGATCCTAGCTCTGATACCACTGTTGGGGAACGTTGCATGGAAAACAAAAATTTTTCCTCTACGTTCACCAAGATCAATCTAGTAGATGCAACTACGAGGGGAGAGTAGGATCCACATACCCTTGTAGATCGCTAAGCGGAAGCGTTGTGAACGCGGATGATGGAGTCGTACTCGCCGCGATTCAGATCGCCGAAGATCCTAGCACCAAAGCAACGGTGCCTCCGCGTTCTTCACACGTACGGCTCGGGGACGTCTCCTCCTTCTTGATCCAGCAAGGGGTGGAGGAGAGGTTGATGGAGAACCGGCAGCACGACGGCGTGGTGGTGGTGGTGATGGAGGATTCCAGCAGGGCTTCGCCTAAGCTCCGCGGGAGAAGAAGATATTACGGGAGAGGGAGGGCAGCACCGAGGCACGGACTTGTGTATGCTGCCCTCCCTTTGCCTCACTATATATAGGGGGGGTGGAGAGGTGAGGGGCGCCCTAGGGTTTCCCCCAGGGGCCGGCGGCCAGGGCAAGGGGAGGGGGCGGCGGCCAAGGCAGGGGGGGGCGACGGCCAGGGCCAGGCCCTAGGGTTTCCCCCCCTAGGTGCCTTGCCCCCCATTCCAAAGGGGTGCGGCTGCCCTAGGGGGTCCCACCCCCTTAGCCGCATGAGGAGAGGACCCAGGGGGGGCGCACAGCCCCTTGAGGGCTGTGGTGTCCCCCCTTGTGGCCCATTAGGCCCAGAACTTCTTCCGGACCCCCCGAAAACCTTTCCGGTACTCCGCCGATTTCCCGATGCTCCCCGGAACACTTCCGGACTCCGAAACCTTTCATCATATATATCAATCTTCGTCTCCGGACCATTCCGGAGACCCTCGTCATGTCCGGGATCTCATCCGGGACTCCGAACAACCTTCGGTAACCATACACTTTTCTCACTAACAACCCTAGCGTCACCGAACGTTAAGTGTGTAGACCCTGCGGGTTCGGAAACCATGTAGACATGACCGAGACACTCCCAGGTCAATAACCAATAGCGGGATCTGGATACCCATATTGGTTCCCACATGTTTCTCGATGATCTCATCGGATGAACCACGATGTCAAAGATTCAGGCAATCCCGTATACAGTTCCCTTTGTCTCGTCGGTATGTTACTTGCCCGAGATTCGATCGTCGGTATCTCTATACCTAGTTCAATCTCGTTACCGGCAAGTCTCTTTACTCGTTACCGTAATACATAATCCCGTGACCAACTACTTAGTCACTTTGAGCTCATTGAGATGACGTATTACCGAGTGGGCCCGGAGATACCTCTCCGTCACACGGAGTGACAAATCCCAGTCTCGATCCATGTCAACTCAATAGACACCCTCGGAGATACCTGTAGAGTACCTTTATAGTCACCCAGTTACGTTGCGACGTTTGGCACACACAAAGCACTCCTACGGTGTCAGTGAGTTACATGATCTCATGGTCATAGGAACTTATACTTGACATGCAGAAAACTATAGCGATAACTGACACGATCAAAAGCTATGTTAACGTTTGGGTCTCGTCCATCACATCATTCTCCTAATGATGTGATCCCGTTATCAAATGACAACTCATGTCTATGACCTGGAAACCGCGGTCATCTTTGATCAACGAGCTAGTCCTGTAGAGGCACACTAGGGACACAAAGTCTGTCTATTCATCCACACGTGTATCTGAGTTTCCAATCAATACAGTTATAGCATGGATAATAAACGATTATCATGAACAAGGAAATATAATAATAACTCTTTTATTATTGCCTCTAGGGCATATTTCCACTGTTGGGGAACGTTGCATGGGAAACAAAAATTTTTCCTACCGTTCACCAAGATCAATCTAGTAGATGCAACTACGAGGAAGGAGTGTGATCTACGTACCCTTGTAGATCGCTAAGCGGAAGCGTTATGAACGCGGATGATGGAGTCGTACTCGTCGCGATTCAGATCGCCGAAGACCTAGCACCGAAGCAACGGTGCCTCCGCGTTCTTCACACGTACGGCTCGGGGACGTCTCCTCCTTCTTGATCCAGCAAGGGGTGGAGGAGAGGTTGATGGAGAACCGGCAGCACGACGGCGTGGTGGTGATGGTGGAGAAGAACTCCAGCAGGGCTTCGCCTAAGCACCGCGGGAGAAGAAGATATGACGGGAGAGGGAGGGCAGCACCGAGGCACGAACTGTGTTGGCTGCCCTCCCTTTGCCCCACTATATATAGGGGGGGTGGAGAGGCTAGGGCGCCCTAGGGTTTCCCCCTAGGGGCCGGCGGCCAGGGCAAGGGGAGGGGGGCGGCGGCCAGGGCAGGGGGAGGCGCCCAGGCCCTAGGGTTTCCCCCCCTAGGTGCCTTGCCCCCCAAGCCCAAGGGGTGCGGCCAGCCCTAGGGGGTCCCACCCCCTTAGCCGCATGGGGAGAGGGCCCAGGGGGGGCGCACAGCCCCCTGAGGGCTGTGGTGTCCCCCCTTGTGGCCCAATAGGCCCAGAACACCTTCCGGACCCCCCGAAAACCTTCCCGGTACTCCGCCGATTTCCCGATGCTCCCCGGAACACTTCCGGTACTCCGAAACCTTTCATCCTATATATCAATCTTCGTCTCCGGACCATTCCGGAGACCCTCGTCATGTCCGGGATCTCATCCGGGACTCCGAACAACCTTCGGTAACCATGCACTCTTCTCACTAACAACCCTAGCGTCACCGAACGTTAAGTGTGTAGACCCTGCGGGTTCGGAAACCATGTAGACATGACCGAGACACTCCCAGGTCAATAACCAATAGCGGGATCTGGATACCCATATTGGTCCCTACATGTTTCTCGATGATCTCATCGGATGAACCACGATGTCAAGGATTCAGGCAATCCCGTATACAGTTCCCTTTGTCTCGTCGGTATGTTACTTGCCCGAGATTCGATCGTCGGTATCTCTATACCTAGTTCAATCTCGTTACCGGCAAGTCTCTTTACTCGTTACCGTAATACATAATCCCGTGACCAACTACTTAGTCACTTTTGAGCTCATTGAGATGACGTATTACCGAGTGGGCCCGGAGATACCTCTCCGTCACACGGAGTGACAAATCCCAGTCTTGATCCATGTCAACTCAACAGACACCCTCGGAGATACCTGTAGAGTACCTTTATAGTCACCCAGTTACGTTGTGACGTTTGGTACACACAAAGCACTCCTACGGTGTCAGTGAGTTACATGATCTCATGGTCATAGGAACTTATACTTGACATGCAGAAAACTATAGCGATAACTGACACGATCAAAAGCTATGTTTAACGTTTGGGTCTCGTCCATCACATCATTCTCCTAATGATGTGATCCCGTCATCAAATGACAACTCATGTCTATGACCTGGAAACCGCGGTCATCTTTGATCAACGAGCTAGTCCTGTAGAGGCTCACTAGGGACACAAAGTCTGTCTATTCATCCACACGTGTATTTGAGTTTCCAATCAATACAGTTATAGCATGGATAATAAACGATTATCATGAACAAGGAAATATAATAATAACTCTTTTATTATTGCCTCTAGGGCATATTTCCAACAGTTGTTGAGGTAGAGAACACTAACACATGGAAATGGTTTCTGTCAAACCTGAAGAGTGACTTGGGAATTCTGAACATAGAGCCATGGACTATAATGTCAGACAAGCAAAAGGGGTTGATCAAGGGAGTCAGGCATCACTTTCCTGATGCAGAGCACAGACACTGTGTTAGGCATATATGGCAGAATTTTCAGCAAACACACAAAGGAGATGTTCTTAAGAACCAGTTATGGATGTGTGCAAGGAGCAAAACACCAGAGCTGTGGGCTACAATCATGGAGGAAATGAAGGTTATCAGCTTAGAAGCATACAAATGGCTTGAGCAGCTACCACCCAACACTTGGGTTAGGGGCTTCCAATGAGACTTGGTCAAGTGTGATATCCTTCTGAACAACAACTATGAGGTTTTCAACAAATATATTCTTGAGGCCAGGGAGATGCATTTCAGATCAATGATTGAGAAGATCAAAACCCAGCTCATGGTCAGATTCTACAACAAAAGAAAAGAGGCAGAGAACTGGCCTGGTTCTGTATGCCCAAAAATTAGAAAAAGAATTGAAAGGAATATAGAGCTGGCAGCTACATGCATGGTTTCAGGGGCTGGTGATGGCATCTTCCAGGTTGACAACAGGAGCAAGACATACATTGTTGACCTGAAGGAAGAGAGTTGTACATGCAAAAGGTGGGATCTTAGTGGAGTTCCATGCCACCATGCAATTGCATGCTGCAGACATGAGAGAATTGACCCAGAGAGTTTGGTGCACTCCTGCTACAGTATAAAAGCATTCAAGTTAGCATACAAGCCAATTATCAAGCCTTGCAGAGACATGAGTGAGTGGAAGAAGATGAGTGCTTGTGAAATCAAACCACATGTCTATGAAAAGAAAGTTGGGAGGCCTTCAAACAAGAGTAGAAGAAAGCAGCCTTATGAGATTGAAAAGAAAGATGGCACAAAGGTACTGACCAGACATGGAGGCACAATAACATGTTCATACTGCCATGAACAGGGCCACAACATCAAAGGATGTAGTACTAGAAAAGCTGGATTTTTGCCAAAACTACAAGTGAGAAGGGGGCCAAGGGCTATTCCTGAGGATGTGTCTGATGATGAACCAGTTATGGCACAACAAGATGGTGGGCAAGTCACAGAGGAGGAGGTTCATGTCACACAAGATGATGGGCAAGTCACACAGGAGGAGGTTCATGTCACACAAGATGATGGCCAACTTACACAAGAGGATGTCAATGCCACACAGAATGATTGCCCAGTGCAGCAACAAGAGGATGAATATGATACATCAGTTGTTTTTTAGGTAAATTCTAATCTTTTTTGTCCATTTCTTTTAGGTTGTATTTAATATGATACACCAGTGATGATAGCATGTGATGATTGGCTGTGCATAGGTGCAAGACTTTGGAAGTACAATGCTTCTGAAGATGCAACAGTCTAGGCCTGTACCTAGAGAAGAAACAGAAGGCACTCTGCCAGATTCATCATTCATATTACATGCATCCAGTTCTCAAGCTTCAGCACATACTACAACAGCTACAAATGGTGGAAACCTGACCATGAAGTTGTTGAAGATGACAGAATTTAGAACTTGCTACCCTGAGCAGAGAAGGCAGCCAGAAGAAGAAGAGCAGCAAAAGAGAAGAAGGCTGAGGAAACAGCATCAAAGATGGAAGCTTCATCAACAAGAAAAGCAGCATTACAAGAAGAGAAGGAGGCCAGGGCAATTGAAGCAATTGCAGCTAAGGCAGAGGCAGCAATGAAGAGAAGAGAAGAGCAAGAAGCGAAGAGAGCTATGGCACTGAAGAAAAAACAAGATCAAGAAGCAAAGAAGAAACAAAAAGAAGATGCCAAGAGAAGAATAGTTGAATCAGTTTGCCCAAGTGCACCAACAAGAAGTGGACGTGTGCCCAAGAAGAAAAGAGTCAACATGTTTGATGAGTTCAGATGAATCAGTGCTGTTGCACTTGTAATTCAATGATTTTTTGGCAGAAACTTAAATCTGAGTGTTTCAAATTAGCAGAGCTCAAATGTAGTTCATTCAGTGAAGAAACTAATAGAGCTAAAATGTAGCTCATTTCAAATGTACCAGACATAAGTAAGCTATGGCATAAATGATGCAAACTGAACTTGATGCAGCATTGCATTTTTCTTAATGTGTCCATCTTTGCTGAATTTGAGGCTCACTGAATTTTTATGATTGAATTTGTATTGCTCAATTTGCTGCAAACTAGACATATGTACCAAATTTTGTTTAAAGAAAAAAATATTAAAAATCAAACAAAAAACTGTTTTGCCTGGGTCTCGAACCCATGACATGTGGTATTGAACGTTGGGGGCAATGCCAGTGGGGTAAGTAGTAGTGCTTTGATCAAGGCCAGGTACTAAACTAACTATAGTAGTTGCTAGTGGCCCATGCCTTTTCGGTTTCCTTCTCTGCCTTTAAGCCCACCCACCCACCGCTCCACTCTCCACTCACCTTCAGTCCACCTCTCCGCCAAACCACGTCGCCTCGGTTACCCCGCACCAAACCCTCTCCGCCATCAAGAAATCCTCGCCGCCGACGACATGGAGAACAGCCCCGCCTAGAAGAGGGTCATCGATGACCTTGCAGGCGACGACAAGGCGATGCGCGCGGACCTGATGGAGATCGGGAAGTGGTTCCCCAGCATTGGCATGCTGCGTCACCACGCGTGTGGCCTCCTCAAGGTCATGACTGATGACGAGCTGGACCGCGCCTGCGACGACCCCCAAGGTATCCCTCCTGCGCTCGTCCTCTGCTTCGCGATGCAGGAGACGCGCTCTGACGACCCAGGGTAGCGAGCCCGGTGGTGGATGTACTGGTCCACCACCGTGCCGCGGCAGCCGGATCCGTTGCGCGTTGGCTCGCGAACGGAGCACGTCCACAACGTCGACCTGGCCGTCCCCGCGCCTGTCAACACGGCCTACTAGGACCACTACCAGCCCGACCTCCTCGGGCGTGATGACGTCTCCGAGTACATCTCGTCCGAGTCGGAGTACGACTCTGGCTCCAACAACGACTCTGGCTACACCGCCGACTCGTCCTGGTCGACTGGCTGGGAGGAGCCGGAGGTAATTGTCCTCTCTGACGACGAGCCGGAGGTCAAGGTGGCGGCGCCCGTCGTCCCCGAGCTGGAGGTCCAGATGGTGGCCCCGCCCCATTGACGTCGAGCTACTTCCCGATGTTCCTGACATCATGAAGCAGGAGGTGGAGGTGGTCTTGGCCCTGCAAGCACAGGTGGACGTCGCAGCTCAGCCAGAGAGGAAGAAGAAGAGGAAGGTGGCAGCTGACATGGAGGTTCGCCGCTCGGAGCGCCTCCAGAAGCTGAAGAACTGAAGAAGATGCAGTTGCCAACATGAAGAACTTGTTGATGATGTTAGGAACTTGTTGATGCAGTTGCATAGTTTAACTGAAGAAGAACTATTTTGAGATGTTTAACTATGTTGTTTGAGATGTTCAGTTAAACATGTTGATGCAGTTGAACTATGTTGTTTTATGTTCACTGTTGTTTTATGTTCTCTGTTGATGATGTCTTGTTGATGCTATTGATGCTGAAGTACTAGAAAATAGTGTAGTTTATGTTGTTGATGTTGTCTTGTTGCTATATAAGGCAACAATCCAAAAGAAGAAGTTGCCAAAAGTGTCTTGTTGCTATAAGTTAACTGAATTTTGTCTGAACGGAACTTTGTCTTAACTGAACTTTGTCAGATAACTAAATTCAGACAACTCTGCAAATTTTGTTAACTGTAAAAATTCGGTTAACTTTGTCTTAACTGAATTTTAATTCAGTTATCTTTTCAAATCTATAAATTTTGTCAGCAAATTTAGTTAACTTTTCAAATTCAGACAAGATGTTAGTACTAATTTTAGTTAGCTGCCAAATTTGAGTCAGCTTAACTGAACTTTGCCACCTATCTGAAATGGCAACACTACACACCCTACAACTTGAATTATGCTTGCACCTTTGGTCCACCACCACCAGAGCAACCACCAGATCCACCAGGTCCCCTTCTTCTTCCTCCTCTTCCACCAGATCCACCACCAGGTCCCCTTCTTCTTCCTCCTCTTCCTCCACTTCTCCTCTGCTCCTGCTCCCCTGGTCTCCAGCAGCAAGCATGGTGTCCTGGGATGATCTCCCAACCTCTTCTGAAGATGACTCAGTGACCAGCAAGGTTAGTCATGTCCTCTCCTCCGTGCAGCTAGGGTTAAATAGAAGCTAGGGTTAAATAGAAGCTAGGGTTAAACATCTCCTAGGGTTATACTTGACAAATGCAAATTTTTTAGCCTCCTCCAACAATTTTCTGCAAAGAGTGGACTGGCCTGGCCACAGATCTGCCTAGCTTTACATGCAAGCATGGATCTTTGTGTGAGAAGCATGTGGCTTTTCAATTAGTTAACAGTGGAAGAAGATTCCTGGCTTGTGCACAGAAGGTTTGTACAAATCCAGATAATAATGCCATTTTATCATCATATTACAGTGACACTGGCTTTTATCTGAAGATTTGCAGATAACTGAATAATGTCACTTAACTGAATGTTTCTTTGGATGATAGGAAGTATCTAAATGCACCTATGTGGAATGGATAGACCCTGAGTGGCCTGAAGCATTGAAGATGAGCCTAGCTACCATATGGAGCATGTATGAAGAGGAGACAAAACAAAGGCTACAAGAAAATGTGTTGAGTGCTGAACATAACTTGAAGATCATGGAAGAGAAGACAAAAATGGAGAATGAGCCGAGACATTTCAAGCTTGATTTTGCCAAGATGGTGGCTGAAAAGGAGCAGGCAATGAGTTAATTAGGCAACACACAAATTGCTCTGGCTGATCTGAAGGAAGAGCTTGAGAAGAAGAAGAGCACTGACAAATCAGTAACAAACATTCATCAGGTATTCAGGGCAAAGGCAGAGAAAGAGAGGGACCAAGTCATGCAGGAGAGGGATAAATTGAAGCAAGAGAAGAGAAAGCTTGAGTACATGATAGGTGACTTATTCAAACATAAAGAGGAGACCAAAGAGAAGATAAAGAAACTTAAGGGGATGCTGAATGATTTTGACTGAACTTATCTTGTTCTTGTCCTTGTGTAAACTGAATTTGACCAAGTATGTTGTGAAATGGATTTGGTTGTAAATTGATTTTATCTTGCCTGTCAACTGAATTTTAAGTGTAATGGATTTGGTTTTATATTGTAATATGTTGTCAAATGATTAGATTGAATTGAGACATGATGTGTTGCTGTCTAAATAAAGAAGTAACATAACAACATTGGTACATAACTCCAGTCTTCATATTATTATCCATTACAACCATCACAACATGCATCCAAACCCAAAACAAGTACTTAATCTACTTAAAGTGCTCACTGATTTCACTACGTCTCACTTCTTCATGACTACTATGAAACACAACACACAAAGTACCATAACAGCAGCCATCACCAGCTTCAGCGGCAGTAGGATTTCTCTACCTAATCCAATCAGCATAGCAACTTGCTGCTTGGTAGCAAAGTTCTTCTCGCTAGGGGTGCCAAATGACCCAAAATCAACTCTGCCTCTCCCAGCCATACCTCTTCCAGCTATGCTTCTTGTGTTCATTGCTTCAGTCCTCTTCCTCTCAAGCTCCTCCCTTTTATCCTCAGCTGCTCCTATTGCATCCACAGCAGCATCACCAACAAGAACCCTATGTTCAACAAGATGTTGCACATATTCTAGCTCCCAACGCCGGAAATCACAGGTGACCTATAAAACAGAGGAAACACGGCATATTCAGTTAACTGGAAAAGTTCAGTTAACTACCACCAACCAATTGCAGTACCAACCTAATGCCAGTTAACTAACTTCAATCTGACCCAAAACCCTAATGCAGTCTTACACATCAACATAATGCAGTCTTACACATCAACATAATGCAGTACACACCTGGTGTTTGCTGCACCTGTAGAATACCCACCCCTCGTGCTCGTCCGTGCCAGAGCGGTAGAACTTGACCTGCTCGCCACAATCCGGACACGGGATCAAAGGAACCACTACGGAGCGGCCACGTAGCCCAGATCGAACAGAGCTCGAAGATGACATGAGGAGATGGAGAGAGGGCGGCGGCAATGGCTGCGGCGATGGAAAGAGGGCGGCGGCAATGGCTGCGGTGATGGAGAGAGGGCGGCGACAATGGCTGCGGCGACGACAATGGCTGCGGCGGCGGCGGCGGCTGCAGCGGCGGAGGGAGGCGGGTGGGCTAGGGTTGGGAGAGGGCTGCGAGTGGGCTCGGTCGACGCGGGTGGCTCGATCCGACCAGGTGAGGATCTTTTAATAACCGCCAGTTTTGCAAAAAAAAAACCTGGTTCCCTGCGTATTCGAGCTCGCAAGAGGACATGGCAGTCAGCGCACACGTGGCACGGGTTGACTCGAGCCAGATCAGCACATACGTATAAGAAACCATAGAATGGACCGTATGTGACCCCCTAGAGCAAGTTTGGTGACCGTATTGCGGGTATTTGTAACCACAGGGACTAAAGCTAACGCCAGTGCAAGTTTGGTGACATGTAGTGAATTTTTCTCTTTTAGTATAAAGTTATACTAAGCTTGAGACACATATTTTGGGACGGAGTGCGTATTTACTAGTGATCTGACAAATGCTTGAGGCATATACTACAATGTTTGAACTGTAAGGCCAAAGGCCTCCTTTGGTTTGCAAAAAAAATGTAAGAATTATGAAGGATAGGAATTCTGTAGAAAAGTTTTCTTTGGGCTCTTTGGTTTGTAGGAATCGAATCCTATTCTGATATAGAATAGGAACCAATTATTTGTATTTCAAAGGAAAAAATATTAGCTTAGACCCAGTGGAAAAATATCATATCCTACGAGCCAAATGGCATCTCTTTAGGATTTGAGATGCGTGTCAATCTCATTTCCTATGGTTTTCTATTCACATTAAATTTCTATCCTATAAACCAAAGCTAGCCAATCATTTTTTACCCTGTCATACGCCATTGATTATATGGACGAGGATTTAGTGTTCTATACCATGAAATGGCTATTGTCAGACTTCTTCCTGCGACGGGAGACCAAAGAAACACTTAGCAAGGCCTGCAAATTATCATGGCACACCTTCGACGAGATGCATTTCAACATGCCATGCATTCTTCACCAACTGCTTCTAAAAGTGCTAGTTATCGACTAGAGGGGGTGAATAGGCGATTTTTATGAAAGTCTTCAAAACACGATATCTTTTGAAGACAAACGGATGGAATGAACCTATGAATATGCAGCGGAAGATAAACTACACTAGACAGGCAATAGTCAAGTAAGCATCATAGTGAAAGTACAAAGACTATCGACAACTAGGTAACATGGATCAAGGTGGAAGACATAATGAAGCTAAACAGGGAGTAGTCTTCACACAGTGAAGTCACAAAGATCAGACAAGTAAGCAATAACTTCACGAAGACAAACTGGAATGTAAATGGGTTGGAAAATAGAACTAGTAGCTTGGAGACAAGGAGATTTGGTAGACCAGTTCCAGTTGCTTTGACAACTGTACGTCTGGTTAGGGAGGCTGAGATTGAACTCCGAAGACCGTGTCTTCACACTAGTAGAAAAGGGCCTAATGTGAAGCTCATTAGTCCCGGTTTGTAATTGAACCGGCGCTAATTGCCAACGGCTAGCCGGGCGGCGCTCATTAGTATCGGTTCTTGGCGAGCCTTTAGTACCGATTCATGCCACGAACCGGTACTAAAGTGTCGGGACCCCGATCCTAAGTCACACAGGTCTAGCCTGTAACACATCATATCACTTTGCGGCCTCACGCACGGTATTCCCACGGGTGCCACCTTACCTGGCCCGTGACCATTTGCGCATTTTGGCACACGTATATGATAGTGTCGCTAGCATCCATATGACAGAGAACCCGGGCCGACATGACCAGTTATAAACCAAAAGTGGCACTAAATTACAGAGACATGCATACATGACCCAGCAACGAACGTGTCGGTCATCGACGTATGAACCCAAGTCGTAGCAAGCTACAAGGACTTAAAGGAACAACACGTGACATTTCCCCTAAGGGACAGACACAGGAACGAAGAAGGACACATGCCGGCCAGCCTAAGTGTTCCGGAGCAGTAGCAAGCTACCAAGGCTCAGTGGAAGCACTAGGAGACATTTCCCTGTAAGATAAGCTACCAAGGGTAAACAACTAGGTGTCGGATCCCACACATAGCAATACACATTACACGTACGCATAACATGCAAGTATGTGTTGTACAACATGGCATCACAACATAACTCAACAACACATATAGATAAGGCCCAAAAGAGCCATCATAGCATTTATTACAAATAGTGGTCACATGACCCAACATACAGAGCATACAGGCAACAGAAGCATAACATGTCTGAGTACAGACAACTACCAAAGAAAAAGGCTGAGAAGCCTGACTATCTACAAGACTCTCCCGAGGGTACAAGATCGTAGCTGAGCTAACAAGCTAAACGTCGAAGTCCACGCTGAACCACTAGCGAGACTGAAGTCTCTCTTCAAAAACATAAATTAAGCAAACATGAGTACAAAGGTACTTAGCAAGACTTACATCAGAACTAGCTACATATGCAATAGTATCAACAAAGGGGTGGTGGAGTTTGACTGCAGCAAGCCAGCTTTGACTTGGTGGCTATCCTGAACTACAACTGCAAGTAACTCTTTTGAGGTGGCGCACATGAGTCCACATATTCACCAATCAATACACCACTATGGATCCGCTCCCGTCTCCCTACGAGAAGGCCATCCATAGCACTCACTTGTCTTGAGCATTTTAGAGTATCCACTTTCACTTATCTATGTACCACGTAAGCATCCAAGAAGTCCATAACCGCGGACCCGGCTATTCGAATAGATCATGTTAACCCTGCAGGGGTGTACTTCTTCACACCCGCTCTCGCCACTTACCGCCATGTACACGTCATGTATCTCGGCAACCTTCAAGCGGAAGCCTGGCGAGGGTGTCGGCCACGACCTGACTAACCACACAAGACTCTAGTCCAGGTTTATCGCCTATTCGGGTTCCATCCGTGGGGAGATCCGGCCGGGGTGTCGCTCACGGCCCCAAATGATGTGCGCAGGGTTCCCAAGCCCACCTCGACGGATGGATCTACGCTTGGTACACCGTGCCACGGTGCCTAGTCTGTCCCAAGCCCACCTGTACCGGGTGCCACTTGGTAGACTACTAACACTACCTACAAACACCAGAAACTAGTTGCAACTCCTGGACAGAGATCGAGTTGATTAATAAGTTGAGAGGGGCACTTAAGCATTCCAATGCGTGGTAGTAGCTAGTCATTGGACAACTTACACAGAACTCAGTTCTTAAGGACGGTTCCAGTGAGACAACCCACCATGTACTCCTACATGGCCTCTCACCGCTACCTTAACCAAATCGTGTTCACACACTTAGCTCACACACAGTAGGACATGTTCACCACATTCCAATTCATCCCCGATGAATCAGACCTGACACAACTCTAGGCAATAGCAAGCATGACATACAAGCATGGATGAGTAGGCACAACATGGCTCAAACAACTCCTACTCATGCTAGTGGGTTTCAAGTATTTACTGTGGCAATGACAGGTCATGCAGAGGAAAGGGGTTCAACTACCGCAGCAGGTAACAGTTGAAACGTTGTTGTCCTAATGCAGTAAAAGAGAGCAGGAGCGAGAGAGTGGGATTGTATCGGAATGCTCAATGGGGGTTTGCTTGCCTGGCACTTCTGAAGATAGTAATAGTTCTTCATCGGTGTCATCGAACTCATCGTCGGAACGTCGTCTACTGAGAGGGGAAAACACCGGCAACAAGAGAGAACACAATCAATGCAATGCAACAATATGATGCATGATCATGACATGGCAATATGCTGTTGATTGAGCTAATGCAACTAGCAACCATGTTAAATGAAGTTGGTTTGAACCAAAGGTTCAAACTCAAACTCCATATGTGATTATTTAAATGCCATTTAATTTATTTTACCTGTTCAGCAGGTTTAACTTGTTCAAACATGCATGAAAATACCATAAATAGATTCCTTGAATTTTTCTGATCATTTTTCATATATAAATTATTTTCATTGGAGTTATAGATTATTTTATGTGATTTTTACAAGTTTTAGCTATTTTCTGAAATAAATAAATCATTTCTGATTTATTTAAAATCCCAGAAAATAGTTACTGCGTCAGCATGACGTCGCTGTGACATCATCAAGTCAACAGGGGTGCTCCAGGTCAAACCTGACCTGTGGGGCCCGCACGTCAGTGTGACAAGGCAGGAACAGAGGCTGACCAGTGGGGCCAGGTCAAACCTGACAGCCGGGGCCCACTGGACTTAATCTAATCCTAAACAGAAACTGATCCAGGTTAATTAAGGGTGTGGGGCCCTTTTGTAAGTGGGTCATGTGGTTAATTAGCAGGTGATTAACTGCTAATGACGCGCCACGTCATCATCGCCAGACTCTGGCCGGCGGCGACCATTCCGCGCGGCGGAGCTGCTGCTGGGCGGTGCTAGGGGTTGCGTTTAGGTGCGGGGAGACTACCAGGAGGAAGCCCATGCTCTTCCGCATCAAACGGAGCAGGGAGGAGCGGACGGGGTGCGGTGTGCTCGCCGGAGTCGAGCTCGCGGCGGCGGCCGGCGCTCGGACGTTGATTGAAACAAGGCCATAGTGCACTAGGGGAGGAGCTGGTGGGTGCTGCGTGCTCCTGGGAGTTCAGCCAACATGGTGACGCGCTCAACCGCGAGCTGGGGTGGCCCTGGCCACGCCAGCGACATGGTCGGCGGCGGTGAGCTCGCGGCTCCAGCGGTGGAGCTAGCTAGGATGCACGTACATGAGAGGAAAAAGAGGGGAAGGACTCAGCAGCTCACAGGGAGGACGGAGAGAGGTTCAGCGGGCTCGGCGAAGGCTTGACCGGAGCGAATCGACGGCGACGAACGGCGGCACCCGAGGTTGAAGAAGGCGTCGGGGGTGGTGCTTCGAGGCGTCCGGCGTCGCATGGCTTGGTGAGGAGGCCTTAAACGTTGCGGTGGAGCTCCTGGCTAGCTCAGGGAGGCGAGGCGGTGGCTGTGGCTGTGGGGGAGCTCGTCGGCGGCGACGGCTTCGTTCGGTCGCGTTCGAGGGAGGAACTAGAGGGCGAAGGAGAGAGCAGAGAGTGAGGGAGAGGAGCGAGGGGCCACGGGGCATCTCCGTGGCATCACTAGAAGGCCCGGGGAGGAAGCAGGAGGTGGCCAGAGCAGCGTCGGCGCTCGCCACGCACCTGGTTGTCCTCCTGGCACAGGAGGAAGATGACAAGGGGGCGCTGGGAGGGCTGGGCCGGCCACTTGGGCCGCCAGGTGGGCTGCACAGGTGAGTTGTCCCAGGTTAGTCTCTCTCTCTCTCTCTTATAAATATTGTTTCTGTTTTTCTATTTCTTTTGTAACTTTACGGCTTTATTAAAAATGCCAGGGCATTTCCAAAAATCATGAAACCAAGCATGTCTACTATTTAGGATAGATCCAATAGTAAACATTTTAGTTTATGATTATTTGAGCATTTAAAATAATACATAAAATTTAAATGCCCAAATGCAAATAAGATATGATTTAATTCAGTGCCCAAAATATTCTACAAAAATGTTCACTATTTTTGGTTTGGTCTCAAAGCCTTGCCAAAATTAGCAAACATTGATGAAGGCATTTTGGTCATTGGAAAAGATTTTAGGTTAAACCTAATTGCTTTGATTTGGTGCTAGGGTTTAATCATCCCCATTTCAGGTTTCTGAGAAAATTGAACATGATGCAACAGGCAAGTGCTATCCTAGGGCAAGGTAAAGCTAGGGATGTGACAACTCACCCCTACTAAACAAGAATCTCGTCCCGAGATTCAGGACGTGAGATGAGAAATCAGAGGGGACACTAACTAACACAATCTTCATGATCCAAATGTCCTCCATATAAGTGTTGATTGCTTGCCTCATGTAGATCTTGACATCCTTGCTTTCGAGGTCTTGGTCCAACATGGTGACGACGAAAGAAACTCTACCAAATTGATCCTCCGAAAGATCGAGCAACTCAAGATCAACTCATGGAGTGAGACGTTGAACCATCTCTTGAGCTGAGACACGAAACACACATCCGGAGGGATGGATGTCACATCCCCAGCTTCAGTCTGCCTAGTGCTAGATTGGTTGTTGCATCATGTCTAAACTTTTCCTTAAACTAGAATTGGGGATTGTTCAAACCCTAGCACCAAAATAACCCAACTAGGTTCAACCTAAAAATATTTTCATTGTACCCAAAGTGCCTCAAGAAAAGTTCATGATTTTCGGTTAAGGTAGAAACCCCTGCCAAAAATGATGAATATATTTCTAGGACATTTTTGGATTTTTGAATTAATCCATATTGTATTTGAATTGGGGCATTTAAATTCTTTAAATAGTTTAAATGCTCTAATAATTGTGAAACTAGTTGAGGGCTGTTAGAAATATTTCAATAGGTGCCCATAATTTATTTCATGATTTATCAAAATGGTTTGGTCTTTGAACTAAATAAAAAACATACAAAAGAAATAGAAAACAGTAATTAAAATAGAAAGCAGTGAGGGAGAGAAGTACCTGGGCCTTCTTACCTGGCTGGCCCATGAGGAGGCCCAGCTCCTGTTTAGGCCCAGCCCACCAGGGGCAAGGTTGTCTTCAACCTTGTGCCCACTGGCAGCCAGCGCACGCGCCCGACCGCGCCACCTCCTGCTTCGCCGTGTCGCGCTCCCCTTCGACCCAATCCAGGCGCCAAGAGACGTGGACGAAGCTCCACAGCGATCCCCTCCTCCTCTGGTCACCCTCCCCTTTCTCCCCGCTCGCTCTCGAGCTCGGCCGAACGAGCTTGTCGCCGCCGTCCACTGCTCGCATGACCACCGGCCACCCCTCGTTCCGTGACCATGTCCAAGAGCTCCCTCTCCTCACGTTGAAGCTCCTCTCCGATCCGCCCGACGCCGAGAGCCCCTGGAGTGGCGTCTTTGACCTCTTCTTCCTCCTACGGCCGCGGAGATCGCCGACGACCGTGCGCCGCTCCGACGCGTCCCCGAGCCCCCCCGAGCATCCCGTCCGCATCCCTGTGAGCTCCTGCGCCGAAACCTCCTCTTCCCCGCTTCTTTTTCGTGCCGTAGCCGCCGCCCCGCGAGCACCAGACA
The DNA here is from genome assembly GCA_902687465.1 of Secale cereale. Taxonomy (NCBI): domain Eukaryota; kingdom Viridiplantae; phylum Streptophyta; class Magnoliopsida; order Poales; family Poaceae; genus Secale; species Secale cereale. The sequence continues at coordinate 530,557,749 of LR738709.1, read as the reverse complement.
CCGTCGTCCGCTATGGTCGGTGAGCCCCGTGTTCTCGAGCCCCTCCGCTCGAACCCGTGGCACCAGCGTGCTTCTGGTGACCCGCAGGTGCGACCTAGCCCATCAGCTTCTCCCCGAGCGCACCGCAACCCCGAAACCATCTGCTCCCGAACTCCGGCGCCGCCAAACCTCGACGCCGCGCTTGCTTCTGGCCACCCCAGCCGCTGACTCCGGTCCCTTTGGATGCGGAAGAGCGCCAGTTACGCGTAGAGACCAACTGTGGCTCAAACCGTGGCCTGTAGGCGAAACCCGAGCCGCTCCAGCGTGCCTCCGCCGCGTTTTTGGTCGCCGCCGGCGTAACTCCGGTGACGCCGACGTGGCAAGTCATTAGCCACTAATGACGCCCTAACTAACCCCCTAGAGCCACTGCCATGTGGGCCCCTGTACCTGTTTAGGTTAGTTTTATTTTCTGTTTAGATTAATCCATAAACAGTGGGACCCACCCATCAGCTTTGACTCTGCTGACGTGGTCGTTGACCTGACCCCACCTGTCTGTGACTCTAGGCAACACTGTGTCACTGGCATGTGGAGCCGACATGTCAAAATTGACCTGGACCAGCCCGTTGACCTGCTGACATCATGATGACGCAGTGCTGACGCAGTAAAGCCTTTCTGGAATTAAAATAAATCAGAAAAGGTTTAGAAATTCCAGAAAATGCTTTAAACTTCTAAAATACATATAAAATCAACCGTAGCTCAGATGAAAATAATTTATATATGAAAAATGATCAGAAAAATATGAGAATCTGTTTATGGCATTTCCATGCATGTTTGAACAAGTTAAACCTGCTGTTCAGGTCAAATCAATAAAATGGCATTTGAATAATCACATATGGAGTTTGAATTTGAATCTTGGATTCAAACCAATTTCATTTAAATTGTTCCTAGTTGCATTAGCTCAAACCACAGCATATTTCCATGTCATGATCATGCATCATATTGTTGCATTGCATTGATTGTGTTCCTTCTCTGTTGCCGGTATTTGTCCCCTCTTAGTAGACGACGTTCCGACGATGAGTTCGATGACACCGATGAAGAACTATTACGATCTTCAGAAGTGCCAGGCAAGCAGAACCCCCTTGTTCATTCCGATACAATCCCACTCTCTCGCTCCTGCTCTCTTTTACTGCATTAGGACAACAACGATTGAACTGCTTTTTTGCTGCGGTAGCTGAACCCCTTTCCTCTGCATGACCTGTCATTGCCACAGTAAATAGTTGAAACCCACTAGCATGAGTAGGAGTTGTTTGAGCCATGTTGTGCCTACTCATTCATGCTTTCTGGTTATGCCTGCTATTGCTTAGAGTTGTGTCAGGTCTGATTCATTGGGGATGAATTGGAATGTGGTGAACATGTCCTACTGTGTGAGAGCTAAGTGTGTGAACACGATTTGGTAAAGGTAGCGGTGAGAGGCCATGCAGGAGTACATGGTGGGTTGTCTCACTAGAACCGTCCTTAAGAACCGAGTTCTGTGTAAGTTGTCCAATGACTAGCTACTACCACACATTGGGTTCTGGTAGCTCGATCCCTCTCGACTTATTAATCAACTAGATCTTTGTCCAGGAGTTGCAACAAGTTTCTGGTGTTTGTAGGTAGTGTTAGTAGTCTATCAAGTGGCACACGGTACATGTGGGCTTGGGACAGACTAGGCACCGTGGCATGGTGTACCAAGCATAGATCCATCCGTCGAGGTGGGCTTGGGAACCCTACGCACATCATTCGGGGCCATGAGCGACACCCCGGCCGGATCTCCTTACGGATGGAACCCGAATAGGCGATAAACCTGGACTAGAGTCTTGTGTGGTTAGTCAGGTCGTGGTCGACACCCTCGCTAGGCTTCCGCTTGAAGGTTGCCGAGATACACGACGTGTACATGGCGGTAAGTGGCGAGAGCGTGTGTGAAGAAGTACACCCCTGGAGGGTTAACACGATCTATTCGAATAGCCGGGTCCGCGATTATGGACTTCTTGGATGCTTACTTGGTACAGAGACAAGTGAAAGTGGATACTCTAAAACACGCAAGACAAGTGTGAGTGCTATGGATGGCCTTCTCGTAGGGAGACGGGAGCGGATCCATAGTGGTGTATTGATTGGTGAATATGTGGACTCATGTGCGCCACCTCAAAAGAGTTACTTGCAGTTGTAGTTCAGGATAGCCACCAAGTCAAAGCTGGCTTGCTGCAGTCAAACTCCACCACCCCCTTTGTTGATACTGTTGCATATGTAGCTAGTTCTGATGTAAGTCTTGCTGAGTACCTTTGTACTCACATTTGCTTAATTATGTTTTTGAAGAGAGACTCCAGTCTCACTAGTGGTTCTGCGTGGACTTCGACGTTTAGCTTGTTACCTCAGCTACGATCTTGTGCCCTCGGGAGGGTCTTGTAGATAGTCAGGCTTCTCAGCCTTTTTCATTTGTAGTTGTGTGTACTCAGACATGTTATGCTTCCGTTGCTTGTATGCTCTGTATGTTGGGTCATGTGACCTCTGTTTGTAATAAATGTTATGTTGGCTCTTCTGGGCCTTTATCTATATGAGTTGTTGAGTTATTTTGTGACGCCATGTTGTACAACACATACTTGCATGTTATGCGTACGTGTAATGTGTATTGCTATGTGTGGGATCCGACACCTAGTTGTTTACCCTTGGTAGCCTATCTTACAGGGAAATGTCTCCTAGTGCTTCCACTGAGCCTTGGTAGCTTGCTACTGCTCCGGAACACTTAGGCTGGCCGGCATGTGTCCTTCTTCGTTCCTGTGTCTGTCCTTTAGGGGAAATGTCACGCGTTGTTCCTTTAAGTCCTTGTAGCTTGCTACGACTTGGGTTCTTACGTTGATGACCGACACGTTCGTTGCTGGGTCATGTATGCCTGTCTCTGTAATTTAGCGCCACTTTTGGTTTATAACTAGTCATGTCGGCCCGGGTTCTCTGTCATATGGATGCTAGCGACACTATCATATACGTGTGCCAAAATGCGCAAACGGTCCCGGGCCAGGTAAGGTGGCACCCCTGGGGATACCGTGCGTGAGGCCGCAAAGTGATATGATGTGTTACAGGCTAGACCTGTGTGACTTAGGATCGGGGTCCCGACAATGGAGTGAAATAAATGATGAAGGTTCACTCGTTAGGCAATAATTCCACACCTAAGAAGATGGTGATCGATGTCACCAGACGGGGCACCTTAGCGAAGGTGACTCGTAGAGTTATTCCCTTAAGTGGCAAAAGAATTACTTTTGATATAGAGATCATTGAAATTCCCTATACCATCCTAAGGCAATCACAAACGATCATTTGTCGAAGTTCGAAAGAATGACATACTCCATCTAGAATGCATGATGTGGACTACCTTGTTGAAGACAACACAAGGGATGATTTTGCTTATCATCGGAAATGGATGGGACCCATGGTAAAATGGCACATTGACGGTGCAAGCTGGGAACAAAAAGCAAATGCTGGGAATGATTCTGGTAACTGGGAAGAAACCCAACAGTAGAGAGTGAATCTACTCTTGGAGAGGTTATAGCATAACCAAGAACACTGGGAGCAATCCTGGTTAGTGCCGGTGATAACACCTAGTGCTTGTGCGTGCTCTCAAGAACTTGAGAATTCCCATATTCATTAAGGTTTTACCAATATCTGTGTCAAGGATCCTGGCAACACATCATACTACCATGATGAACGGTGATGGAGGATGCAGATGCAAAGGAGGATAACACCGTCTCAGATTTTACCTTAGCGGAGCCAAGGAAGCAAAATCTGGATGATCGACCAAGAGACATTTAGCACTCCGCTTCTAATGTTCTCCTTGATGTGTTAGCGTAATCCATTCATAGATATGTTTAGTATCTTGAACATCAATTAAAGGTCGGACTTCGGAAGCACAAGAATCCATAAGGAACAACTAGGGAGTAAATCCTACGAAATCCTTATGGGGAGGTGGCCAACTCCTTCAATCAATATACTACAACAATAGGTCTTCCGGCTGGGTGTGTTGGCCACGACATCCACTTTACCGGTTATTGAGAGACCAATATTATAGTTCCTGGAAATTTTTCCAACCATCATATCTGCCTGAGATTCAGTTCTGGTTGGTGTCAGGACATTCCAGACTCATCGAGTCTAGAAGAAAAATGAAAGTTTGCAACCCAAATCGACGAGACGACGTTGCGAGATTCTCGGGAAATGAACTATGATAGCAAGCTCCAAAACATGAGCTGGTCCTGCTACATCCATGTGAACACGTTGTCCAAGACAAACATGACCACGTAGTAGTCTTACAATGAAACACTACCAAGTTTGGGTTGGGGAACCATCATTGAGGATATCGAAGTCCTTGCATAAGTCCGGATCTTAAGAAGGAACTTCTTCTCCTAGGACAATCAATCAGTGGCTTGGTGTGCTAGGAATACATATAGAATGAAGGTTGCAAGTCTCCAAACCACAGAATACTTCGCACGTATGCATGACTGACTGGGATGATTCCACAGGAAGCGAAACAAACCTTCTCGAACTCACGGCGGCAACTTACATCAATTACACATGAATTAGGGAAAGTCTCTCCTCTCATCAAACATATACCTCATGAACGGGACACGAGGGCAATGCTTACAAAGTTTCCAACACTAGCTTAATGTCCTACAAAATCATGGAGGAGATAACGATGTTTGTTGATGGGCTCAACAATAATCCATCCAGGTTTCCATGTAGATGGAATTGCATGACAATGTGAACAAAGTGATAGCATTGGTCAGACCAAAAGATATAACGGTGTATGCTCGAGGAATCAACCACGAGTAAGACAACATTATGAATACCATTGGTTCTGATTTGATTTGACGATAGCCCACACTCAAATCAAAGTTTTGATACGACAATAGGTCCAACAACTGATCATAGGGACCTATTGATGAAGATATCATCTATCCTCAACACACGCAAATATACCCCTTGAAATGAACTAAGCTGGCAAGCTTTTATCTTCCAACTCTCCAAGTTATTGTTTAGCTTAACCAATTAACTCAGGGGGTAACCGACACAGATTCTTGGGGAATGGCTGGTTTACAAGAACCAACTCGATCACGAACTCAACATAGCGGTCAAGTGACAACCTGGTAATACTTTTGAGAAGATATTCGGAAAATCACGGACCACCGATATGTTCCTGAGCTCGGGAACAATCTTGCTTTTCAGAGCCAGACGATATGATCAAATAAGCAAGGGATTGAATAATCCTAACTCACTGATCAAGGAGTGCACCAGGAAAGATGGACTAGTAGTACGATCAATTTTAGAATGGTGATTTGGTAACCAACACACTAAGAGTGAGATTATCGTCCATTTGCTACCAAGCAACAGGGTTGCTAGGAGTATTGATTTCACACATCACAATTCACTTGTCAGTATTCCGGTTACAATAACCCGGAGACCGAGGAACAAACAATGATGGCGAGAAGTATCACCTTATCAAAAGTTCATAGGAGGTGGTGCAATTCCCATGACATTCTTGACATAAGGACGGTAATACTCCAGGATAGAACATATTAGAAGCTGGATTAACATTCTTCATCTACGAAGTACAACTTCTTTGACCCAATCCTGGATATGGATAAGGTTCTGGAGTTTGTTTCTCCTAGTCATTCCAGAATAGAATGGCTTGACAGACCACAAGAGTAATAGGCATCGATGAACGAATGCACGCATACTCTTGACTATCAATTGATAGACGAAGGTCAGAATACAACTAAAAGGGGACAACTCAAAGGTGTTGGAAACATGCCCTAGAGGCAATAATAAAAGTATTATTATTATATTTCCTTATTCATGATAATTGTCTGTTATTCATGCTTGAATTGTATTGTACGGAAACAGCGATACATGTGTGAATATATAGACTACAATGAGTCCCTGGTAAGCCTCTAGTTACTAGCTCGTTAATCAACAGATGGTCACGGTTTCCTGACCATGGACATAGGATGTCGGTGATAATGGGATCACATCATTAGGAGAATGATGTGATGGACAAGACCCAATTCTGAGCCTAGCACGAGATCGTATAGTTCGTAATGCATAAGCTTTTCGGTGTCAAGTATTTATTCCTTAGACCATGAGGTTGTGCAACTCCCGGATGCCGTAGGAATACTTTGGGTGTGCCAAATGTCACAACGTAACTGGGTGGCTATAAAGGTACGCAACGGGTATCTCCGAAAGTGTCTGTTGAGTTGGCACGAACCGAGACTGGGATATTGTCACTCCGTATGACGGAGAGGTACCTCTGGGCCCACTCGGTAAGACATCATCATAATGAGCTCAAGGTGACTAAGGAGTTAGTCACGGGATGATGGATTACGGATCGAGTAAAGAGACTTGCCATGACGAGATTGAACAAGGTATCGGGAATACCGACGATCGAATCTCGGGCAAGTACCATACCGATGGACAAAGGGAATAACATACGAGATTGAGGGAATCCTTAACACAGTGGTTCATCCGATGAAGATCATCGAGGAACACGTGGGAACCAACATGGGTATCCAGATCCCGCTGTTGGTTATTGACCAGAGAGTGGTCTCGGTCATGTCTACGTGTCTCCCGAACCCGTAGGGTCTACACACTTAAGGTTCGGTGACGCTAGGGTCGTAGAGATACATGCACGTGGAAACCCGAAAGTTGTTCGGAGTCCCGGATGAGATCCCGGACGTGACGAGGAGTTTCGGAATGGTCCGGAGGTAAAGAATGATATATAGGAGGTCCAGTTTCGACCATCAGGTGAACTCCGGGGGTCACCAGGAGTGTCCCGGGACCACCGGAGGGGTCCCAGGGGTCCACCGGGTGGGGCCACCCATCCCGGTGGGTCCCCTAGGCCGCAAGGGGGAAGGGGCCAGCCCCTGGTGGGCTGGCGCACCACTTGGGCCCTCCCTCCATGCGCCTAGGGTTGAAACCCTAGGGGAGGGAGGCGCCCCCTATGCCTTGGGGGGCAACCCCTAGGCCGCCGCCCCCTTTGCAGATGGGATCTGCCAGGGCCGGCGCCCCCTGGCCCCTATATATAGTGG
>LR738709.1:530487369-530550559 GCA_902687465.1 Secale cereale | reverse complement strand
GGGGGAGAGGGCAGCCGCACCCCAAGCCTCTGGCGCCTCTCCCCCTCCCGTCACACCTTTCTACTCCTCCGCAGGGCGCCGGCGAAGCCCTGCAGGATTTCCCGCTGCATCCACCACCACGCCATCGTGCTGCTGGATCTCCGACGACCTCTCCTCCCCCTTGCTGGATCAAGAAGGAGGTGACGTTTCTGTACCGGACGTGTGTTGAACGCGGAGGTGCCGTCCGTTCGGTGCTAGATCATCGGTGACGAAGAACGCGAAGAGTACGACTACTTCATCCACGCTTCTTCGAACGCTTCCGCTCGTGATCTACAAAAGGGTATGTAGATGCACTCTAATGTGCTCGTTGCCAGATGTCTCCCTAGATTGATCTTGGTGAAAGCGTAGAATTTTTTTGAATTCTGCTACGTTCCCCTACAGTGGCATCAGAGCTAGGTCTTTGCGTAGCATCTTGCACGAGTAGAACACAAAGCAGTTGTGGGCGTTGAGTTTGCTCAACTTTCTTGCCGTTACTAGTCTAATCTTGATTCGGCGGTATTGTGGGATGAAGCGGCCCGGACCGACCTTACACGTACGCTTACGTGAGACTGGTTCCACCGACAGACATGCACTAGATGCATAAGGTGGCTGGTGGGTGTCTGTCTCTCCTATTTTAGTCGGATCGGATTCGATGAACAGGGTCCTTATGAAGGGTAAATAGAAATTGACAAATCACATTGTGGTTTTGGCGTAGGTAAGAAACGTTCTTGCTAGAAAACCTATAGAAGCCACGTAAAACTTGCAACAACAATTAGAGGTCATCTAACTTGTTCTTGCGGCATGTGCTATGTGATATGGTATGGCCAAGAAGATGTGATGAATGATATATGTGATGTATGAGATTGATCATGTTCTTGTAATAGGGAATCACGACTTGCATGTCGATGAATTTGACAACCGGCAGGAGCCATAGGAGTTGTCTTTATTATTGTATGACCTGCGTGTCACTGAATAACGCCATGTAATTACTTTACTTTATTGCTAATCGTTAGCCATAGTAGTAGAAGTAATAGTTGGCGTGACGACTTCTTCGAGACACGATGATGGAGATCATGATGATGGAGATCATGGTGTCCAGCCGGTGACAAAGATGATCATGGTGCCCCGAAGATGGAGATCCAAGGAGCAAGATGATATTGGCCATATCATGTCACTTTAATTGATTGCATGTGATGTTTATCATGTTTATGCATCTTGTTTACTTAGAACGACGGTAGTAAATAAGATGATCTCTCACTAAAATTTCAAGAATTGTGTTCCCCCTAACTGTGCACCGTTGCTAAGGATCGTTGTTCCGAAGCACCACATGATGATCGGGTGTGATAGGTTCTAATGTTCGCATACAACGGGTGTAAGCCAGATTTACACACGCAATACACTTAGGGTTCACTTGACGAGCCTAGCATGTACAGACATGGCCTCAGAACACGGAAGACCGAAAGGTCGAACATGAGTCGTATAGAAGATACGATCAACATGAAGATGTTCACCATTGATGACTAGTCCGTCTCACATGATGATCGGACACGGGCTAGTCGATTCGGATCATGTATCACTTAGATGACTAGAGAGATGTCAATCTGAGTGGGAGTTCATTAAATTTGATTAAGATGAACTTAATTATCATGAACTTAGTCTAAAATCTTTACAATATGTCTTGTAGATCAAATGGCCCACGCTCATGTCACCCTCAACTTCAACGCGTTCCTAGAGAAATCCAAGCTGAAAGACGATGGTAGCAACTACACAGACTGGGTCCGTAACCTGAGGATCATCCTCATAGCTGCCAAGAAAACTTATGTCCTAGATGCACCGCTAGGTGACGCTCCCGCCCAGGCAAACCAAGATGTTATGAACGCTTGGCAGTCGCGTTGTGATGATTACTCCCTAGTTCAGTGCGGCATGCTTTATAGCTTAGAATTGGGGCTCCAAAAGCGTTTTGAGCACCACGGGGCATATGAGATGTTCCAAGATCTGAAAATGGTTTTCCAGGCTCATGCCCGAGTCGAGAGATATGACGTCTCCGACGCATTCTACAGATGTAAGATGGAGGAAAACAGTTCTGTCAGTGAGCACATCCTCAAGATTTCTGGGTTGCACAACCGCTTGTCTCAGTTGGGAATGAATCTCCCAGACGAAGCGGTCGTTGACAGAATCCTCCAGTCGCTCCCACCAAGCTACAAGAGCTTCGTGTTGAACTTCAATATGCAGGGGAGGGAGAAGTCCATTCCCGAGGTGTATTCGATGCTGAAATCAGCGGAGGTGGATATCAAGAAAGAACATCAAGTGTTGATGGTCAATAAAACCACTAAGTTCAAGAAGGGCAAGGGTAAGAAGAACTTCAAGAAGGACGGCAAGGGAGTTGCCGCGCCCGGTAAGCCTGTTGCCGGGAAGAAGCCAAAGTATGGACCCAAGCTTGAGACAGAGTGCTTTTATTGTAAGGGAACGGGTCACTGGAAGCGGAACTGCCCCAAATACTTAGCGGACAAGAAGGCCGACAACGTCAAAGGTATATGTGATATACATGTTATTGATGTGTACCTTACCATCGCTCGTAGTAGCTCCTGGGTATTCGATACCGGTGCAGTTGCTCATATTTGTAACTCTAAGCAGGAGTTGCGGAATAAGCGGAGACTGGCAAAGGACGAGGTGACGATGCGCGTCAGGAATGGTTCCAAGGTCGATGTGATCGCCATCGGCACGCTGCCTCTACATCTACCCTCGGGATTAGTTTTAAACCTCAATAATTGTTATTTAGTACTAGCTTTGAGCATGAACATTGTATCTGGATCTCGTCTTATGCGAGATGGCTACTCATTTAAATCTGAGAATAATGGTTGTTCTATTTATTTGAGAGATATGTTTTATGGTCATGCCCCGCTGGTCAATGGTTTATTTTTGATGAATCTCGATCGTGATGATACATATATTCATAGTGTGAGTGCCAAAAGATGTAAAGTTAATAATGATAGTCCCACATACTTGTGGCATTGCCGTCTTGGTCATATTGGTGTCAAACGTATGAAGAAGCTTCATGCTGATGGACTTCTGGAGTCTCTTGATTATGAATCATTTGACACATGCGAACCATGCCTCTTGGGCAAGATGACCAAGACTCCGTTCTCCGGAACAATGGAGCGAGCAACCAACTTATTGGAAATCATACATACCGATGTGTGCGGTCCAATGAGCGTTGAGGCTCGCGGAGGCTATCGTTATGTTCTCACCCTCACGGATGACTTGAGTAGATATGGGTATATCTACTTGATGAAGTACAAGTCTGAGACCTTTGAAAAGTTCAAGGAATTTCAGAATGAGGTTGAGAATCAACGAGACAAGAAAATAAAGTTCTTACGATCGGATCATGGGGGTAAATATTTGAGTCATGAATTTGGCACGCACCTTAGGAAATGTGGAATTGTTTCACAATTGACACCGCCTAGAACACCTCAGCGTAACAGTGTGTTCGAACGTCGAAATCGTACTCTGTTGGACATGGTGCGATCTATGATGTCCCTTACCGATTTACCGCTATCTTTTTGGGGTTATGCTTTAGAGACTGCCGCATTCACTTTAAATAGGGCTCCGTCGAAATCCGTTGAGACGACACCGTATGAACTTTGGTTTGGCAAGAAACCGAAGCTGTCGTTTCTGAAAGTTTGGGGTTGCGATGCTTATGTCAAGAAACTTCAACCTGAAAAGCTCGAACCCAAATCGGAGAAATGCGTCTTCATAGGATACCCAAAGGAAACGATTGGGTACACCTTCTACCACAGATCCGAAGGCAAAGTCTTTGTTGCCAAGAATGGATCCTTTCTGGAGAAAGAGTTTCTCTCGAAAGAAGTGAGTGGGAGGAAAGTAGAACTTGATGAGGTGACAGTCACCCCTCCTGGACCGGAAAGTAGCGCATCGCAGGAAATTGTTCCTGAGGTGCCTGCACCGACAAGGGAGGAAGTTAATGATGATGATCATGAAGAAACAGATCAAGTTACTACTGAACATCGAAGGTCCACAAGGGCACGTTCCGCACCAGAGTGGTACGGCAACCCTGTCATGAATATCATGTTGTTAGACAACGGTGAACCTTCGAACTATGAAGAAGCGATGGAGGGCCCGGATTCCAATAGATGGCTTGGAGCCATGAAATCCGAGATAGAATCCATATATGAAAACAAAGTATGGACTTTGGTGGACTTGCCTGATGATAGGCACGCCATAGAAAATAAATGGATATTTAAGAAGAAGACAGACGCGGATGGTAATGTGACCATCTATAAGGCTCGGCTTGTCGCTAAGGGTTATCGACAAGTTCAAGGGATTGACTACGACGAGACTTTCTCTCCCGTAGCGATGCTAAAGTCAGTCAGAATCATGTTAGCTATTGCCGCATTCTATGATTATGAGATATGTCAAATGGACGTCAAAACGGCATTCCTTAATGGCTTCCTCAAGGAAGAGTTGTATATGATGGAGCCGGAAGGTTTTGTCGATCCAGAGAACGCTAACAAGGTATGCAAGCTCCAGCGCTCGATTTACGGGCTGGTGCAAGCATCTCGGAGTTGGAATATTCGCTTTAATGATGTGATCAAAGTGTTTGGCTTTATACAGACTTATGGAGAAGCCCGTATCTACAAGAAAGTGAGTGGGAGCTCTGTAGCATTTCTCATATTATATGTGGATGACATATTGCTGATGGGAAATGATATAGAGTTCTTGGAAAGTGTAAAGGCCTACTTGAATAAGAGTTTTTCAATGAAGGACCTTGGAGAAGCAGCTTACATATTAGGCATCAAAATCTATATAGATAGATCAAGACGCCTCATTGGTCTTTCACAAAGTACATACCTTGACAAGATATTGAAGAAGTTCAATATGGATCAGTCCAAGAAGGGGTTCTTGCCTGTTTTGCAAGGTATGAGATTGAGCAAGGCTCAGTCGCCGACCACGGCAGAAGATAGAGAAAAGATGAGTGTCATACCCTATGCCTCGGCCATAGGTTCTATCATGTATGCCATGCTGTGTACCAGACCTGATGTGAACCTTGCCATAAGTTTGGCAGGGAGGTACCAAAGTGATCCCGGTATGGAACACTGGACAGCGGTCAAGAACATCCTAAATTACCTAAAGAGGACTAAGGATATGTTTCTCGTTTATGGAGGTGACGAAGAGCTCGTCGTAAAGGGTTACGTCGATGCTAGCTTCGACACAGATCTGGATGACTCTAAGTCACAAACCGGATACGTGTATATTTTGAATGGTGGAGCAGTCAGCTGGTGCAGTTGCAAGCAGAGCGTCGTGGCACATTCTACATGTGAAGTGGAGTACATAGCTGCTTGTGAAGCAGCACAGGAAGGAGTCTGGATGAAGGAGTTCATCACCGACCTAGGAGTCATTCCAAGCACGTCAAGCCCGATGACTCTCTTCTGTGACAACACTGGTGCTATTGCTATTACCAAGGAGCCCAGGTTTCACAAGAAGACCAAGCACATCAAGCGCCGTTTCAACTCCATCCGGAATTATGTTCAAGATGGAGACATAGATATTTGTAAAGTGCATACGGATCTGAATGTTGCAGACCCGTTGACTAAACCTCTTCCACGGGCAAAACATGATCAACACCAGAACTCTATGGGTGTTCGATTCATCACAATGTAACTAGATTATTGACTCTAGTGCAAGTGGGAGACTGTTGGAAATATGCCCTAGAGGCAATAATAAAAGTATTATTATTATATTTCCTTGTTCATGATAATTGTCTGTTATTCATGCTGGAATTGTATTGTACGGAAACAGCGATACATGTGTGAATATATAGACTACAATGAGTCCCTGGTAAGCCTCTAGTTACTAGCTCGTTGATCAACAGATGGTCATGGTTTCCTGACCATGGACATAGGATGTCGGTGATAACGGGATCACATCATTAGGAGAATGATGTGATGGACAAGACCCAATTCTGAGCCTAGCACGAGATCGTATAGTTCGTAATGCATAAGCTTTTCGGTGTCAAGTATTTATTCCTTAGACCATGAGGTTGTGCAACTCCCGGATGCCGTAGGAATACTTTGGGTGTGCCAAACGTCATAACGTAACTGGGTGGCTATAAAGGTACGCAATGGGTATCTCCAAAAGTGTCTGTTGAGTTGGCACGAACTGAGACTGGGATATTGTCACTCCGTATGACGGAGAGGTACCTCTGGCCCACTCGGTAAGACATCATCATAATGAGCTCAAGGCGACTAAGGAGTTAGTCACGGGATGATGGATTACGGATCGAGTAAAGAGACTTGCCATGACGAGATTGAACAAGGTATCGGGAATACCGACGATCGAATCTCGAGCAAGTACCGTACCGATGGACAAAGGGAATAACATACGGGATTGAGTGAATCCTTGACACAGTGGTTCATCCGATGAAGATCATCGAGGAATACGTGGGAACCAACATGGGTATCCAGATCCCGCTGTTGATTATTGACCGGAGAGTGGTCTCGGTCATGTCTACGTGTCTCCCGAACCCGTAGGGTCTACACACTTAAGGTTCGGTGACGCTAGGGTCGTAGAGATACATGCACGTGGAAACCCGAAAGTTGTTCGGAGTCCCGGATGAGATCCCGGACATGAAGAGGAGTTCCGGAATGGTCCGGAGGTAAAGAATGATATATAGGAAGTCCAGTTTCGGCCATCGGGTGAACTCCGGGGGTCACCGGGAGTGTCCCGGGACCACCGGAGGGGTCCCGGGGGTCCACCGGGTGGGGCCACCCATCCCGGTGGGTCCCCTAGGCCGCAAGGGGGAAGGGGCCAGCCCCTGGTGGGCTGGCGCACCACTTGGGCCCTCCCTCCATGCGCCTAGGGTTGAAACCCTAGGGGAGGGAGGCGCCCCCTATGCCTTGGGGGGCAAGTTTCCCCCCTAGGCCGCCGCCCCCTTTGCAGATGGGATCTGCCAGGGCCGGCGCCCCCCTGGCCCGTATATATAGTGGGGGGGGGAGAGGGCAGCCACACCCCAAGCCTCTGGCGCCTCTCCCCCTCCCGTCACTCCTTTCTACTCCTCCGCAGGGCGCCGACGAAGCCCTGCAGGATTTCCCGCTGCATCCACCACCACGCCGTCGTGCTGCTGGATCTCCGATGACCTCTCCTCCCCCCTTGCTGGATCAAGAAGGAGGTGACGTTGCTGTACCGGACGTGTGTTGAACGCGGAGGTGCCGTCCGTTTGGCGCTAGATCATCGGTGACGAAGAACGTGAAGAGTACGACTACTTCATCCACGCTTCTTCGAACGCTTCCGCTCGTGATCTACAAAAGGGTATGTAGATGCACTCTAATATGCTCGTTGCTAGATGTCTCCCTAGATTGATCTTGGTGAAAGCGTAGAATTTTTTTGAATTCTGCTACGTTCCCCTACAAAAGGAACATATAACTTTCCGAGTTGTGGATGCATAGACTAGCTTGTCGAACTTTCAACATATTTCTTCCGGATAATCCATGCAGAAAGGTAGAATTGGCAGGGTCACAATATGAATGGAGTACTACTCAGGAGCACTCTGGTAGTGATCTTTTGGTTCAGAAGAACTTCTGCTATAATGGTTCATGGTGTTGGAAGAAGGATATACCACGAACCTCGAGGGCTATCACAAGGTTACTAATATCCTAAAGGGACGAGCAAATACTACCAACATGAAGTAGGTAGAAGAATCTGGGGTTCAAGAACCCAGGAGTAGAATGCCTACTAACTAAATGGTATCACGGGATGCTTTCGAGAATGATGGCCAGAATCATCACACCGGGAATATAAACACTGCTAGATTACTGGGTGATTCTCTAAGATACTTAGGGTCATAATAATAACTCCAACATATATGTCGAGGCAACAGAGTACCTCAACTCGGTGATTAGTGTGGTTAACCTGACCCCAAAGAGCATCGGAAACAGGAAGAATGGATTTGCAAATGCATCAGACCATTTGGAAACTTGGGATGACTCGGACAGCATAACGACTATAAATGTTCGAAAATACTTTTGAGACTCATGCACAAAGATAGCATAACCACTCAACATCATAATGTTAAGGTTCTGAGATCAACAGTTGAACACACAAAAGTAGTAGGAACTAAACTGAGGGTTGAATCCACGATTAACGTGATCCTGATAAATAGAATGAGAAGCCTAGTTCTTAATCCCCGTAGAAAGAAGAAGGTGACTCAGATCAGAAGGTCATAGGGTAAAGGAGTAAAAAGAGCCTTACGTTCCCTTCCACAATCAATTCCCTTAATATAACTAAAGAGTTTCTAGACACAACTTCGACCAGTTTGGCTTGCTAATCCTACAAGCAGTCATGCTCTGATACCAAAGCTGTCGGGACCCTGATCCTAAGTCACACAGGTCTAGCCTGTAACACATCATATAACATTGTGGCCTCACGCACGGTATCCCCACGGGTGCCACCTTACCTGGCCCGGGACCGTTTGCGCATTTTGGCACACGTATATGATAGTGTCGCTAGCATCCATATGACAGAGAACCCGGGCCGACATGACCAGTTATAAACCAAAAGTGGCACTAAATTACAGAGACAGGCATACATGACCCAAACACGAACGTGTCGGTCATCAACGTATGAACCCAAGTCGTAGCAAGCTACAAGGACTTAAAGGAACAACGCATGACTTTTCCCCTAAGGGACAGACACAGGAACGAAGAAGGACACATGCCGGCCAGCCTAAGTGTTCCGGAGCAGTAGCAAGCTACCAAGGCTCAATGGAAGCACTAGGAGACATTTCCCTGTAAGATAGGCTACCAAGGGTAAACAACTAGGTGTCGGATCCCACACATAGCAATACACATTACACGTACGCATAACATGCAAGTATGTGCTGTACAACATGGCATCACAACATAACTCAACAACTCATATAGATAAGGCCCAAAAGAGCCATCATAGCATTTATTACAAACAGTGGTCACATGACCCAACATACAAAGCATACAGGCAACGGAAGCATAACATGTCTGAGTACAGACAACTACCAAAGAAAAAGGTTGAGAAGCCTGACTATCTACAAGACTCTCCCGAGGGTACAAGATCGTAGCTGAGGTAACAAGCTAAACGTCGAAGTCCACGCGGAACCACAAGCGAGACTGAAGTCTCTCTGCAAAAACATAAATTAAGCAAACGTGAGTACAAAGGTACTCAGCAAGACTTACATTAGAACTACCTACACATCCAACAGTATCAACAAAGGGGTGGTGGAGTTTGACTGCAGCAAGCCAGCTTTGACTTGGTGGCTATCCTAAACTACAACTGCATGTAACTCTTTTGAGGTGGCGCACATGAGTCCACATATTCACCAATCAATACACCCCTATGGATCCGCTCCCGTCTCCCTATGAGAAGGCCATCCATAGCACTCACACTTGTCTTGAGCATTTTAGAGTATCCACTTTCACTTATCTATGTACCACATAAGCATCCAAGAAGTCCATAACCGCGGACCCGGCTATTCGAATAGATCATGTTAACCCTGCAGGGGTGTACTTCTTCACACCCGCTCTCGCCACTTACCGCCATGTACATGTCGTGTATCTCGGCAACCTTCAAGCGGAAGCCTGGCGAGGGTGTCGGCCACGATCTGACTAACCACACAAGACTCTAGTCCAGGTTTATCGCCTATTCGGGTTCCATCCGTGGGGAGATCCGGCCGGGGTGTCGCTCACGGCCCCAAATGATGTGCGCAGGGTTCCCAAGCCCACCTCGACGGATGGATCTACGCTTGGTACACCGTGCCACGGTGCCTAGTCTGTCCCAAGCCCACCTGTACCGGGTGCCACTTGGTAGACTACTAACACTACCTACAAACACCAGAAACTAGTTGCAACTCCTGGACAGAGATCGAGTTGATTAATAAGTCGAGAGGGGCACTTAAGCATTCCAATGCATGGTAGTAGCTAGTCATTGGACAACTTACACAGAACTCAGTTCTTAAGGACGGTTCCAGTGAGACAACCCACCATGTACTCCTACACGGCCTCTCACCGCTACCTTTACCAAATCGTGTTCACACACTTAGATCACACACAGTAGGACATGTTCACCACATTCCAATTCATCCATGATGAATCAGACCTGACACAACTCTAGGCAATAGCAAGCATGACATACAAGCATGGATGAGTAGGAACAACATGGCTCAAACAACTCCTACTCATGCTAGTGGGTTTCAACTATTTACTGTGGCAATGACAGGTCATGCAGAGGAAAGGGGTTCAACTACCGCAGTAGGTAACAGTTGAAACGTTGTTGTCCTAATGCAGTAAAAGAGAGCAGGAGCGAGAGAGTGGGATTGTATCGGAATGCTCAGTGGGGGTTTGCTTGCCTGGCACTTCTGAAGATAGTAATAGTTCTTCATCGGTGTCATCAAACTCATCGTCGGAACATCGTCTACTGAGAGGGGACAAACACCGGCAACAAGAGAGAACACAATCAATGCAATGCGACAATATGATGCATGATCATGACATGGCAATATGCTGTTGATTGAGCTAATGCAACTAGCAACCATGTTAAATGAAGTTGGTTTGAACCAAAGGTTCAAACTCAAACTCCATATGTGATTATTTAAATGCCATTTAATTTATTTGACTTGTTCAGAAGGTTTAACTTGTTCAAACATGCATGAAAATACCATAAACAGATTCCTTGAATTTTTCTGATCATTTTTCATATATAAATTATTTTCATTGGAGTTATAGATTATTTCTGTGATTTTTAAAAGTTTTAGCTATTTTCTGAAATAAATAAATCATTTCTGATTTATTTAAAATCCCAGAAAATAGTTACTGCGTCAACATGACGTCGCTGTGACATCATCAAGTCAACAGGGTGCTCCAGGTCAAACCTGACCTGTGGGGCCCGCACGTTAGTGTGATAAGGCAGGAACAGTGGCTGACCAGTGGGGCCAGGTCAAACCTGACAGCCGGGGCCCACTGGACTTAATCTAATCCTAAACAGAAACTAATCCAGGTTAATTAAGGGCGTGGGGCCCTTCTATAAGTGGGTCATGTGGTTAATTAGCAGGTGTTTAACTGCTAATGACGTGCCACGTCATCATCGCCGGACTCTGGCCGGCGGCGACCATTCCGCGTGGCGGAGCTACTGCTGGGCGGTGCTAGGGGCTGCATTTAGGTCCGGGGAGACTACCAGGAGGAAGCCCATGCTCTTCCGCATCAAACAGAGCAGGGAGGAGCGGACGGGGTGCGGTGTGCTCGCCGGAGTCGAGCTCGCGGCGGCGGCCGACGCTCGGACGTTGATGGAAATAAGGCCATAGTGCACTAGGGGAGGAGCTGGTGGGTGCTGCGTGCTCCTGGGAGTTCAACCAACATGGTGACGCGCTCAGCTGCGAGCTGGGGTGGCCCCGGCTACGACAGTGACATGGTCGGCGGCGCTGAGCTCGCGGCTCCAGCGGTGGAGCTAGCTAGGATGCACGTACAGCAGAGGAAAAAGAGGGGAAGGACTCAGCAGCTCACAGGGAGGACGGAGAGAAGTTCAGCGGGCTCGGGGAAGGCTTGACCGGAGCGAATCGACGGCGACGAACGGCGGCACCCGAGGTTGAAAAAGGCATCATGGGTGGCGCTTCGAGGCGTCCGGCGTCGCATGGCTTGGTGAGGAGGCCTTAAACGTTGCGGCGGAGCTCCTGGCTAGCTCAGGGAGGCGAGGCGGTGGCTGTGGCTGTGGGGGAGCTCGTCGGCGGCGACTGCTTCGTTCGGTCGCGTTCGAGGGAGGAACTAGAGGGCGAAGGAGAGAGCAGAGAGTGAGGGAAGGAGCGAGGGGCCATTGGGCGTCTCCGTGGCATCGCTAGAAGGCCCGGGGAGGAAGCAAGAGGTGGCCAGAGCAGCGTCGGCGCTCGCCACGCACATGGTTGTCCTCCTGGCAGAGGAGGAAGATGACAAGGGGCGCTGGGGGCTGGGCCGGCCACTTGGGCCGCCAGGTGGGCTGCACAGGTGAGTTGGCCCAGGTTAGTCTCTCTCTCTCTCTTATAAATGTTGTTTCTGTTTTTCTATTTCTTTTGTAACTTTAGGGCTTTATTAAAAATGCCAGGGCATTTCCAAAAATCATGAAACCAAGCATGTCTACTGTTTAGGATAGATCCAACAGTAAACATTTTAGTTGATGATTATTTGAGCATTTAAAATAATACATAAAATTTAAATGCCCAAATGCAAATAAGATATGATTTAATTCAGTGCCCAAAATATTCTACAAAAATGTTCACTGTTTTTAGTTTGGTCTCAAAGCCTTGCCAAAATTAGCAAACATTGATGAAGGCATTTTGGTCATTGGAAAAGATTTTAGGTTAAACCTAATTGCTTTGATTTAGTGCTAGGGTTTAATCATCCCCATTTCAGGTTTCTGAGAAAATTGAACATGATGCAACAGGCAAGTGCTATCCTAGGGCAAGGTAAAGCTAGGGATGTGACATAAAGAGTGAAGGAAATATGCCCTAGAGGCAATAATAAAGTTGTTATTTATATTTCCTAGAAACTTAGTACATGTGTGAATACATAGACAAAACAGAGTGTCCCTAGTATGCCTCTACTAGACTAGCTCATTGATCAAAGATGGTTAAGTTTCCTAGCCATAGACATGAGTTGTCATTTGATCAACGGGATCACATCATTAGGAGAATGATGTGATGGACAAGACCCATCCGTTAGCTTAGCAACTTGATTGTTTAGTTTTACTGCTATTGCTTTCTTCATGACTTATACATGTTCCTATGACTATGAGATTATGCAACTCCCGAATACCGGAGGAACACCTTGTGTGCTATCAAACGTCACAACGTAACTGGGTGATTATAAAGATTCTCTACAGGTGTCTCCGAAGGTGTTTGTGGTGTTGGCATAGATCGAGAATAGGATTTCTCACTCCGAGTGTCGGAGAGGTATCTTTGGGCCCTCTCGGTAATGCACATCACTATAAGCCTTGCAAGCAATGTGACTAATGAGTTAGTTGCGGGATGATGCATTACGGAACGAGTGAAGAGACTTGCCGGTAACGAGATTGAACTAGGTATGAAGATACCGACGATCGAATCTCAGGCATGTGCTACTTCTCGAGCTTGCTTTGTATTCCCTCGAAGAGGAAAGGGTGATGCAACACAGTAGCGTAAGTATTTCCCTCAGTTTTTGAGAACCAAGGTATCAATCCAGTAGGAGACCACGCATGAGTCCCTCGCACCTGCACAAACAAATAAGAACTTTGCAGCCAACGCGATAAGGGGTTGTCAATCCCTTTACGGTCACTTACGAAAGTGAGATCGGATAGAGATGATAGTTTGATATTTTTGGTATTCTTTGGATATAAGAACAGAAAGTAAAAACAGAAAAGTAAAGTAGATTGTAGATTGACATGTTGAGAATAGACCTGGGGGCCATAGGTTTCTCTAGTGGCTTCTCTCATGATAGCATAATTCTAGGATGGGTAAACGAATAACTGTCGAGCAATTGATAGAAAAGCGAATAATTATGAGACTATCTAGGCATGATCATTATATATAGGCATCACATCCGAGACAAGTAGACCGAAACGATTTTGCCTCTACTACTATTACTCCACACATCGACCACTATCCAGCATGCATCTTAGAGTATTAAGTTCATAAGAACAGAGTAACGCCTTAAGCAAGATGACATGATGTAGAGGGGTAAACTCAAACAACATGATATAAACCCCATCTTTTTATCCTCGATGTCAACAATACAATACATGCCTTGCTGCCCCTACTATCACTGGGAAAGGACACCGCAGATTGATCCCAAAGCCAAGCACTTCTCCCATTGCAATAACTATAGATCTAGTAGGCCAAACCAAACCAATAATTTGAAGAGACTTGCAAGGATATTATAATCATACATAAAAGAGTTCAGAAAAGAACCAATATATTTCTCATAGATAATCTTGATCATAAACCCACAATTCATCGGATCTCGACAAACACACTGCAAAAAGAGATTACATCGAATAGTTCTCCTTGAAGACCGAGGAGAACTTGCTATTGAGATCCAAAGAGAGAGATGAAGCCATATAGATACTAGCTATGAGCCCGAAGGTCTGTGGTAAACTACTCACAACTCATGGTGAGGCGATGATGATGATGTAGAAGCACTCTGTGGTAGATCCCCCCTCCGGCGGAGCTCGGGAACAGGCCCCAAGATGGGATCTCACGGGAACAAAAGGTTGCGGTGGTGGAACTAGGGTTTTCTCTGTTGTTCTGATGGTTTTGGGGTACGTATGTATATATAGGAGGAAGGAGGGCACCGGACGCCAGACGTGGGGCGCGCCCGCCACCCTCGTGGATGCCATGTCAGCCCTACTCCGTGGTTCTCAAGTCTCCCATGCTTATTTTGCTCCAAAAATATCTCCCCCGAAGGTTTCATTCCGTTTGGACTTCGTTTGATATTCTTTTTCTGTAAAACCCTGAAATAGGCAAAAAACAGCTATCTGGACTGGGCCTTTGGGTTAATAGGTTAGTCCCAAAAATGATATAAAAGTGTATAACAAAGCCCATTAAACATCCAAAACATCATAAATAATAGCACGGAAATATAAAAAATTATAGATACATTGGAGACGTATCAAGCATCCCCAAGCTTAACTCCTGCTCGTCCTCGAGTAGGTAAATGATAAAAACAGAATTTTTGATGTGAAATGCTAACCAACATAATTTTCAATGTAGTTCTCTTAATTGTGGCATGAATGTTCAGATCTGAACGATTCAAGACAAAAGTCTATATTGACATAAGAAATAATAAAACTTCAAGGATACTCACAAAGCAATCATGTCTTCTCAAAATACTATGGCTAAAGAAAGTTATCCCTACAAAATCATATAGTCTGGCTATGCTCCCCCTTCATCACACAAAATATTCATATCATGCACAACACCGGTTTCAACCAAGCACTTATTTGCATACTCTATTCTTTCAAACCTTTCAACTTTCACGCAATACATGAGCGTGAGCCATGGATATAGCACTATGTGGAATAAAATGTTGGTTGTGGAGAAGACAAAAAGGAGGGAGATAGTCTCACATCGCCTAGGTGTATCAATGGGCTATGGAGATGCCCATCAATAGATATCAATGTGGGTGAGTAGGGATTGCCATGCAACGGATGCACTAGGGCTAAAAATGTATGAAAGCTCAACAAAAGAAACTAAGTGGGTGTGCATCCAACTTGCTTGCTCATCAAGACCTAGGGCATTTGAGGAAGCCCATCGTTGGAATATACAAGCCAAGTTCTATAATGAAAATTCCCACTATCATATGAAAGTGACTAAACATGAGACTCTCTATCATGAAGAACATGGTGCTACTTTGAAGCACAGGTGTGGAAAAACGGATAGTAGCATTGTCCCTTTTTTTTTCTTTTTTTGGAGGGGCATTCTCTTTTGTTTGGCCTTTCCTCACATGGGACAATGCTCTGTAATGATGATCATCACACTTTTATTGATTTACAACTGGATATTACAACTCGATACTAGAACAGAGTATGACTCTATATGAATGCCTCCGGCGGTGTAACGGGATGTGCAATGAATCAAGAGTGACATGTATGTAAAATTATGCATGGTGGCTTTGCCACAAATACGATGTCAACTACATGATCATGCATGGCAATATGACAATATGAAGCGTGCCATATGAACGGAACGATGGAAACTTGCATGGTAATATATCTCGGAATGGCTATGGAAATCCCATGATAGGTAGATATGGTGGCTGTTTTGAAGAAGATATATGGTGGCTGTTTTGAGGAAGATATATAGTGGGTGTATGGTACCGGCGAGAGTTGCCGGCACAAGAGAGGCTAGCAATGGTGGAAGGCTGAGAGTGCGTATAATCCATGGACTCAACATTAGTCAAAAGAACTCATATACTTATTGCAAAAATTTATGAGTCATCAAAACAAAGCAATCAACGCATGCTCCTAGGGGGGGGGGGTTGGTAGGAGTTAACCATCGCGCGCCCCCGACCTCCACACAAAGGATGACACTCTACAAATACCTCATGCTCTAACTTCGTCACATAGCGGTTCACCATAAGTGCATGCTACGGGAATCACTAACTTTAACACAAGTATTTCTCAATTTCATAATAACTCCACTAGCATGACTCTAATATCACTATCCTCATATCTCAAAACAATTATCAAGCATCCAACTTCTCATCATATTCAATGCACTTAGTATGAAAGTTTTTACTACATTCATCTTGGATGCCCATCATGTGAAGGCTAGTTTTTATAGCCAAAGTACATTACCATTATGTTTTAATAGACTCTCAAAAGGATCTAAGTGAAGCATAAGAGATCAACAATTTCTTCAAAATAAAATTATCACCTAGCTCTAAAAGATATAAGTGAAGCACTAGAGCAAAAACTATTCAACTCAAAAGATATAAGTGAAGCACATAGAGTGTTCTAACAATTCCTAGACCATATTTATCTCTCTCAAAAATGTGTGTCCATCAAGGATGATTATGGAAAACTAAAAAGCAAAGACACAAATAATACATGACGCTCCAAATAAAAGACATATCATGTGGTGAATAAAAATATAGTCCCGAGTATGGTTACCGATAGATGAAGACGAAAGAGGGGATGCCTTCCCGGGGCATCCCCAAGCTTAGGCTTTTGGTTGTCCTTGAATTTTACCTTGGGGTGCCTTGGGCATCCCCAAGCTTAGGCTCTTGCCACTCTTTGTTCCATAGTCCATCAAAGCAATACTCAAAGCTTGTAAACTTCACAACACAAAACTTAGACAAAAATCTCGTGAGCTCCGTTAGTATAAGAAAACAAACCAACACTCAAAGGTACTGTAATGAACTCATTCTTTGTTTATATTGGTGTCAAACCTACTGTATTACAACTTCTCTATGATTCATACTCCCCAATACTACTCATAGATTCATCAAAATAAGCAAACTACACACGAAAAACAGAATCTGTCAAAAACAAAACAGTGTGTAGTAATCTGTAACTTTCGCATACTTCTGTAACTCCAAAAAATTGAAATAAATTGGTAAACATGAGGAATTTGTCTATTAATCATCTGCAAAAAGAATCAACTAAATAGCACGCTCCATTAGAATCTGGTGACTATTCTAGCGAGCACTAACGATTCTGTTTTTCACAGCAAGATCATATAAACTTGACACAAGTCTTCCCAAAGGTTCTACTTGGCACAAACACTAATTAAAACACAAAACCACATCTAAACAGAAGCTAGATGCAATATTTATTCCTAAACAAAAGCAAAAACAAAAAATATAAAATTGGGTTGCCTCCCAACAAGCGCTATCGTTTAACGCCCCTAGCTAGGCACGATACATGGATAGATCTAGGTATTGCCATCTTTGGAAGGCAATCCATAAGTGGCTCTCATAATAGATTCATATGGTAATTTAATTTTCTTTCTAGGAATGTGTTCCATGTCTTTCCTTAACGGAAATTGGAATCTAATATTTCCTTCCTTCATATCAATAATTGCACGAATCGTTCTAAGGAAAGGTCTACCAAGAATAATAGGACATGAAGGATTGCAATCTATATCAAGAACAATGAAATCTACGGGCGCATAATTCCTATTGGCAACAATAAGAACATCATTAATCCTTCCCATAGGTTTCTTAATGGTAGAATCCGCAAGATGCAAATTTAAACAACAATCATCAAGCTCATGGAAACATAGCAAATCACACAAAGTTTTTGGGATAGTGGAGACACTTGCACCCAAATCACACAAAGCAAATAATTCATGATCTTTAATTTTAATTTTAATAGTAGGTTCCCACTCATCATAAAGCTTTCTAGGGATAGAAACTTCCAATTCGAGTTTTTCTTCATAAGATTGCATCAAAGCATCAACTATGTGTTTGGTAAAAGCTTTATTTTGACTATAAGCATGCAGAGAGTTTAGTACAGATTGCAACAAGGAAATACAATCAGTCAAAGAGCAATTATCATAATTGAATCCCTTGAAATCCAAAGTAGCGGGTTCATCACTATGCAAAGTTTTAATCTCTTCACTCCCACTTTTAACAATTTTAGCATAAAGATCTAAAAACTCCGAATCATTGGGACACCTTTTAATTAAAGTAGACTCATCTCCAATCCCATCTTTATCAAGATTCATACTAGAAAACAAGGATCTAATAGGAGACACATCAATAACTTTCAGATCTTCATCTTTATTTCCATGATAACTAGAAGAACACGCTTTTATATAACTCTCTTTTTTAGCATGCATCCTAGCGGTTCTTTCTTTGCATTCATCAACGGAAATTCTCATGGCTTTGAGAGACTCATTGATATCATGCTTAGGTGGAATATATCTAAGTTTCATAGAATCAACATCAAGAGTAATTCTATCCACACTTCTAGCCAATTCATCAATCTTAAGCATTTTTTCTTCAAGCAAAGCATTGGAATTATTTTGCGAATTCATAAACTCCTTAACACTAGTTTCAAATTCAGAAGGCATCTTTCAATAAGAGTTATTGTAGGAATTACCATAATTATTAGAGGAATTACTAGGAAAAGGCCTAGGATTAAAGTTTCCTCTATAAGCATTGTTACCAAAATAATTCCTACCAACAAAATTCACATCAAAAGATTCATTATTATTTTCAATCAACGTGGATAGAGGCATATCATTAGGATCAGAAGAAGCACTCTTAGCAGCAAATAATTTCATAAGTTCATCCATCTTTCCCCTCAAAACACTAATTTGTTCAATAGCATGTACTTTTTTACTAGTAGATCTTTCGGTGTGCCATTGAGAATAATTAACCATAATATTATCTAGGAGTTTGGTAGCTTCTCCTAAGGTAGTTTCCATGAAAGTGCCTCCTGCAGCCGGATTTAAAAGATTTCTAGAAGCAAAATTCAAGCAAGCATAAAAGTTTTGAATAATCATCCATAAGTTCAAACCATGTGTAGGGCAATTAGGTATCATTAATTTCATTCTCTCCCAAGCTTGTGCAACATGCTCATGATCTAGTTGCTTCAAATTCATAATATTGTTTCTAAGAGAGATGATCTTAGCAGGAGGGAAATACTTAGAGATAAAAGCATATTTGCACTTATTCCATGAATCAATACTATTTCTAGGCAAAGAGGAAAACCAAGTTTTAGCACGATCTCTAAGTGAAAACGGAAATAACTTCATTTTAACAATATCGTCATCTGTATCCCTCTTCTTTTGCATATCACACAAATTAACAAAGTTGTTTAGATGGGTAGCGGCATCTTCACTAGGAAGGCCGGAAAATTGATCTTTCATGACAAGATTCAACAGAGTAGCATTGATCTCACAAGATTCAGCAACGGTAATAGGAGCAATTGGAGTGCTAATAAAATCATCATTGTTGGTATTGGAAAAGTCACACAATTTAGTATTGTTCCGAGCCATCGTGACAAGCAAGTAATCAAACACACAAGCAAACAAGAAACAAGCAAACGATAAACACAAGATAAAAAGAAGGGCAAATAAAACGGCAAGGGTGAAGTGGGGGAGAGGAAAACGAGAGGTAAATAAATGTAATGCGAAGGATAAGGGTTTGTGATAGGTACTTGGTATATGACTTTTGCGTAAGCCTCCCCGGCAACGGCGCCAGAAATTCTTCTTGCTACTTCTCGAGCTTGCGTTGTATTCCCTCGAAGAGGAAAGGGTGATGCAGCACAGTAGCGTAAGTATTTCCCTCAGTTTTTGAGAACCAAGGTATCAATCCAGTAGGAGACCACGCGCGAGTCCCTCGCACATGCACAAACAAATAAGAACTTCGCAGCCAACACGATAAGGGGTTGTCAATCCCTTTACGGTCACTTACGAAGGTGAGAACTGATAGAGATGATAGTTTGATATTTTTGGTATTTTTTGGATATAAGAACAGAAAGTAATCGGAAAAGTAAAGTAGATTGTAGATTGATATGTTGAGAATAGACCCGGGGGCCATAGGTTTCTCTAGTGGCTTCTCTCATGATAGCATAATTCTACGGTGGGTAAACAAATTACTGTCGAGCAATTGATAGAAAAGCGAATAATTATGAGACTATCTAGGCATGATCATTATATATAGGCATCACGTCCGAGACGAGCAGACCGAAACGATTCTGCATCTACTACTATTACTCCACAGATCGACCGCTATCCAGCATGCATCTAGAGTATTAAGTTCATAAGAACACAGTAACGCGTTAAGCAAGATGACATGATGTAGAGGGATAAACTCAAATAACATGATATAAACCCCATCTTTTTATCCTCGATGGCAACAATACAATACGTGTCTTGCTGCCCCTACTGTCACTGGGAAAGGACACCACAAGATTGATCCCATAGCCAAGCACTTCTCCCATTGCAGGAACTATAGATCTAGTAGGCCAAACCAAACCAATAATTCGAAGAGACTTGCAAGGATATTATAATCATACATAAAAGAGTTCAGAAAAGAACCAAATATTTCTCATAGATAATATTGATCATAAACCCACAATTCATCGGATCTCGACAAACACACCACAAAAAGAGATTACATCGAATAGATCTCCTCGAAGACCAAGGAGAACTTGGTATTGAGATCCAAAGAGAGAGAAGAAGCCATCTAGATACTGGCTATGGACCCGAAGGTCTGTGGTAAACTACTCACAACCCATGGTGAGGCGATGATGATGATGTAGAAGCACTCCGTGGTAGATCCCCCCTCCGGCGGAGCTTCGGAACAGGCCCCAAGATGGGATCTAACGGGAACAGAAGGTTGCGGCGGTGGAACTAGGGTTTTCTTTGTTGTTCTGATGGTTTCGGGGTACGTAGGTATATATAGGAGGAAGGAGGGCACCGGGGGCCAGACGTGGGGCCCACGAGGTAGGGGGTGCACCCTGTAGGGGGGCGCGCCCCCACCCTCGTGGATGCCACGTCAGCCCTACTCCGTGGTTCTCAAGTCTCCCGTGCGTATTTTTCTCCGAAAATATCTCTCCCGAAGGTTTCATTCCGTTTGGACTCCGTTTGATATTCCTTTTCTGTAAAACCCCGAAATAGGCAAAAACAGCAATCTGGACTGGGCCTTTGGGTTAATAGGTTAGTCCCAAAAATGATATAAAAGTGTATAACAAATCCCATTAAACATCCAAAACATCATAAATAATAGCATGGACCAATAAAAAATTATAGATACGTTGGAGACGTATCATCATGTAACATACCGATGATAAAGAGAACAACGTATGTTGTTATGCGATTTGACCAATAAATATCTTCGTAGAATATGTAGGAGCCAATATGAGCATCCAGGTTCCACTATTGGTTATTGACCGGAGATGTGTCTCGGTCATGTCTACATAGTTCTCAAACCTGTAGGGTCCGCACGCTTAATGTTCGATGACGATTTGTATTATGAGTTATGTGATTTGATGACCGACGTTTGTTCGGAGTCCCAGATGAGATCACGGACATGACGAACAGTATTGAAATGGTCGAGACGTAAAGATCAATATATTGGAAGGCTATATTTGGACATCGGAAAGGTTCTGAGTGATTCAGATATTTTTTTGGAGTACTGGAGAGTTACAGGAATTCGTATTGGGCCTTAATGGCCATACGGGAAAGGAGAGAAAGGCCTCGAGGGTGGCCGCGCCCCTTCCCCATGGACTGGTCCGAATTGGACTAGGGAAAGGGGGCACCCCCTTCCTGCCTTCTCCTTCTCCCTTCTCCTTTTCCTATTCCATGTGGGATGTGGAATCCTACTAGGACTAGGGAGTCCTAGTAGGACTCCACACTTTGGGCGCGCCCTATGAGGGCCGGCCTCTTCCTCCCTCCATCCTTTATATACGTGGCGAGGGGGCACCCCATAGTCACACAAGTTGATTTTAGCCGTGTGCGGTGCCCCCCTCCACAAATACACACCTCGGTCATATCGTTGCAGTGCTTAGGCGAAGCCCTGCGACGTTGCTTCATCATCATCGTCACCACGCCGTCGTGCTGAAGAAACTCTCCTGTGACGCTCAACTGGATCAAGAGCTCGTGGGATGTCATCGGGATGAATGTGTGCTGAATGCGGAGGTGCCGTACGTTTGATGCTTGGATCGGTTGGATCGCGAAGACGTTCGACTACATCAACCGCGTCACTAGACGCTTCCGCTTTCGGTCTACGAGGGTACGTAGACACACTCTCCCCACTCGTTGCTATACTTCTAGTAGATATATTTTGCGTGATCGTAGGAAATTTTTGAAATACTACGTTCCCTAAGAGTGGCATCCTGAGCCAGGTCTATGCGTAGATGATATGCACGAGTAGAACACAATGAGTTGTGGGCGATAATAGTCATACTGCTTACCAGCATGTCATACTTTGATTTGGTAGTATTGTTGAATGAAGCGGCCCGAACCAACATTACGCGTATGCTTACGCGAGACTGGTTCTACCGACGTGCTTCGCACACAGGTGGCTGGCGGGTGTTCGTTTATCCAACTTTAGTTGAATCGAGTGTGGCTACACCCGGTCCTTGTGAAGGTTAAAACAACACGTACTTGACAAAAAATCGTTGTGGTTTTTGTATGCGTTGGTAAGAACGGTTCTTGCTAAACCCGTAGCAGCCACGTAAAACTTGCAACAACAAAGTAGAGGACGTCTAACTTGTTTTTGCAGGGCATGTTGTGATGTGATATGGTCAATACGTGATGAGTTATACATTATTGTATGAGATGATGTCGGTGTACAAAAAGGGGGGGTACACTTTTTGTACCCCTATGACTGTGCACGGGCAGTCTGAGCCACGGGCACCGCCGCACCAAGCAAGGCCAGGAAGGTAAGCCAGGGTAAGACTAAAGCCCAAAGCCAAGACCACAAAGAGCAAAGGGACGAAGCGGGTTCCCCCGGCAAGATCCTTGCCGGGAGCCAGTTTTAGCAGCCCGAGCAAGATCCTTGCCGGGGCCGGCTTTAGCAGCCCCGGCAAGATCCTTGCCGGGGCCGGCTTTAGCAGCCCCGGCAAGACCCTTGCCGCGGCAACTCGCCCCACGCCTACGGAGCAGATCACCCTTGAGTCCACTGCCCCCATGGGGCAAGGATTCGGGAGACATCCCCGTGGTGGCATGCAGATCTTTGTGAAGACATTCAAGATCAGGTACGCACTAAGAAGACGACGACCCTTGGCGGGATCCCAGCCAAGGAAGACCACAAGACCTCCGACAAGCACCTTGTCGGGGATGGCAACAGGCGCCGCGGCAAGACCCTTGCAGGGGCCCCGGCAAGGACCTTGCCGAGGACATCCGCAGGGACACCATCAGGCCCACGCCGACTAAACCTCCACCGCCTTATGCAGCTGCCGACCCAACCAGCTGGGCAGGCACCAGCGTGGCGGCATGCAGATCTTCATGAAGATCCACCATAGCGCCACCCCAGCTGCCTGCCTACCTACATGGCATCTCAGGCATCGCTGGCTAGGGCGCGTGTCGACAGAAGAAGGAGCGGCGACGGACAAGACGGATATCTCCCCCGTCCCCGATAAAGCAAGGACACCTAAGCAAGACGCATTAAATGCGCCTTGTCATGTAATGCGAGGGATAAACTTGCATCACTGTACCCTTTCCACCTCCTGTGTGCCACTATGGCGACCCCTTTTTCTATAAAAGGAGGCCCGAGGCGACCAGGAGGAGGATTCGCCTTTTTGGAGCTCCTCACGCCCCATAGTTAGCTGAAGAACACAGATATAAAATCCACCAATGCAGGAGTAGGGTTTTACGCATCCTCGCGGCCCGAACCTGGATAAACGAACCGTGTGCTATCTGTTTGATCCGCTCTTCTCTCGACCCCGCGCCCCGCAACCGTAGTAGGGATTCTTGTGATCCCATAGGTGTCGTTCCCAATACACCGACATCTTTGGCGCGCCAGGTAGGGGGCGCAGTTGTGAGAATCTGCTTTAGCAGTTAGTTCGACGCTTCTTCATCATCATGGCGCCTAAGAAGATGACGACGGTGGCGGTTGGCCAGTCGAAAGCCGGACAACCCGTCCCAACGCGGGCGAGCAGCGGACCGGTCGCGGAAAGGACCCGGAGCGCTGCTCGCGAACACCAACACCGTCCTAGCAGCCGGAGTTTGGGAGGTGGCGATGTTTGTGCGCCTGGTAACGGGCCACACACCGCCAAATCCAAAGACGGAGCCAGGCCGTCCGCGGGTGGCGCGAGGCCTTCCAAGATCGCTGCCACATCACCCGAAGGCGACACAAGGGCCTCCAGGACTCCCACGCCGGCGCCAACAGCGCGCTCCTCCCAAGCAGCGCGCGATGAACGACGTCATCACGCCGAAGACCCCGGGTGTCGCTGCGGGAAGAGCCCCGAGCGCCACTCCCGAGACATAGAAGACCTGCCTGCCCGCCAAAGCGCTGGTGGAAACGGCATGCGACCGCGGGATCGTGATGGGGCTCCTCCTGACATGGTCAGGGGTCGAAGCGCGTCGCGGTCCGTGCAGGTTTCGCTACCGCTAACCCCAGCAGAAGCCCTGGCGCGCGCGCAGTTGCTCCTCGACTTTCCTCCCGTTATGGGGAAACTCGACGAATGGAGAGCGACCATCCGAAGCTTTGTCGCGGTCGCCAACAAGGATGAACCAAGTCCAGCGAGGCCCCCGGGTCGACGTTCCGATGAGGTCCCGCACATCGGTGGCGGGAGGACCGGCAGCACCGCGGCCACGGTGCATTCGCCTCTTCCTCTCCCGATACCGCGTGTGTCGACTCATCGAGACGTCGCGGGTGACGACATCTCCATAGCATCGTCCGACCCACGGACCCACAGCAACCAGCGTCAAGTTCTTCAGGAGCGAGCTCATGAAGACGCCCGAACCACCATCGAGCGCCGGCGCGGAGCGCGCCACCAGTCAGATAGGCGAGCAGGGCCTGCTGTGAACCGCCCAGCAACGGAGAGCCCTGGAGGTCTACCTTACGAGGTAGGATGTCCAGCTTTTACCCGTGAGCTGCGGCAGTTCCAGTGGCCCACCCACCACACCTTCGAGCCTGACGTTGGCGAGAAGTACAATGGCAAGACCCACCCGTCGGAGTTCCTCAGCATCTACACCATCGCGATGCAAGCTGCCGGAGCCCGCAACGATAAGGTGCTTGCGAATTACTTTCCATTGGCTCTTAAACCCAACGCCATTTCGTGGTTGATGGACTTGCCGGCAGACTCTATTTCCTCCTGGTCAGATTTGTGCCATGAGTTTGTTGGCCCCTTCACTAGAGGTCACCAAGCCCATGGCCAAGCAAGTGACCCGCATGTCATTCCCCAGAAGGAAGGCGAGAGTCTACACAAGTATATACAGAGGTTCAGTCAGGTACAGTACAATATCCCTGATGTTCACCCTGCCGCCATCATCAGCGCGTTCCATCAGAACATGCGTAATCGCAAGATGCGTGAAGAACTGGCAATGACCAAGGTGAAAGATGTGGTGGAACTCTATGTTCTTGCTGACAGATGTGCCCAGGCTGAAGAGGGAAGGAAGTACCCCGGCGAAGATGCCGGCGCGGAAACCGACTCTTCAGATGAGGATACTGCCGCCCCGGCGAAGAAAGGCCGGCACCGCAACAAGAAGCGCAAAGGTAAAGCCATGCTTGCCGTTGAGGGATCTGATGACGCCGGCTCCGCCAAGAAAACCAAGGCGGATGACCCCGGCAAGGAAATTGCCGGGTGTGTCACCTGCCGGGCCTTGGCGGCTGCCGAGAAGCCAGGAAACTCCGGCAAGCGATACTGCAAGATCCATCGCACCAAAGGCCATTATCTCCAGGACTGCCGACAGGTTGAGCTCCTTGCTGAGAGGCAGAGGGCTGAATATGAGAGGCGGGACAAGGAGAAGGGCCAGGACGGTGCTGAGGGGTCTGGCAAGAAGCGTGACGGCCAAACAGGCCGTCGCGGCAAGGAGAAGCAGCAGGAGAGGCCCGCCCGGGGCCGTGACAGAAAGCCAGAAGACGACGATCACGAACATGACGACTAGTCCGGCGACCAAGAATTTCAGAAAGCCACGGAGGCCATGTGCGTCGATGGCGGCGCCTCGCTGCATACTTCTCACCGCCAACTTAAACAGTGGGCACGTGAGATTACAGCGGTGGAGCCGTCGTCTGGTGCCCAAAAGTCGCTGAAATGGTCCAGCACACCTATCATTTTTGACACTGAGGATCACTCTGATCGCACTACTGTGGTCGGGTGCTTGCCATTGTTGGTTTCACCGACAATACGCAACCTCAAGGTGACAAAGATGCTAGTTGATGGCGAGGCCGGTCTGAACTTACTCTCGCCCACCGTGATCGAGAAGCTGCAGATTCCTGATGGGGACCTCGAAGAGACGGGCACGTTTCAGGGGTCAGCCCGGGGAGAAGTCAACCAAAGGGGAAGGTCACGCTGCCCATGACTTTTGGAAGTGATCTGAACTACAGGACAGAAAGGATCGTGTTCGATGTCGCCAAGATCCCCTTGCCCTACAACGGGATCCTTGGCCGCCCAGCGCTGGCCAAGTTCATGGCGGCGTCACACTACGCCTACAACACCCTGAAGATGCCAGGACCTATGACGATCATCACCGTCCCCTCCGATAAGAAAGATGTGCTGATTTGCGCTAACCAACTATACCAACAAGCAGTTGCAGCAGCTGCCGCCACCAGGGCACTTGCTCCTGCTACTGGCCCCCCCCAGAAAAAGAAGACCGGTGAGACCTCGGACACCCACTCCGGCAAGCGCACCTCTTCGGAGTGTCGTGCTCCCGTCGAGGACGTGCCAGAGAGCTCCACCGACAGAAACAAGAAGTCCAGGGCCACACCGCCGGGAACCAAGAAGGTTTCTGTCAAGGAGGACGGCACAGGAGGGGCTTTCACCATAGGCTCCACCCTTGACGACAAATAGGAAGACGCACTCAACACCTTCCTGCGGGCAAATGTCGATGTGTTTGCATGGCAAGCATCCGACATCCCCGGCGTTCCCAGGGAGGTGATTGAGCACCACCTTGCTATCTGTCCTCATGCACGGCCCGTCAAGCAGAAGGTCAGGAAGCAAGCTTTGGAACGACAAGAGTTCATCACAGAGGAGATCCGAAAACTGGAAGCAGCGGGTTTGGTAAGGGGAGTGCTCCATCCAACGTGGTTGGCCAATCCAGTGGTAGTGCGCAAGGCAAATGGGAAGTGGAGGCTGTGTATTGATTACACAGATATCAATAAGGCTTGTCTTAAAGACCCCTTCCCATTGCCGCGCATCGACCAGATTGTTGACTCCATGGCTGGGTGTGACCTGCTGTCATTCCTCGATGCCTACTCCGGCTACCATCAGATCTTCATGACAAGAGAAGACGAAGAGAAGACCACATTCATCACCCCATGTGGTACGTATTGTTTCGTACGAATGCCTTTCGGGTTGAAGAATGCTGGCTCAACGTTTGCAAGGGCAGTCCAGATTGGTTTTGAACCCCAGCTCCATAGAAATATGGAGGCTTATATGGATGATATAGTGGTCAAAACCAAGAATAGGGCAACCCTTATACCGGATTTACAAGAAACATTTGCAAACCTGCGCAAGATCAATCTCAAGCTGAACCCTAAGAAGTGCGTCTTCGGCGTCCCGTCCGGCAAGCTTCTCGGGTTCTTTGTGTCATAGCGTGGGATAGAGGCCAATCCGGACAAGGTCAAAGCTATAGAACAGATTGAAGCACCCAAACGGGTCAAGGATGTGCGTCGGCTTGCTGGCTGTGTTGCCGCCATGAGCAGATTCATTTCCGAGTCTGCCGAGCGCGCCCTCCCCTTTTTCAAGATTTTGAAAAAGGCGGGCCCAATGGAGTGGACGCCAGAAGCCGAAGCAGCATTGCAAGATTTGAAGAGGTATCTTTCCTCCACGCCAGTACTAGTTGCGCCTAGGCCACAGGAACCGTTGCTGCTATACCTGGCGGCAACGAACCAGGTGGTCAGCGCCGCACTATTGGCACAAAGAGAAATTGATGACGAGGTGATAACAGCGACAGAGCTTGATGCCGTTGGTGCAGAGACAACATGGCCGGTTGAAGTGCCGCCAAGGAAGAAAATAATGCAGCACCCGGTCTACTTTGTTAGCTCCCTCTTGCAGGGGGCTAGATCAAGGTACTCCGGTGTGCAGAAATTGATCTTCGGCCTTCTTATGGCCTCGAGGAAGCTGCGTCACTACTTCCAGGCACACGAGATCACTATCGTCACTCGCCTCCCTCTGCAACGGATATTGCACAATCCAGATGCAACGGGAAGAATTGTAGAGTGGGCACTGGAGCTGTCTAGCTTTGGCCTCAAGTTTGAAAGTACCTCGACAATTCAAAGCCGAGTCCTGGCGGAGTTCGTTGCGGAATGGACCGCGACGCCCGATGAAGAAGCCCAGGAGACTGCTCTCCTCGGCAAAGAGGCGAGTTGCGACTGGATCATGTACTTTGATGGAGCTTTCTCCTTACAGGGCGTTGGGGCTGGCGTACTGCTTGTCGCGCCCACCGGAGAGCACCTCAAGTACGTGGTCCAGATGCACTTCCCCAGGGAAGTATCAAGGAACAATACTACTGAATATGAGGGGCTGCTTGCTGGTCTTAGGATCGCGGCAGACCTCAGAATCAAGAAACTCATTATCAGGGGCGATTCGCAGCTTGTCGTCAAACAAGTCAACAAAGATTACCAGAGCCCGTTGATGAAGGCCTACGTCGATGAAGTGAGAAAGCTGGAAGAGCGCTTTGATGGTATACAGGCGGAGCACGTTCCCCGAGCAGAGAACGACATCGCCGATTACCTGTCAAAGCGCGCTGCCCTCAAGTTACATGTGGAACCAGGTACCTTTGGGCTTCAGCTTTCTCAGCCGTCCGTTGATCCATCAACAGAGCAAAACAAGAGGAGGAAATCAGGGCCCGACAAGTACTTTCCCGCCGAGCTCCCCGTAGCCGCCGGCAAGGATGTTGCCGAGGACACTAAGCCCACCATGGGACGGCTAGCTCCGACGGAGCGTCAAGCTCTTTCCGTCGAGACAGCCGCTCCTATAGCAGAGGAAATGCCTTTAGTCCTCGCCGTCGAGCCCCAGGCTCCAGCGTGGGCACAGCATACCGTCCAATTCCTCCAAACTGGGGAACTTCCTAAGGAGCAGGAAGAAGCGGAAAAAGTAGCTCGTCGATCTGCTATGTACCAGTTCGTCGATGACGTCCTGTACAGAAAGAGACCGAACGTCGTGAAATTGAAGTGTATCCCTCGAGAGGAAGGACTGGGGCTGTTGGCAGAGATACATGGAGGCATATGTGGATCCCACATAGGGTCAAGAGCCCTTGCTGGCAAGGCATTTCGGCAAGGCTTCTTCTGGCCCACTGCCCTCCAGGATGCGACGACACTGGTCACCAGGTGTGAAGCGTGTCAGTTCCATTCAAAGAAACTTCATCAACCAGCTCAAGCCCTTCAAACCATTCCTCTCTCCTGGCCCTTCTCGGTCTGGGGGCTCGACATACTGGGCCCTTTCCCCCGCGCTGTCAGGGGCTTTGAGTACTTGTACGTCGCAATCGACAAGTTCACAAAGTGGCCAGAGGTGGAGGCAGTGAGGAAGGTCACAGCTTAGTCAGCCGTCAAGTTCTTCAAGGGACTAGTGTGCCGTTTTGGTGTACCCAACAGGGTCATCACCGACAACGGCACACAGTTCACAAGCCACACCTTCATGCAATATACCCAAGACCTCGGCAGCAAGGTCTGTTTCGCTTCCGTTGCTCACCCACGAAGCAATGGTCAAGCTGAGAGGGCAAACGCTGAAGTACTGCGAGGCTTAAGGATAAAGACCTTTGACAGGTTGCACCAGAGTGGAAGGCGCTGGATTGATGAGTTGCCGACTGTTCTTTGGTCGATCAGAACGACGCCAAATCAAGCAACTGGCCAGGCACCCTTTTGCCCTAGTATACGGGGCAGAAGCAGTTCTCCCCACTGAACTCATATACGGGTCACCTCGAGTGCTCGCTTATGATGAGCTTGAGCAAGAGCAACTGCGGCAAGATGATGCAACGCTCCTTGAGGAAGATCGTCTTCGGGCGGCTGTGAGAGCAGCACGCTACCAGCAAGCCTTGCGCCGCTACCATAGCCGCAAGGTCCGTGCCCGAAGCTTTGAGGAAGGCGACCTTGTTCTTTGGCGCGTTCAATCGGCCAAGAATACCAACAAGTTGACGCCGAAGTGGGAAGGCCCTTATCGGGTAATACGAGTCACCAGGCCTGACGCAGTCTGCCTGGAGACCGAAAATGCCATTCCGGTGAGCAATTCCTGGAACATTGAGCATCTTCGCAAGTTTTACCCATAAGGCGCGGCTTGTCGGGCCCCCCGACAAGCCACCTTTTGTACAAGCCTTGCCGGCAAGGCATGTAACCCTTTGTACAAAGCCAGGCGCAGACCCTGATCATAAATAAATGAAGCGCTGGCGCCCTAAGTTATAGCATGCATGCTAGGTCGAGTCTCGTCCTTGGTTAGGGTTGATAGTGCTTATCGGCGGCCAACCCCTAGCTTAGAGGTCGAGTTTGCATCTCTTTGTCTTTCTTTTATCTCCTTTGGTTCAGAGGACGCACAGATATCCTTGCCGAAACCACTTGGGGAGAAAAAAAAAGGAACATACCAGCATCAAGGCCCCGACAAGCCAGTGTTGCCGGGGGCTGCAAGAGCAAAGATTCACCCACGGTGAACCAAGGTTGCCGGGGGCTGCATCTTCAGATAAGTTCTTCATCCCTTATCATGCATTCCATTATGGACTGAGGTATGTGAAGCCTCGTTCTTTCCTTAAAACTACCGTGCTCCCCTAACTCTAGGCCCTGGGGCTCGTTCGTGGGACCAAGTTGGGTTGTAGTCGCGGCAGCGAAGAGGTAAAACGAGGAGCCTAAACCCACTTCATCCCTGCCTCCGCCAAAGGCGTGAGAAAGGTTGAGCGAAGTGGGGAGACGGCAAGGCCTGTTGCCGGGCGAGAAAATGTTTATCTTAGAGATATCAAGGATTTATTCCTTGTCGTGGGTTTCACCCACAAACAAATGACCCGGCAAGCATCCCTTTTTCATTAAAAACATTCCACTCAGGTACAGTCCATAGGGAATGAAAAACATGAACAAGGGGATTACAAGTTTTAAATTTAACAGATGCCCGAAGGCTTACAAACTAAAAAGAAATAAGATGCCCGTAATCCGTTTCTTGTCCCTCTCCTCAGGAGGCAGGTCAAGGAGGCGAGAAGGGCAAAAGGAGCGCCTAGGCGAGCTACGGGTGGTAGAAGACACCGAGAGAACATCTCGGTGGCCGCCCAAAGACTGGATGGTGATGGTGGCGCCGGAAGCAGAGCTCGAAGACGAGGCGGCAAGACGTCAGTACGCGTCAAAGGCGTTGGTGCCCGCGTACTTCGACATGACGACCTTGCCGTCCGCCGTCTTCCTCTTCCGCAGCCCCCCCAATGCCAGCCGCCCAAGGGGACGACCCTGAGAAGTTCAAGGAGCCGGCGACACGGATGATGGGGTCGCCGATGCCACCAGGAGCGGCACCCGACACCTAGTCGGACCCGTCATCCTACCGCCTACCGTCCTCGTCGTCGCTGCCGCTGTCCTCCTCGTCACTCTCGCTCGAGGAGGAATCTTCGCCATCAGAAGAGCTCTCCACGCAACACTTGGCACGAGTCCCGAAGTGCCCGAAGACCTTGACGGAAAGAAGGCCACCCTCCATCAACTTAAAATGGAGAGTGAGCCCATCCGTCAAGCTGTGGATACGAGCAAACGTCTTCCATCCCCGACGAAGATACATCACATGAGGAGCAGGGAAGTCGATGCGGACTCACGTGCCACTGATCCCGCAGCCCCTCATATGCAGCCGCAATGACTCCGGCGGATCTAGCTCCATCTCCCGCGCAAATGGAGTCGGGAGACGAAGGCGATGGCACGGCGGCCGGCGCAACCTGACGTAGAACTCGCAAGGGTCATCCCCAACATGGCCCTCTATTGGAGGAGGAGCTGCTGGCGGGGGCGAGGCCGGCGGGCCACCCCGTCCTCCTCTTCCCCGAGCGCCCCGGCCTCGCCCACGGCCTCGCTCCTCCCCCTTCCCCTCGCGGCCGGCTCTGCCACCGCAGGTACAGGAGAAGGAGGGACGCGTTGTCGAGCGGCGACCCTCGCCGCCACCATTGAAGGGCCAGGATCTCCTCTCTCCATGACGAATGGGAGAGAGGAGCAGAAGCTGAAATAGGAAGAAGATGGAGGAATGCGGGGCGCCGTCCCTCCCCTCCCGCTCTTTATAAAGGAACGAGGCTGGGGCTCGACCGCCCCGCTCGGCCAATCAAGACACGGAAGGCGCAGGGAGCCAGGACCGACCCGCCGCCCCAACCAGCGACGGCCCGGTTTCCTACCTCCACCGTTTGCCACCCAAGCGCATGGGAGACACGTGGCAGACGTGCAGAACTGAGGGGATGGGTGAGGCGACCTCTCCCCACCCCGTGATCGGGGGGAGTGGACGCCTTGAGGACCGCATCCCGGCCCCATTCAGTAAATGGGCCGCGCCTCTACGCCTCCCCCCGTTTATGGGGAAGGCGCGAAGCCGCCTCTTAACTGCGACGTGACGCATGCCTGCGGGAACCGCCCCGCGCATGCCGCCCACGTCACGCACGCCCCTCCACACCGCGCCACGCGCGCGGATCATGGGAGGCGCAACGCGCGGAAAATCTTTCCATGGTAAAAATCGTCCCGCCTGCCCGCGCACCATTCTGGGCCTAGCCCAACAACGCGTCGCGCTTATGTGTGGCCCAGGCCCGGGGGCTGCTGTCGGTGTACAAAAAAAAAGGGGGGGGGGTACACTTTTTGTACCCCTATGACTGTGCACGGGCAGTCTGAGCCACGGGCACCACCGCACCAAGCAAGGCCAGGAAGGTAAGCCAGGGTAAGACTGAAGCCCAAAGCCAAGACCACAAAGAGCAAAGGGACGAAGCGGGTTTCCCCGGCAAGATCCTTACCGGGAGCCAGTTTTAGCAGCCCCGGCAAGATCCTTGCCGGGGCCGGCTTTAGCAGCCCCGGCAAGACCCTTGCCATGGCAACTCGCCCCACGCCTACGGAGCAGATCACCCTTGAGTCCACTGCCCCCATGGGGCAAGGATTCGGGAGACATCCCCGTGGTGGCATGCAGATCTTTGTGAAGACATTCAAGATCAGGTACGCACTAAGAAGACGACGACCCTTGGCGGGATCCCAGCCAAGGAAGACCACAAGACCTCCGGCAAGCACCTTGCCGGGGATGGCAGCAGGCGCCGCGGCAAGACCCTTGCCGGGGCCCCGACAAGGCCCTTGACGAGGACATCCGCGGGGCCACCATCAGGCCCACGCCGACTAAACCTCCACCGCGTTATGCAGCTGCCGACCCAACCAGCTGGGTAGGCACCTGCGTGGCGGCATGCAGATCTTCGTGAAGACCCACCATAGCGCCACCTTAGCTACCTGCCTACCTACATGGTATCTCAGGCATCGCTGGCCAGGGCGCGTGTCGACACAAGAAGGAGTGGCGACGGACAAGACGAATATCTCCCCCTGTCCCCGATAAAGCAAGGACACCTAAGAAAGACGCATTAAATGCGCCTTGTCATGTAATGCGAGGGATAAACTCGCATCACTGTACCCTTTCCACCTCCTGTGTGCCACTGTGGCGACCCCTTTTTCTATAAAAGGAGGCCCGAGGCGACCAGGAGGAGGATTCGGCTTTTTGGAGCTCCTCACGCCCCATAGCTAGCTGAATAACACATATATACAATCCACTAAAGGTGGAGTAGGGTTTTACGCATTTTCGCGGACCGAACCTAGATAAACGAACCGTGTGCTATCTGTTTGATCCGCTCTTCTCTCGACCCCGCGCCCCGCGACCGTAGTAGGGATTCTTGTGATTCCATAGGTGTCGTTCCCAATACACCGACAGATGATCATGTTTTGTAAAGTTATCGGCAACCGGCAGGAGCCTTATGGTTGTCCCTTTATTGTATGAATTGCGAAGGCCATGTAATTGCTTTACTTTATCACTATGAGTTAGCGATAGTAGTAGTAGAAATAGTTGGCGAGACAACCACGATGCTACGATGAAGATCATGGTGTCAAGCCGGTGATGATGGAGATCATGACGACGCTTTGGAGATGGAGATCAAAAGCACAATATGATTATGGCCATATCATGTCACATATTTTGATTGCATGTGATGTTTATCGTGTTATGCTTCTTATTTTGCTTAGAACGTCGGTATCATTATAAGATGATCCCTTAGAAAATTTGAAGGTACAAGTGTTCTCCCTGAGTATGCGCCGTTGCCAAAGTTTGTCGTGCCGAGACAGCACGTGATGATCGGGTGTGATAAGCTCTACGTTCAAATACAATGGGTGTAAGATAGTTTTGCACATGCAGAATACTCGGGTTAAACTTGACGAGCCTAGCATGTACAGACATGGCCTCGGAACACTGGAGACCGAAAGGTCGAGCGTGAATCATATAGAAGATATGATCAACATAAGATGTTCACTATTGAAAACTACTCCATCTCGCGTGATGACCGGACATGGTTTAGTTGATTTGGATCACGTGATCATTTAGATGACTTGAGGGATGTCTATCTAAGTGGGAGTTCTTTAGTAATATGATTAATTGAACTTTAATTTATCATGAACTTAGTCCTGGTATTATTAGCATATCTATGTTGTAGATCAATAGCTCGTGATGTAGCTCCCCATTTATTTTTATATGTTCCTAGAGAAATATAAGTTGAAAGATGATAGTAGCAATGATGTGGACTTCTTCCATGCTCTGAGGATTTTCCTCATTGCTGCACAGAAGAATTATGTCCTTGATGCACCGCTAGGTGACAAACCTATTGCAAAAGCAGATGCAGACATTATGAACATTTTGACAAAAGCTCGGTATGATGACTACTTGATAGTTTAGTGCACCATGCTTTACGGCTTAGAACCGGGACTTCAAAAATGTTTTGAATGCCACGGAGCATATAAGATGTTCTTAAGAGTTGAAATTGGTATTTCATACTCATGCCCGTATCAAGAGGTATGAGACCTCTGACAGTACTTTGCCTACAAGATGGAGGAGAATAGCTCAACTAGTGAGCATGTGCTCAGATTGTCTGGGTACTACAATTGCTTGAATCAAGTGGAAATTAATCTTCCAGGTAAGATAGTAATTGACAAAGTTCTCTAGTCACTATCTCCAAGTTACTAGAACTTCGTGATGAACTATAATATGCAAGGGATGACGAAAGTAATTCTCGAGCTCTTCGTGATGCTGAAATCGTCGAAGGTAGAAATCAAGAAAGAGCATCAAGTGTTGATGGTTAACAGGACCACTTGTTTCAAGTAAAGGGCAAAGTGATAGATGGGGAACTTCAAGAAGAATTACAAGCAAGTTGTCACCCCCGTGAAGAAACCCAAAGCTAAACTCAAGCTTGAAACTAAGTGCTTCTACTGCAAAGGAAATGGTCACTTGAAGTGGAACTGCCCTAGATACTTGGCGGATAAGAAGGATGGCAAAGTGAACAAAGGTATATTTGATATACAGATTATTGATGTGTACTTTACTAGTGTTCATAGCAACCCCTGGGTATTTGATACCGGTTCAGTTGCTAAAATTAGCAACTCGAAACGAGAGTTGCAGAATGAACAGAGACTAGTTAAAGGTGAAGTGACGATGTGTGTTGGAAGTGGTTCCAACATTGATATGATCATCATCACACACTCCCTATACTTTCAGGATTAGTGTAGAACCTAAATAAATGTTATTTGGCATTTGCGTTGAGCATGAATATGATTTGATCATGTTTGTTGTAATACGGTTATTGATTTAAAGTAATAAAATAATTGTTATTCTGTTTACCTGAATAAAACCTTCGATGGTCATACACCCAATGAAAATACTTTGTTGGATCTCGATCGTAGTAATACACATATTCATAATATTGAAGCCAAAAGATGCAAAGTTGATAATGATAGTGCAACTTATTTGTGGCACTACCGTTTAGGTCATATTGGTGTAAAGCGCATGAAGAAACTCCATGGTGATGGGCTTTTGGAATCACTTGATTATCAATCACTTGGTGCTTGCGAACCATGCCTCATGGGCAAGATGACTAAAACTCCGTTCTACTGAACAATGGAGCGAGCAATTGATTTATTGGAAATCATACATACTGATGTATGTGGACCAATGAGTGTTGAGGCTCGCGGCGGGTATCATTATTTTTCTGACCTTCACTGATGATTTGAGCAGATATGGGTATATCTACTTGATGAAACACAAGTCTGAAACATTTGAAAAGTTCAAAGAATTTCAGAGTGAAGTAGAGAATCATTGTAACAAGAAAATTAAGTTTCTATGAACTGATCACGGATGCGAATATTTGAGTTACGAGTTTGGTCTTCATTTAAAACAATGTGGAATAGTTTCATAGCTCACGCCACCCGGAACACCACAGCGTAATGGTGTGTCCGAATGTCGTAACTGTACTTTATTAGATATGGTGCGATCTATGATGTCTCTTACCGATTTACCACTATCGTTTTGGGTTGTGCATTAGAGACAACTCCATTCATGTTAAATAAGGGAACCATCTAAATCCGTTGAGATGACGCCTTATGAACTATGGTTTGGCAAGAAACCAAAGTTGTTGTTTCTTAAAGTTTGGGGCTGTGATGCTTATGTGAAAAAGCTTCAAGATGATAAGCTCGAACCCAAGCCGGAGAAATGTGTCTTCATAGGATACCCAAAGGAAACTGTTGGGTACACCTTCTATCACATATCCGAAGGCAAGATATTCGTTGCTAAGAATGGATCCTTTCTAGAGAAGGAGTTTCTCTCGAAAGAAGTGAGTAGGATGACAGTGGAACTTAATGAGGTAATTGTACCTTCTCCCGTGATTCCTACACCGATCAGCGAGGAAGCTAATGATGATCCTAAAACTTTAGATCAAGTTACTACTGAACCTCGTAGGTCAACCAGAGTGCGTTCCACGCTAGAGTGGTACGGTAAGCCAGTTCTGGAAGTCATGTTACTAGACCATGATGAACCTACGAACTACGAGGAAGCGATGATGAGCCCAGTTCCGCAAAATGGCTCGAGG
This sequence comes from Secale cereale, assembly GCA_902687465.1. Classification (NCBI taxonomy): domain Eukaryota; kingdom Viridiplantae; phylum Streptophyta; class Magnoliopsida; order Poales; family Poaceae; genus Secale; species Secale cereale. The sequence goes on along the minus strand of LR738709.1, from coordinate 530,513,367 downwards.
CCATGAAATCTGAGATGGGATCCATGTATGAGAACAAACTGTGGACTTTTGTTGACTTGCCCGATGATCGGCAAGCCATTGAAAATAAATGGATCTTTAAGAGGAATACTGACGCCGATGGTAATGTTACTGTCTACAAAGCTCGACTTGTTGCAAAAGGTTTTCGAAAAGTTCAAGGTGTTGACTATGATGAGATTTTCTCACTCGTAGCGATGCTTAAGTCTGTCCGAATCATGTTAGCAATTGCCGCATTTTATGAAATCTAGAAAAAAGATAACGAAATTGCATTTTTAATGGATTTATTAAAGAATGGTCATATATGATGCAACCACAAGGTTTTGTCAATCCTAAAGGTGCTAACAAAATGTGCAAGCTCCAGCGATCCATATATGGACTGGTGCAAGCATCTCGGAGTTGGAATATACACTTTGATAAGTTGATCAAAGCATATAGTTTTAACAAACTTGCGGTGAAGCCTGTATTTACAAGAAAGTGAGTGCGAGCACTGCAGCCTTTCTGATAAGCATATGTGAATGACATATTGTTAATCGGAAATGATATAGAATTTTCTGGAAAGCATAAAGGAGTGTTTGAAAGGAGTTTTTCAAAGAAACACCTCGGTGAAGCTGCTTACATATTAAGCATCAAGATCTATAGAGATAGATCAAGAAGCTTGATAAGTTTTTTCAATGAGTACATACCTTGACAAGTTTTTGAAGTAGTTCAAAATGGAACAGTCAAAGAAAGAGTTCTTGCGTGTGTTGCAAGGTGTGAAGTTGAGTAAGACTCAAAGTCCGACCACAACAAAAGATAGAGAGAGAATGAAAGTCATTCCCTATGCCTCAGCCATAGGTTCTATAAAGTATGCCATGTTGTATACTAGACTTATTGTATGCCATGCCCTGAGTTTGGTAAGGGAGTACAATTTTGATCTAGGAGTAGATCATTGGACATCAGTCAAAATTATCCTTAGAGGACTAAGGAAATATTTCTCGGTTATGGAGGTGATAAAGAATTCGTCGTAAAGAGTTACGTCAATGCAATCTTTGACATCGATCTGGATGACTCTGAGTCTCGATCTGGATACATATCGAAAGTGGGATCATTTAGCTAGAGTAGCTCCGCGCAGAGCATTGTAGACATAGAAATTTGCAAAATACATATGGATCTAAATGTGACAGACCCGCTGACTAAACTTCTCTCACGAAGAAAAACATGATCACACCTTAGTACTCTTTGGGTGTTAATCACATGGCGATGTGAACTAGATTATTGACTCTAGTTAACCCTTTGGGTGTTGGTCACATGGCGATGTGAACTTTGGGTCTTATTCACATAACGATGTGAACTATCGATATCAAATCACATGGCGATGTGAACTAGATTATTGACTCTAGTGCAAGTGGGAGACTGAAGGAAATATGCCCTAGAGGCAATAATAAAGTTGTTATTTATATTTACTTATATCATGATAAATGTTTATTATTCATGCTAGAATTGTATTAACCGGAAACTTAGTACATGTGTGAATACATAGACAAAACAGAGTGTCCCTAGTATGCCTCTACTAGACTAGCTCATTGATCAAAGATGGTTAAGTTTCCTAGCCATAGACATAAGTTGTCATTTGATCAACGGGATCACATCATTAGGAGAATGATGTGATGGACAAGACCCATCCGTTAGCTTAGCAACTTGATCGTTCAGTTTTACTGCTATTGCTTTCTTCATGACTTATACATGTTCCTATGACTATGAGATTATGCAACTCCCGAATACCGGAGGAACACCTTGTGTGCTATCAAACATCACAGCATAACTGGGTGATTATAAAGATGCTCTACAGGTGTCTCCGAAGGTGTTTGCGGTGTTGGCATAGATCGAGAATAGGATTTGTCACTACGAGTGTCGGAGAGGTATCTCTAGGCCCTCTCGATAATGCACATCACTATAAGCCTTGCAAGCAATGTGACTAATGAATTAGTTGCGGGATGATGCATTACGGAATGAGTAAAGGACTTGCCGGTAACGAGATTGAACTAGCTATGATGATATCGACGACAAAGGAAACAACGTATGTTGTTATGCGGTTTGACCGATAAATATCTTCGTAGAATATGTAGGAGCCAATATGAGCATCCAGATTCTGCTATTGGTTATTGACCGGAGATGTGTCTCGGTCATGTCTACATAGTTCTCGAACCCGTAGGGTCCGCACACTTAACGTTCGATGATGATTTGTATTATGAGTTATGTGATTTGATGACCGACGTTTGTTCGGAGTCCCGGATGAGATCATGGACATGACGAACAGTCTCGAAATGGTCGAGACGTAAAGATCGATATATTGGAAAGCTATATTCGGACATCGAAAAGGTTCCGAGTGATTCGGGTATTTTTCGGAGTACTGGAGAGTTACGGGAATTCGCATTGGGCCTTAATGGGCCATACGGAAAAGGAGAGAAAGGCCTCAAGGGTGGCCGCGCCCCTTCCCCATGGACTGGTCCGAATTGGACTAGGGAAAGGGGGTGCCCATTTCCTTCCTTCTCCTTCTCCCTTCCCCTTTTCCTATTCCATGTGGGATGTGGAATCCTACTAGGACTAGGGAGTCCTAGTAGGACTTCACACTTTGGGCGCGCCCTATGTGGGCCGGCCTCTTCCTCCCTCCATCCTTTATATACGTGGCGAGGGGGCACCCATAGACACACAAGTTGATTTTAGCCGTGTGCGGTGCCCTCCTCCACAGATACACACCTCGGTCATATCGTTGAAGTGCTTAGGCGAAGCCCTGCGATGGTAGCTTCATCATCACCATCACCACGCCGTCGTGCCGACGAAACTCTCCCGTGACGCTCAACTGGATCAAGAGCTCGTGGGACGTCATCGAGCTGAATGTGTGCTGAATGCGGAGGTGCCGTACATTCGGTGCTTGGATCAGTTGGATCGCGAAGACATCTGACTACATCAACCGCGTCACTAGACGCTTTCGCTTTCGGTCTACGCGGGTACGTAGACACACTCTCCCCACTCGTTGCTATACTTCTAGTAGATAGATTTTGCGTGATCGTAGGAAATTTTTGAAATACTACGTTCCCCAACAAAGAGGTGGTGGCCTTTAGTACGGGTTGGTGGCTCCAACCGGTACCAAAGACCCCCCCTTAGTACCCGTTGGAGCCACCAACCGGTACTAAAGGGGTGCGCTGCCACCCGCAGTGCACAATGTTTAGTCCCACCTCGCTAGTTGAAAGGAGTTCGCACCGGTTTATAAGCCCCGCCGCGGCTACCATGTCGAGCTCCTCTCTAAGCAGGCCTTTGTGGGCCTGTTGCAAGTCTTCTGCCCTATGAGGCCTAGTGGGTCGTACATGCCTGTATCCTTGCCCAACTAGAGGTTGGGTTTCTAGTCGTATGCAGGTCCTGTCGCCCCACTAGGCGGGCTGTTTTTGCTTTATATAAAAAAATCATTTAGTGTCGGTTGGTGTTACCAACCAGTACTAAAGGTCTCCCCGCCCCCGGCACGGGCTCGTGCCACGTGGTGGCCCTTTAGTGGCGGTCCGTGTTGAACCGGTACTAAAGGGGGGCCTTTAGTCCCCACACTTTAGTGTCGGTTGCAGAACCAGCACTAAAGGGCCTTACGAACCGGTGCTAAATCCCGGTTCTGCACTAGTGTCACCTTATTCCCCTTGAGCTAAGGACACCCAGTCCTCGCCCAATCACTCTGGTAGGTCTTCAAGGTAGACTTCCAAACCTTCACAGACTTCGTTCACCGGCAATCCACAATGACTCTTGGATGCTATGAACGCGACGCCTAACCGGCTGGAGGATACATAGTCCTTAAGTGTAACAAGTCTTCAGATCACACAGACAGAAAGACTTCAGTGATGCCTAACACTCTTTGGCTCTCGGTGTTTTGGGCTTTGTCCTCGCAAGGATCTTTTCTCTCAAAGGCTTCGGAGGTGGGTTGCTCTAAAATGACAAAAGCCGTGCAGTAACTCCGAGAAGCCACCAATTTATGGTGTAGGGGGTTGGCTATTTATAGCCAGGAGGCAATCCGACATGATATGTACGAAATGACCCTTGGTCACTAAGGAACTGACACATGTCCAACGGTCGGATTTGAAAACACGCGGCAACTTAGCTTGAGCTCTAAGCAAAGCTGACTTATCCAACTCTGGATAAGATTTGCTCTCATTGTCTTCGCTCGAAGACATGATTTTTGGTTGAGCATCACATCAGTCATATGACTATGTTCACTGGGACCCCACTTAACAGTACGGTGGTTCCTATGACTCAAGAAAGAAGAAAAAGAACTACGAAAGAAACTATGTCTTCGTACTCCATAGTCTTCACTGAATGTCCTCATAGGTCATTATCTTCACATGAATGTCTTCACGAGCCACCATTGTCTTCAATGTCTTCACACATTTTGAGGGGTCATCTCTGTAAGGTAAACCGAATCAGTGAGGGACTACTACCTGTGTTATCCTGCAATTATCATAAACACGTTAGTCTCTCAACCACGTTTGTCGTCAATACTCCAAAACCAACTAGGGGTGACACTAGATGCACTTGCAATCTCCCCTTTTTTGGTGATTGATGACAAACTGATTGAAGTTTTCAACGGGGATAAAATATGTGAAAGTTACATAAAACGGTCATTGGCTTCATGAGATTAAGAGGGCTCCCCCTAAAGATGTGCATATAGTAATTTTTCTTTTGAATGCAAATGTGCATGGCAGGTTTTGCTTTGTGGAGATCTCACTCAATCTTATGAAGACAATTCATCATGCATACACATAAGTAGTGAAGATAATGATATGCATAATGAAAAATGTGCGTCTGCTGAATGATTTCATGCGCATAAGACAGATATATAACCACGCAGAAGAAACATCAGCAAATGTAGCAGACGACCATCAAGTTTAAGTGTTACAACTCAAGAGCCAAATAGTTTCAAAACGAGAGTTGTAAGAACTTAAGCAAAAATAAAGCACCTGACCCATATATGGACCCGCTTGGAGACTATCAACTCATATGCTTCTCCCCCTTTTGCCAGTAAGGACCAAAAAGGTTTGAAGACATAGAGTTTCTATGCGCTCCCAGGTGGTGAAGATGTTGGGGCAGCCGGGTCGACGTTGGAATTGGCGGGTGCAGACGGGCCTAATGCAGAGTCGTGATGCAGTGAAGCAATTTCAGGAGAAGTGGTGTCGTCTTCTTCATCTATGACACGAGCAACAACAGTTGCAGCCGAAGATGAATACTCAGAGTCTTCAATGGATGGAGTAGGACGCCAACTCTCAGATTGTGGAGGCCTGGAGTCAAACTAGAAGCGCTCGATGAAGCCATCTGCTTGAAGATCAGCTTCAGAGCAAAGTAATGTGAGGCTCTTCGAGGACCACCGATAGGCTTCATGGGCAACAAAGAGTTCTTAGTTGCTAGGTTGCGAATGCGATTGACATCGGTAAGAAGACTTTGCATCTGGCGCTTCAACCAATCATGATGCCTATCCTGCTTTTGGTGAAGTGATACAAGAAGCTCTCTATCATTTAGGACACGGGAATGCTTCGTAGGACTTGGAGCAATTGTGCCGGCGGTAGCTTCAGTATTGGCACGATGCGGTAGGCGCAGATTTCCAGCCAGAGGATAAGCAATGGTAGCAGCATTGGGCATATGAACACTTGCAACATGCCGAGTGAAACTGTGATGGTCAGCATTGAGTAGTTGAAGTGGCTTCTTGGCAGGCTCAGGATAAATGGCTTCATAAGACATATCAACCTCAAGCGGAAATACGGCATGATTACACGCTGAAGCTTGATAGTTGATAGTGGAGTGAAGCTTAATGAGCCGCATAACACATGGAGCATAAAACTTGAGGCCAAACAGATCAATACCAGATGTAGCCAGTTGACGAATGAAGAAGTCATGAGTATTGAACCTGATGCCATTGAGGATGTAAAAGACTAGAGTCTTCATGGCACCCTCAAGTTTGGCTTCAGAAGAGTTTCCCTTGATTGTCCATAGAGTACGCCTCATAATATGGTAGATGGTGTGAGTGTAGGATCGAAAGTATGTCTAGAGGGGGGGTGATTAGACTACTTGACAATATAAAAATTCTGCCTTTTGATCATGAACAGTTTTTGGCAGTTTCACAATTATGATCAATTCAAGTATCACCCTACACATGCAATTCTAGAGTATAAGCAGCGGAAAGTAAATTGCACATGTAGTAAAGAGAGGTGGAGAAGATCAAACGCAATTTGGAGACACGGAGATTTTTCTCGTGGTTCCGATAGGTGGTGCTATCGTACATCCACGTTGATGGAGACTTCAACCCACGGAGGGTAACGGCTGCGCGAGTCCACGGAGGGCTCCACCCACGAAGGGTCCACGAAGAAGCAACCTTGTCTATTCCATCATGTCCTACGCCCACGGAGGACTAGCCTTACTCGGGGTAGATCTTCACGAAGTAGGCGATCTCCTTGCCCTTACAAACTTCTTGGTTCAACTCCACATCTCGAAGACGGAGGCTCCCAAGCGACACCTAACCAATCTAGGAGGCACCACCCTCCAAAAGGTAATAGATGTTGTTGATGATGATGAACTCCTTGCTCTTGTGCTTCAAATGATAATCTCCCCAACACTCAACTCTCCTCACTGATATGGCTGTGGTGGAAGAAAGGATTGAGTGGAAAGCAACTTGGGAAGGCTAGAAATCAAGTTTCATATGGTAGGAATGGAATAACTTGATCTCAACACAAGGGTAGGTAGTTCTCTTCTCAGAAAGTGTAAGGTAGGAGTGGTAGTACTTTCTGATGGCTCTCTCCACGAATGAAGAGGGGGTGGAGGGGTATATATAGCCTCCACACAAAATCCAACCGTTACACACATAATTGAGCAATCTCGGTGAGACCGAAGTGAAAACTCGGTCAGACCGAAAGTTCAAATATAGTGAACGTTGGGGTTTTCGATGGGACCGAAAATACCATCTCGGTGTGTCCGATATGAGTCAAAGGTAGGAACTTGCCAGAATCGGTGGGACCGAAATCAACAACTCGGATATTCCGAAATGATGACAAACGGTTACAGAAGGTTGGCAGTCCAGTTTCGGTGAGACCGAACTCAAAATCGGATGGACCGAAATTTCTAGGGTTTGGAAAATAGCTGAGGTGGTTCATCTCGGTGGGACTGAGTTGGAAGAATCAGTTTGTCCGAGATTACTTATGAGTGTGTTTAGTAGTGAAAGTTGCTGATAGTTGAAGGAGCTAAATCACTAAGCACTTGAGCAACCAGATCATCAACACAACCTCATCCCCTTTTAATAGTATTGGCTTTTCCTATGGACTCAATGTGATCTTGGATCACTAAACCAAAAATGGAGTCTTGAGCTTTTGCCAATGCTTGCCTTAGCATTTTGAGGGGTCCACTTCTTCAGACATTTCCATACCCATATCATCGAACTTCTCTGAAATGATTCTCAAGTAACTATTAGTTCAATGATATATATGTTGTTATTAATTACCAAAACCACCCGGGGATTAGTTGCACTTTCAATCTCCCCCTTTTTGGTAATTGATGACAACATATAGATCAAAGCTTCGACAAGAGATATAATCAATGAATAATATCGTCGCTTTGAGAAGTATGTGATAAACAAGAGCTCCCCCTAAATTTGTGCATTATTTAAGATTTGCGTTTGAATGCAAATGCACAATCGATTAGGATTATGGGTCACTCTTCCATGTCACATACATCTTGGTGGAGCGCACAAAATGATAAGAATGAATAACATGCACTCAATCACCAAGACAAGAGTAAATGATCATACAAGAGGAAATAGCATAGGATAAGCATTAAGCACACATTAAAGCATAGTATGACCAAGCACTCATTAAGGTAGCATCAAACGTAGTAGCAAGCACACTGAAAGTATCAAGAACCAAAAGAACCAAATGTAACTCAAAGAAAACCGGCAAAAGAACGAAAGAGCACTCTCTCTCTCGAAGCCCTATGATCTATACAATTTCTCCCCCTTTGGCAACAAGTTACCAAAAAGTTCGAAAAGGTATAGAGCTAAGCGTCACTGTGGGCTCTGCTGGCGGCTCCCGTCTGGGTAGATGTCGGAGTAGAAATGACGGCATCGGCGAAGACTTCAGTTGATGTCTGCGCTGGAGGAGTGGATGCTGGAGCTGGAGTAACTGCTGGAGCTGTAGGAGGTGCTGAAGTGGTAGCCCTGGAGTCAGTCACTGGGATAGCTGCTGATCGGGATCCTCTGGGAACCTGAGCAGTCTGGCGATGAGAGTCCTGGACTAGATCATCCTGCATGAGCTCTGCTCTCTCCTGCCTTGCTTCCTCCATGTCCGCCTCAAGCTTGTTGACTGTCACCTGAATCTCTGTCAGCTTCACGTCCAGAGCGTGGATCTTGTCTTCAACAATCCTCTCTAGGCTTTCCTGAGATTGTTCAATGCTGGCCAGGCGTTGTTCAATCCTCTGGGTAGCTTCAAGAATCTGCTCTCCGAAGCTCTTTGGTTTAGCTGCTGCTGCTGCTGCCTCTTTGTCAGCTTTGGCTTTCTTAGCAGCCTCAATTTTGGCTTGACCTTCAACTGAGGTTGGATCCTCCTCATCCATCACAACAATGTTGTCTTCATGCTCTGTCTGCAGTGGCAAGTGCTTCCTATCCAACATGAATTTGCCCGTGCCAAACTTGGCATTGATTAGCATCTGAATTTGTGGGGCAAATCCACACGACCTCTTCTGGTCAGCTGCAGTCCTCTTAATGGTCTCTACCATTAAGTCCATCACCTTAAAAGGTGCCTTCTCATCAAGAATGTGCAGCATGTTGATAGAATAGCCTCGAATCATGCGGTGGTCTCCAGAATTGGGCATCAAGGTATGCCTCAAAATAGTGTTTGTGGTGGTCAGACCTGCCTGGAGATAGTACACTGAGCCAAGCTTCCACCCTTCCAAATCAGCTGCGGGGATCTCCTTGTACATGTTCTTCATGGAATCATGGTTCTTCTTAGGAATCCCATAGACATCAATGTCGTCCTCTCTCTGCACTGGAGCATTCAGAAGTTCTGCCCATTCTTCAACAGACGAAGAAAACCTTTGACCTTCAGTCATCCATGTGATCTTGCCATCAGGATAGAAGTGGGCTGTGGCGTAGAACTGCATGATCATCTCGTCATTCCAATCTGTCAGCTTCTGACCCACGGACTCATCAACTCCACATGCAGTGAAGCTCTCATGCACATGGGGAAAGAAGTCTCGGTGCTCTTCACTGTCAATGTACTTCCAGTCAACATACCTGGTGTCTGCAACAATAGGCTTCTTATCCATCAACACGGTCTCATAGAAGTCCTGCTGCTCTCTGGTGTGGAATCTTGGGTCCACAGCAGTCCTTCTCCTCACAGCATATGGATCAGACTGTCTCCATAGCCTGAGACCTCTATCCTTCCTTGCCTTCATATCCTCGGCTTGAGGATGAGCATCGTTGTGGAGTGGCAACTTAGGACGGAGCTTCAGCAACACATGTTCTTCATCAGACTCAGACGGTGGCATCTCACCTTTGTTCTTCTCAGAGGCTGGAATGTTCCTGGTTGTCCTCTTGGGCTTGGCTGGAGCTGCCTTGGCTTGAGCAGGCTTCTTGGGCTTAGAAGTGGCTTGAGCCCTAATAGCATCACCCATGAACTTAGCCTTCTGAGGAGGAGGCTGGGGTGCATCTTCTTCTTCTTCATCAGCAGCATCAACATGAGGTTCAGCATATACTACCCTCTTCCTCTTGGAAGTTTTCTTCACCTTACTTGGAGCTGGCTCTTCCAAGTTCAGCTTCTTGGCAACAGCTGACTGCTTGATTTTGCTGGTGCCTTTCTTCGACTGCTGCCCTTCGTGCTCTTTGGCAACAACTTTTCTCTTGGGCTTGGAGGTAACTTCCTCAGCAACGAAGTCAGAGTCCTCATCATCAGAATTTCTCTTCTTTCTGATCCTGGTGGCTGCAGGAGGCAAACCACTAGGGGTGCTCCTCTCACCATCATCACTAGGACTACTAGCCTCAGGACTAGTATCTGCCTCAGGGATCTCTGCAAACGGTGACTCAGACCTGTTCTGGCTGTCACTGGCATCTGACATGGCTGACAACCTGTGAATAGATAAGGTATAGGCAGAGTAGAAGAGTTATCACAACTACAGAGGTTTTTGCAAAAAAAAAAGAGTTCAAATCTTAGTTTTGAGTTTTCACAGAATGCATTTCGGTCAAACCGATATTTAGTTTCGGTGAATCCGAAGTGTATAACAGAAACCTACACACCACTTTCGGTCAGACCGAAATGGGTTTCGGTCCTGCTGATAAACTAGGGTTTTACTGAAACTAAGTTTCGGTCACACCGATTCGCACAACTCGGTTAGACCGAAAGTGCAGTGCAATGGCCAGAGGCCAAATCGGTCATTCCGAGTTTTCAAAATCGGTTTCACCGAGATGTGTTCCGTAGAAACCTAAACCTAAGAATTTCGCTCGAAACTAAAACGATCTGATATGATGTTAAGGAGTTTTCCAATCGTGGCTAGATACATGGCAAACCAATTGTGCAAGAATCAGATGGGGAGCACGAGAGGGATCGGGACTCACCCTAACTTGGTGGAGTCCCTCTACGGCGGCAACGGCGCGGAGAAGATTACCGTTGACGGCGGCGGAGACCTGCGGCGAGGGCGCACAGGCGACGACGGCGACGATCCGAAGACCAGGGCGACGGCAGTAGGGGACTTGGGGGCGAAACGGTTTGAAGAATTAAATCGCGCGCTGCCCTCAGTATATATATCCCCATGCTGTCGGTGGGACCGAGTTGAAAAACTCGGTGACACCGAAATGTATAACTGCTGTGCAGTTACGCATATCGGTCACGCCGAGATTTATAACTCGGTTTCACCGAGATGAAACCTAGATCAGTCTAAGCGTTTCGGTTGGACTGAGATGGAAGAGTTGGTCAGACCGAAATGGACTTAGAAGGTTTTGGAAGTCAGCCTCAGATGGATCGGTGGCTCCGAGTGCTCCTCACTCGGAGTGTCCGAAAATGACTTGTTCAAAGTTGTGATATGAGCATGAATGGAATTTGAGACAAGAAAGCATAGATAGCTAGGGAAGGTGCTTAGGCATTCTTGTCCATCCATTTGGCCAGAAAAATCAAAACAATCAAAACAACAAATGGATGTCCTTGAATGGATAAAATCATGCATTCAACATGCTCACACAATAAGATAGCAAATGAAATATGTGTCAAACATGCACAACCAAAACTCTAGCTACTAGCACACAATTTGTCGATGACTAGGTCATCTATATATGAGTATTTTGACTTAGGAGTCAAATGAGAACATTTGATCATAGGTCATACTCATCGTTTAAGCACAAGTGGGGTTACCACTTTTACATAAAGCATTGATGTGTTCACATCATTTGAAGATGCTTTAGCTCAATTTTTAGAGCAAAGCTCCCCCTAGATGTGAGAACCCCTTTTAAAGGGTCAAACTAACCTTGGGTTGTCGTAGAAGACTTCATGTAGATGTTGAAGATGTGGATGTTCAAAGTTGATGTAGATCATCAAGAGTTGGGAGCTATCCTTTGGATTAGGGCACTTTCAATACCTACATGGGTTAGTCCCACAAGGAACAAACAAGGATATCCATAGACATAGATTGAAGTACACAAAAGATGATGTCCATGAAAGCAATGATTACCTTGTCCTTTGATGAAAGTGCAACTAATCCCCGGGTGGTTTTGGTAATTAATAACAACATATATATCATTGAACTAATATTCTCTTGAGAATCATTTCAGAAAAGTTCGATGATATGGGTATGGAAATGTCTGAAGAAGTGGACCCCTCAAAATGCTAAGACAAGCATTGGCAAAAGCTCAAGACTCCATTTTTGGTTTAGTGATCAAAGATCACATTGAGTCCATAGGAAAAGCCAATACTATTAAAAGGGGATGAGGTTGTGTTGATGATCTTGTTGCTCAAGTGCTTGGTGATCTAGCTCCCTTAACTATCAGCACTCTTCACTTTACAACACACTCATAAGTAATCTCGGACAAACCGATTCTGCAAACTCAGTCCCACCGAGATGAACCACCTCAGTTATTTCCCCAAACCCTAACTTCTCGGTCCATCCGATTCTGAGTCTCGGTCTCACCGAAAATGTTCTGCCAACCTTCTGTAACCAAATGACAGCATTTCGGAATATCCGAGTTGTTGTTTTCGGTCACACCGAGATGGCAAACCCTAACCTTTGACTCACTTCGGACACACCGAGATGGTATTTTCGGTCCCACCGAAAATCCCAACGTTCACTATATTTGAACTTTCGGTCTGACCGAGTTTTCACTTCGGTCTCACCGAGATCGGTCAAATGTGTGTGTAACGGTTGGATTTTGTGTGGAGGCTATATATACCCCTCCACCCCCTCCTCATTCGTGAGGAGAGCCATCAGAAAGTACCACCACTTCTACCACACACTTTCTGAGAAGTGAACCACCTACCCTTGTGTTGAGATCAAGCCATTCCATTCCTACCATATGAAACTTGATTTCTAGTCTTCCCAAGTTGCTTTCCACTCAAATCTTTCTTCCACCACAGCCATATCAGTGAGGAGAGTTGAGTGTTGGGGAGATTATCATTTGAAGCACAAGAGCAAGGAGTTCATCATCATCAACACCGTCTATTACCTTTTGGGGGGTGGTGCCTCCTAGATTGGTTAGGTGTCGCTTGGGAGCCTCCGTCTTGAGATGTGGAGTTGAACCAAGAAGTTTGTAAGGGCAAGGAGATCGCCTACTTCGTGAAGATCTACCCCGAGTAAGGCTAGTCCTCCGTGGGCGTAGGCCGTGATGGAATAGACAAGGTTGCTTCTTCGTGGACCCTTCGTGGGTGGAGCCCTCCGTGGACTCGCGCAGCCGTTACCCTCCGTGGGTTGAAGTCTCCATCAACGTGGATGTACTATAGCACCACCTATCGGAACCACGACAAAAATCTCCGTGTCACCAAACTGCGTTTGATCTTCTCCACCTCCTTTTTACATGTGCAATTTACTTTCCGCTGCATATACTCTAGAATTGCATGTGTAGGGTGTTACTTGAATTGATCTTAATTGTGAAACTGCCAAAAACATTGCATGATCTAAAGGCAGATTTTTTATATTGTCAAGTAGTCTAATCACCCCCCCTCTAGACCTACTTTCAATCCTACAAGTGGTATCAGAGCTTTGGTCTCCATTGCCTTGGTTTCCATTGCATTGGACTCCATAAGCTTGGTTTCACAACCTAGGAGAGTATGGCGTCTAGTGAGGGTAATTATCGTAGAGGTCCTTACTTTGATGGTACAAATTTTGCTAGTTGGAAGCATAAAATGAAAATGCATATTCTTGGTCATAACCTAGCCGCATGGGGCATTATTTGTGTTGGCATGCAAGGTGATTTCTTTGAAGAAGGAAAAGTTCCGGATCGCGAAGCTACACCCGAAGAGTTGAAGATGTTGCAAAACAATGCTCAAGCTTGTGACATTCTCTTCAATGCTTTGTGTTCCGAAGAGTTCAACAAAATCAGTCGTCTTGAGAATGCTAAAGAGATTTGGGATACTTTGGTTGAAATGCACGAAGGTACTGAATCTGTGAAGGAATCAAAGCTAGATATTCTTCAAGGACAGCTTGACAAGTTCAAGATGAAGGATGGTGAAGGAGTCGCTGAAATGTACTCTAGGCTTGCTCTCATCACAAATGAGATTGCAGGCTTAGGAAGCGAAGAAATGACCGACCGATTCATCATTAAGAAGATTCTCAGAGCTTTGGATGGAAAGTATGACACCGTGTGCACTTTGATCCAAATGATGCCAAACTACAAGACTCTCAAGCCAACTGAAGTCATTGGAAGAATTGTTGCTCATGAGATGACACTTAAGGATAAGGAAGAGCTTCACAACAAGTCGAGTGGTGCTTACAAAGCTACAAGTGATGCTCCTACTACCTCAAGTGACAAGCTAATTTCCAATGAAGAGATAAGCCTAATGGTCAAGAACTTCAACAAGTTCTACAAGAATAGAGGCAAAGAAAGAAGCTCAAAGTCTAGATCATATGATGAAAAGAGATCTTCTAGTCGTGATCGAAACTGCTACAATTGTGGAAGACCCGGACACTTCTCAAATGAGTGTACGGCTCCCCACAAGAGAAGAGAAGAATCTCCAAGAAGAAGAGCAAGAGATGAGTCACCTCGGAGAGAGAGAAGGAGTAGAGATGATCGTTATGAACGAAGACCTTCTCGGAGAAGCAAGGATTCGGAGAGGAAAGACAAGTCATCAAGGAGCTACACAAGAAGAAGACATCAAGCTCATGTTGGTGAATGGGTCTCCGGCTCTGACTCTGACAATCAATCCGATGGAAGCTATCACTCCGACTCCGACTATAGTCAAGATGAAGGTGTTGTCGGACTTGCACTCGTATCCTCCAACTCCAACTCCTACGACTTATTTGATTCACCAAATGAGGGAATTGGAAGATGCTTCATGGCTAAAGGTCCCAAGGTAACACACCCTGAATTCATTGACTTTGATAGTGATGAGGATGACTTGCTTGGTGAAGATGAGCTCTTGCATGATAAATCTAGTGAGCTTAGTAATGATGAAAATGCTAGTAGTCTTTATAGTCGAGAAGAGTCGAATGACAATGCTATGAAGGAGATTGAGCGTCTAACTAAAGAACTAAACACTCTTAAGTTAGCTCATGAAACAACTCAAGAAGATCATAGAGAGCTCCTAAGATCTCATGAGAAGCTACGCTTCGAGAAGCTCACCCTAGAGCAAGAACATGAGTTTCTAAAAGAGATCAATGATGATCTTCGAAAGAAGAGTTCTTCATATCTTGCCAAACGACTTCTCTTGTCTAATTTCTTGCCACCTATTAAGACTAAGCATGACAAGCATAAGAAAAATTCTTCCTCTAGTAGTAACAATAACAATGTTAAATCCAATATTGTTGCTTCTAGTAGTTCTCTTGATTCCACTAACAATGTTTCAAGCCAAGTTACACTTGAGCAAGAAAATAGCTTATTGAAGGAAATCATAGAGAAAGGTGTCTACAAGAGTCTTGCCGGAAGCAAGAACTTTGAGGAGATTGTTCGCAAACAAGGAAGACACCGGAAGAATCAAGGGATTGGTTTTGAGCGAAAGTTCAACGCCGAAGGTGTTGAGTGGGAAGAAGGTCAATACCCTACTCCACAGTTTGTCTCACAAAAGGAGAAGTATGATTCTACTTCTTCCAATGTGGAACAAGCTCAAGATGACCTTCCACCACAAGACCACAAGCTAAAGGCCAAGGACAAGCTTCAAGAAGAAATTGATGCATTCATTGAAGCACCTCAAGCCATGGTCAAGTGGGTTCCCAAGGACACATCGAGTTCTACTTCGTCAAGCTCAACTACAACACCAAGGATTCCCATCAAGATGATGTGGATCCCAAAGAAGAAGAACTAGTAGGTTCTTGAGGGTGACTCCGCCAACAAACTTCACTCATATTCTTTTTGGCAAGAACTTGTGCAATCAACTTCCACATCATGCACTTGTTCATGGAGTCACAAACCCTCTTGTTGGTAAGTCAAGGGACAAGGTAATAATTGTTTTCATGGACATCATCTTTTGTGTACTTCACTCTATGTCTATGGATATTTTTGTTTGTTCCTTGTGGGACTAACCCATGTAGGTATTGAAAGTGCCCTAATCCAAAGGATTGCTCCTAACTCATGATGATCTACATCAACATTGAGCATCCACATCTTCAACATCTACATGAAGTCTTCTACGACAACCCAAGGTTAGTTTGACCCTTTAAAAGGGGTTCTCACATCTAGGGGGAGCTTTACTCAAAAAAAAATTGAGCTAAAGCATCTTCAAATGATGTGAACACATAAATGCTTTATGTAAAAGTGGTAACCCCACTTGTGCTTAAACGATGAGTATGACCTATGATCAAATGTTCTCATTTGGCTCCTAAGTCAATATACTCATATATAGATGACCTAGTCATCGAAAAATTGTGTGCTAGTAGCTAGAGTGATTGGTTGTGCATGTTTGACACATATTTCAGTTGCTATCTTATTGTGTGAGCATGTTGAATGCATGATTTCATTCATTCAAGGACATCCATTTGTTGTTTTGATTGTTTTGGTTTCTTTTTCTGGCCAAATGGATGGACAAGAATGCCTAAGCACCTTTCCCTAGCTATCTATGCTTTCTTGTCTCAAAACTCTATTCATGCTCATATCACAACTTTGAACAAGTCTTTTCGGACAGTCCGAGTGAGGAGCACTCGGAACCACCGATTCGTCTAAGGCTGACTTCCAAAACCTTCTAAGTCCATTTCGGTCTGACCGGTTTCTCAATATCGGTCCAACCGAAACGCTTAGACTGATCTAGGTTTCATCTCGGTGAAACCGAGTTCAAACTCTCGGTCTGACCGATATGTGTAACTGCATAGCAGATATACATCTCGGTGACACCGAGTTTTTCAACTCGGTCCCACCGACAGCACGGGGTTATATATACCTGAGGGGCTGCGCGCGATTTCTTTCTTCAAACCGTTCGCCCCCAAGACCCCTGCTGCCGCCGCCCTGGTCTACGGATCGTCGCCTTCGTCACCTGTGCGCCCTCGCCGCAGGTCTCCGCCGCCGTCAACGGTAATCATCTCCACCGTTGCCGCCGTAGAGGGACACCACCAAGTTAGGGTGTGTCCCGACCCCTTTTCGTGCTCCACTGCTGATTCTTGCACGATAGGCTGCCATGATTCAATCCATGTTTGATATGTTCCCCACACAATAGTTCAGATCGTCTAGTTTCGAGGAAAATTCTTAGGTTTAGGTTTCCACGGAATGCATCTCGGTGAAGCCGATTTTGAAAATCGGAATGACCGATTTGGCCTCTGGCCATTGCACTGCATAGTTCGGTTTAACCGAGTTGTGTCAATCGGAACGACCGAAAAGAAGTTTCAGTGAAACCCTAAGTTTTCGGTAGGACCGAAACCCATTTCGGTCTGACCGAAAGTGGTGTGTAGGTTTCTGTTGAGCACTTCGGTTGCACCGAAACCTGAAATCGGTTTGACCGAAATACATTCTGTGAAAACTCAAAACTAAGTTTTTAACTCATTTTTTTCAAAAACTTCTGCAGTTGTGATAACTCTTCTACTCTGCCTATACCTTATCTTTTCACAGGTTTTTCAGCCATGTCAGATGTCAGCGACAGCCAGAACAGGTCTGAATCACCGTTTGCTGAAATTCCAGAGGCAGATACAAGTCCTGCAAGCAGCTCTAGTGATGATGGTGAGAGGAGCACCCCTAGTGGTCTGCCTCCTGCAGCTACGAGAACCAGGAAGAAGAGAACTTCTGATGATGAGGACTCCGACTTTGTTGCTGAGGAAGTTACCTCCAAGCCCAAGAGGAATGTGGTTGCCAAAGAGCACCAAGGGCAGCAGCCAAAGAAAGGTACAAGCAAGGTAAAGCAGTCAGCAGTTGCTAAGAAGCTCAACTTGGAAGAGCCTGCTCCAAGCAAGGTGAAGAAGACTTCCAAAAGGAAGAGGGTTGTGTATGCTGAACCTCAAGTTGATGCTGAAGAAGAAGAAGAAGAAGCACCCCAGCCTCCTCCTCAGAAAGCTAAGTTCATGGGTGATGCTATTCGGGCTCAAGCCTCCTCTAAGCCCAAGAAGCCTGCTCCTTCCAAAGCAGCTCCAGCCAAGCCCAAGAGAACAACCAGAAGCATTCCAGCTTCTGAGAAGAACAAAGGTGAGATGCCACAGTCTGAATCAGATGAAGAGCATGTGTTGCTCAAGCTCCGTCCCAAGTTGCCACTCCACAATGATGCTCATCCTCAAGCTGAGGACATGAAGGCAAGGAAGGACAAAGGTCTCAGGCTATGGAGACAGTCTGATCCATATGCCGTAAGGAGAAGGACTGCTGTGGACCCCAGATTCCACACCAGAGAGCAGCAAGATTTCTATGAGACCGTGCTAATGGATAAGAAGCCCATTGTTGCTGACACCAGGTATGTTGACTGGAAGTGCATTGACAGTGAAGAGCACCGGGACTTCTTTCCCCATGTGCATGAGAACTTTACTGCATGTGGAGTTGCTGACTTTGTGGGTCAAGAGCTGACAGCCTGGAATGACGAGATGATCATGCAGTTCTATGCCACAACCCACTTCTATCCTGATGGCAAGATCACCTGGATGACTGAAGGTCAACGGTTTTCTTCGTCTGTTGAAGAATGGGCAGAACTTCTGAACGCTCCAGTGCAGAGAGAGGACGACATTGATGTCTATGGGATTCCTAAGAAGAGTCATGATTCCATGAAGAATATGTACAAGGAGATCCCGGCTGCTGATTTGGAGGGATGGAAGCTTGGCTCAGTGTATTATCTCCAGGCAGGTCTGACCACCACTAACACTATTCTGAGGCATACTTTGATGCCTAAGTCAGGTGACCACCGGATGATACGAGGCTATTCTATCAACATGCTGCACATTCTCGATGAGAAGGCACCTTTTAAGGTGATGGACTTGATGGTAGAGACCATTAAGAGGACTGCAGCTGACCAAAAGAGGTCATGTGGGTTTGCACCGCAGATACAGATGCTCATCAACGCCAAGTTTGGCACGGGCAAATTCATGTTGGATAGGAAGCACTTGCCACTGCAGCCAGAGCATGAGGACAACATAGTTGTGATGGATGAAGAGGATCCCACCTCAGTTGAAGGGCAAGCCAAAATTGAAGCTGCGAAGAAAGCTAAAGCTGACAAAGAGGCAGCAGCAGCAGCAGCTAAGCCAAAGAGCTTTGGAGAACAAATTCTTGAAGCTACCCAGAGGATTGAACAACGCCTGGCCAGCATTGAGCAATCTCAGGAGAGCCTTGAGAGGATTGTCGAGGACAAGATCCACGCTCTGGACGTGAAGCTGACTGAGATTCAGGTGTCTGTCAACAAGCTTGAGGCAGACATGGAGGAGACTAGGCAGGAGAAAGCAGAGCTTATGCAGGATGATCTAGTCCAGGACTCTCATCGCCAGACTGCTCAGATTCCCAGAGGATCCAGATCTGCAGCTATCCCAGTGACAGACTCCAGGGCTACCACTTCAGCACCAGCTACAGCTCCAGCAGTTCCTTCAGCTCCAGCATCCACTCCTCCACCGCAGACATCAGCAGAGGTCTTCGCAGATGCAGCTATCTCTACACCGACATCTACCCAGACGGGAGCCGCCAGCAGAGCCCGCAGTGACGTTTAGCTCTATACCTTTTCGAACTTTTTGGTAACTTGTTGCCAAAGGGGGAGAAATTGTTATAGATCATAGGGCTTCGAGGGAGAGAGTGCTCTTTCGTCTTTTCGTTCTTTTGCCGGTTTTCCTTGAGATACATTGGTTTCTTTTGGTTCCAGATACTTTTTGTGTGCTTGCTACTACGTTTGATGCAACCTTAATGAGTGCTTAGTCATACTATGCCTTAATGTGTGCTTATTACTTATCATATGCTATTTCTTATTGTATGGCTATTTACTCTTGTCTTGGTGATTGAGTGCATGTTACTCATTCTTATCATTTTGTGCGCTCCACCAAGATGTATGTGACATGGAAGAGTGACCCATAATCCTAATCGATTGTGCATTTGCATTCAAACGCAAATTTTAAATAATGCACAAATTTAGGGGGAGCTCTTGTTTATCACATACTTCTCAAAGCGACGATATTATTCTTTGATTATATCCTTTGTCGAAGCTTTGATCTATATGTTGTCATCAATTACCAAAAAGGGGGAGATTGAAAGTGCAACTAATCCCCGGGTGGTTTTGGTAATTAATAACAACATATATATCATTGAACTAATATTCTCTTGAGAATCATTTCAGAAAAGTTCGATGATATGGGTATGGAAATGTCTGAAGAAGTGGACCCCTCAAAATGCTAAGACAAGCATTGGCAAAAGCTCAAGACTCCATTTTTGGTTTAGTGATCAAAGATCACATTGAGTCCATAGGAAAAGCCAATACTATTAAAAGGGGATGAGGTTGTGTTGATGATCTTGTTGCTCAAGTGCTTGGTGATCTAGCTCCCTCAGCTATCAGCACTCTTCACTTTACAACACACTCATAAGTAATCTCGGACAAACCGATTCTGCAAACTCAGTCCCACCGAGATGAACCACTTCAGTTATTTCCCCAAACCCTAACTTTTCGGTCCATCCGATTCTGAGTCTCGGTCTCACCGAAAATGTTCTGCCAACCTTCTGTAACCAAATGACAGCATTTCGGAATATCCGAGTTGTTGTTTTCGGTCACACCGAGATGGCAAACCCTAACCTTTGACTCACTTCGGACACACCGAGATGGTATTTTCAGTCCCACCGAAAATCCCAACGTTCACTATATTTGAACTTTCGGTCTGACCGAGTTTTCACTTCGGTCTCACCGAGATTGGTCAAATGTGTGTGTAACGGTTGGATTTTGTGTGGAGGCTATATATACCCCTCCACCCCCTCCTCATTCGTGAGGAGAGCCATCAGAAAGTACCACCACTTCTACCATACACTTTCTGAGAAGTGAACCACCTACCCTTGTGTTGAGATCAAGCCATTCCATTCCTACCATATGAAACTTGATCTCTAGCCTTCCCAAGTTGCTTTCCACTCAAACCCTTCTTCCACCACAGCCATATCAGTGAGGAGAGTTGAGTGTTGGGGAGATTATCACTTGAAGCACAAGAGCAAGGAGTTCATCATCATCAACACCGTCTATTACCTTTTGGGGGGTGGTGCCTCCTAGATTGGTTAGGTGTCGCTTGGGAGCCTCCGTCTTTGAGATGTGGAGTTGAACCAAGAAGTTTGTAAGGGCAAGGAGATCGCCTACTTCGTGAAGATCTACCCCGAGTAAGGCTAGTCCTCCGTGGGCGTAGGCCGTGATGGAATAGACAAGGTTGCTTCTTCGTGGACCCTTCGTGGGTGGAGCCCTCCGTGGACTCGCGCAGCCGTTACCCTCCGTGGGTTGAAGTCTCCATCAACGTGGATGTACGATAGCACCACCTATCGGAACCACGACAAAAATCTCCGTGTCACCAAACTGCGTTTGATCTTCTCCACCTCCTTTTTACATGTGCAATTTACTTTCCGCTGCATATACTCTAGAATTGCATGTGTAGGGTGTTACTTGAATTGATCTTAATTGTGAAACTGCCAAAAACATTGCATGATCTAAAGGCAGATTTTTTATATTGTCAAGTAGTCTAATCACCCCCCCTCTAGACCTACTTTCGATCCTACACTTGACTTACCAACAAGAGGGTTTGTGACTCCATGAACTAGTGCATGATGTGGAAGTTGATTGCACAAGTTCTTGCCAAGATGAATATGAGTGAAGTATGTTGGCGGAGTCACCCTCAAGAACCTTCTAGTTCTTCTTCTTTGGGATCCACATCATCTTGATGGGAATCCTTGGTGTTGTAGTTGAGCTTGACGAAGTAGAACTTGATGTGTCCTTGGGAACCCACTTGACCATGGCTTGAGGTGCTTCAATGAATGCATCAATCTCCTCTTGAAGCTTGTCCTTGGCCTTTAGCTTGTGGTCTTGTGGTGGAAGGTCATCTTGAGCTTGTTCCACATTGGAAGAAGTAGGATCATACTTCTCCTTTTGAGAAACAAACTGTGGAGTAGGGTATTGACCTTCTTCCCACTCAACACCTTCGGCGTTGAACTTTCGCTCAAAACCAATCCCTTGATTCTTCCGGTGCCTTCCTTGTTTGCGAACAATTTCCTCAAAGTTCTTGCTTCCGGCAAGACTCTTGTAGACACCTTTCTCTATGATTTCCTTCAATAAGCTATTTTCTTGCTCAAGTGTAACTTGGCTTGAAACATTGTTAGTGGAATCAAGAGAACTACTAGAAGCAACAACATTAGATTTAACTTGGTTATTGTTACTACTAGAGGAAGAGTTTATCTTATGCTTGTCATGCTTAGTCTTAATAGGTGGCAAGAAATTAGACAAGAGAAGTCGTTTGGCAAGATATGAAGAACTCTTCTTTCGAAGATCGTCATTGATCGCTTTTAGAAACTCATGTTCTTGCTCTAGAGTGAGCTTCTCGAAGCGTAGCTTCTCATGAGATCTTAGGAGCTCTCTATGATCTTCTTGAGTTGTTTCATGAGCTAACTTAAGAGTGTTTAGTTCTTTAGTTAGACGCTCAATCTCCTTCATAGCATTGTCATTCGACTCTTCTCCACTATAAAGACTACTAGCATTTTCATCGTTACTAAGCTCACTAGATTTATCATGCAAGAGCTCATCTTCACCAAGCAAGTCATCCTCATCACTATCAAAGTCAATGAATTCAGGCTGTGTTACCTTGGGGCCTTTAGCCATGAAGCATCTTCCAATTCCCTCATTTGGTGAATCAAATAAGTCGTAGGAGTTGGAGTTGGAGGATACGAGTGCAAGTCCGGCAACACCTTCATCTTGACTGTAGTCGGAGTCGGAGTGATAGCTTCCATCGGATTGATTGTCGGAGTCGGAGCCGGAGACCCATTCACCTACATGAGATTGATGCCTTCTTTTTGTGTAGCTCCTTGATGACTTGTCCTTCCTCTCCGAATCCTTGCTTCTCCGAGAGGGTCTTCGTTCATAACGATCATCTCTACTCCTTCTCTCTCTCCGAGGTGACTCATCTCTTGCTCTTCTTCTTGGAGATTCTTCTCTTCTCTTGTGGGGAGCCGTACACTCATTTGAGAAGTGTCCGGGTCTTCCACAATTGTAGCAGTTTCGATCACGACTAGAAGATCTCTTTTCATCATATGATCTAGACTTTGAGTTTCTTTCTTTGCCTCTATTCTTGTAGAACTTGTTGAAGTTCCTAACCATTAGGCTTATCTCTTCATTGGAAATTAACTTGTCACTTGAGGTTGTGGGAGCATCACTTGTAGCTTTGTAAGCACCACTTGACTTGTTGTGAAGCTCTTCCTTATCCTTAAGTGTCATCTCATTAGCAACAGTTCTTCCAATGACTTCAGTTGGCTTGAGAGTCTTGTAGTTTGGCATCATTTGGATCAAAGTGCACACGGTGTCATACTTTCCATCCAAAGCTCTGAGAATCTTCTTAATGATGAATCGGTCGGTCATTTCTTCGCTTCCTAAGCCGGCAATCTCATTTGTGATGAGAGCAAGCCTAGAGTACATTTCAGCGACTCCTTCACCATCCTTCATCTTGAACTTGTCAAGTTGACCTTGAAGAATATCTAGCTTTGATTCCTTCACAGATTCAGTACCTTCGTGCATTTCAACCAAAGTATGCCAAATCTCTTTAGCATTCTCAAGACGACTGATTTTGTTGAACTCCTCGGGACACAAAGCATTGAAGAGAATGTCACAAGCTTGAGCATTGTTTTGCAACATCCGCAACTCTTCCGGTGTAGCTTCGCGATCCGGAACTTTTCCTTCCTCGAAGAATTCACCTTGCATACCAACACAAATAATGCCCCATGCGGCTGGGTTATGACCAAGAATATGCATTTTCATTTTATGCTTCCAACTAGCAAAATTTGTACCATCAAAGTAAGGACCTCTACGATAATTACCCTCACTAGACGCCATACTCTCCTAGGTTGTGAAACCAAGCTTATGGAGTCCAATGCAATGGAAACCAAAACAATGGAGACCAAAGCTCTGATACCACTTGTAGGATCGAAAGTATGTCTAGAGGGGGGGTGATTAGACTACTTGTAAATATAAAAATTCTGCCTTTTGATCATGAACAGTTTTTAGCAGTTTTTCAATTATGATTAAGACAAGTATCACCCTACACATGCAATTCTAGAGTATAAGCAGCGGAAAGTAAATTGCACATGTAGTAAAGAGAGGTGGAGAAGATCAAACGCAATTTGGAGACACGGAGATTTTTCTCGTGGTTCCGATAGGTGGTGCTATCGTACATCCACGTTGATGGAGACTTCAACCCACGGAGGGTAACGGCTGCGTGAGTCCACGGAGGGCTCCACCCACGAAGGGTCCACGAAGAAGCAACCTTGTCTATTCCATCATGGCCTACGCCCACGGAGGACTAGCCTTACTCGGGGTAGATCTTCACGAAGTAGGCGATCTCCTTGCCCTTACAAACTTCTTGGTTCAACTCCACATCTCGAAGACGGAGGCTCCCAAGCGACACCTAACCAATCTAGGAGGCACCACCCTCCAAAAGGTAATAGATGTTGTAGATGATGATGAACTCCTTGCTCTTGTGCTTCAAATGATAATCTCCCCAACACTCAACTCTCCTCACTGATATGGCTGTGGTGGAAGAAAGGATTGAGTGGAAAGCAACTTGGGAAGGTTAGAAATCAAGTTTCATATGGTAGGAATGGAATAACTTGATCTCAACACAAGGGTAGGTGGTTCTCTTCTCAGAAAGTGTAAGGTAGGAGTGGTAGTACTTTCTGATGGCTCTCTTCATGAATGAAGAGGGGGTGGAGGGGTATATATAGCCTCCACACAAAATCCAACCGTTACACACATAATTGAGCAATCTCGGTGAGACCGAAGTGAAAACTCGGTCAGACCGAAAGTTCAAATATAGTGAACGTTGGGGTTTTCGGTGGGACCGAAAATACCATCTCGGTTTGTCCGATATGAGTCAAAGATAGGAACTTGCCAGAATCGGTGGGACCGAAATCAACAACTCGGATATTCCGAAATGATGACAAACGGTTACAGAAGGTTGGCAGTCCAGTTTCGGTGAGACCGAACTCAAACTCGGATTGACCGAAATTTCTAGGGTTTGGAAAATAGCTGAGGTGGTTCATCTCGGTGGGACTGAGTTGGAAGAATCGGTTTGTCCGAGATTACTTATGAGTGTGTTTAGTAGTGAAAGTTGCTGATAGTTGAAGGAGCTAAATCACTAAGCACTTGAGCAACCAGATCATCAACACAACCTCATCCCCTTTTAATAGTATTGGCTTTTCCTATGGACTCAATGTGATCTTGGATCACTAAACCAAAAATGGAGTCTTGAGCTTTTGCCAATGCTTGCCTTAGCATTTTGAGGGGTCCACTTCTTCAGACATTTCCATACCCATATCATCGAACTTCTCTGAAATGATTCTCAAGTAACTATTAGTTCAATGATATATATGTTGTTATTAATTACCAAAACCACCCGGGGATTAGTTGCACTTTCAGTGAGCCAGATACTCGAGGTCCTTGACGAGAAATTCCTTTGGATATTCAACATCTAGGGGCAATGGCTTCATCATACTGAGCATTTGACTCATGTTTGGCTGAGGCTTCTTGAAGATGCTTTGCAGTTCATTTTCATGCAGCGTACATCCTGGTTCGAACAACTCACCAGGAGTGGTCAGGGAAGTAAGCTCGAGAAGAGTTTGAGCTTTGGCTTCATGATGAATGTCACCTGACATCCACTCAAGGACCCATGTCTTCGGATCCCTGTTGTAGCCTCTGATATGAAGTGTAGCATAGAAATGAAGCAGAAGCTCTTCATTCCAGTGTTCTTTGGCAGTGACGAACGGGAGCAGCCCAACCTCTCTGAAACAGTCAAGTGCCTCTTCAAGGCATGGCAGCCCAGCAATGTCATCACAATCAAGATGTTGGTGTGGAAAAATCTGGTCTTGGTTGTACATAATGCATGAGTAGTTGATGCGTTGCTGGTAGCTCCAGAACCTATCAGAGGTGATCTTGGGCTTCTTGTATGGGTTCTTGTCAGAGTCAAAGAATGTGTTGTGCTCCCTGGAGCTTCTCACACTGAAAGAGCCTTGGGTAGTTACAACGCTTGGAAGCCTTGGCAGTCTGGGCTTTGGCTTATGTGTCTGAGGCCCTTTCTCCATGTGATAATCATATTGGGGTCCGTGAGCAGTGGGAGGCGTCAGCGTTGGCCACCTGACAATGACGAGCTCTCCATCGTGATTGTAGGCTTGGGCCATGGTGTGAGGCACGGGGGGGGGGGGGG
>LR738709.1:530394953-530487208 GCA_902687465.1 Secale cereale | reverse complement strand
GGGGGGGGGGGTGTCGTGGATTTGTCACGACATCACGACATATGTCCTAGTGTGAGGACTTAGTCGTGAGGCCAACGCATCTATGTGGTAGCTTGAGAGGGGTTGATCAGGATGAGAGACACAAGGCGGATCAACACGCAAGACAAGGGTTTAGACAGCTTCGGGCCCAGGGAAACATCATCCGGTAATAGCCCTACATGATGTTTGTGGCTAGGTCTCATTATGATCATGAGGGAGTCGCCGTATAGGCCGGCTCTCCTTTGTTGTATCTAGCCCCAGAGATTATTTCTTGTCCCTCTTGGGGTGCCCCGCCCCTCCTTATATAAGTTGAAGTTGCAGGTTACATGTAGAGTCCAACCCGGATTAGGACTTAACCTATTCTGACGTCTCACCATGGGCTTTTCATCAAGGGCTTCTCACCATGGGCTTCTTAATGTCTTGGGCTTCTTAATTCCAGACGACTCATTTTCATGGCTAAGTACTTGCCAGGTTACAATCTGGCTTACAATCTGGCTCATAACTGTCCACCGGCTTACAATCTGGCTTACAATCTGTCGGGTCACCAGTGAGTCACCAGGCTCAAGCGGTTTACCAATGAAACACCAAGTCCAAGTCGGGTCATATTTCCGGCCGGGTCATACCGCGGGGTATATCCCCGACATTAGCCCCTAGTTTAATTTGGATTTATCCATGTTAAATTGGTCCTGTAAAACAAACACAAGAACAAATTTAACAGATTGTGCTCCGAGTTGAGAATTCTTGTAAGCCGGCACCTGATCATCCTTAATTCCTTGCCATTTCTTTCTTCTAGAAAATCCAGGTAAATAGGCCAGCTTCATAATCAATTTGCTGACGTTAGTTTCTCATAGAGAAATATTGTGAAGAATAATTCATTTGACTCAGCTTCCAATGCTCCAGCTTGACAAAAATATTGGTCTTGAAATACTCATCTGATTTTTAGCCGGCTTAAAAATATAGAGCTTGCCAATTTATGATTACCAAAATTGCCGGTTTGTAAATATTGATAGCACCGGGTCATAATTGTTGCTAGCATCAAGCTAGAAATTGTACCTCCCTTATATGCAATCACTTGTAGCCCTCAAGTCTTAAGAAGGGAGCGTAGTAATAGCTTAAGCCTTGCTTCAATATAAATGTCGCAACCTTGAATAAATCCAGGTTGTTCATCTCAATCACTAGTCAAAACTGAATATTCCACATATGTAGCCCCCAAGTGCCGGGTTGTCATGCTTGCAGCAACCTGGGACTTGTAATTGCCTTATGCTCGTAAAAACTTCAACCAGTGTAGGCCCCAATGGCCGGGTCATTATGCAATAACGAGCAGGGACTTTGTAGATATGATCATGTAAACTTTGAACATCAATGTGTAGCCCCCAAGGGTCGGGTCAGTACGATAATGCTGAGCTGGAACTTTATACATACTTCATTGAAAATAACATCATATGATGTAACCCCCACCATGAGGCTCGAACCCGCGTCCATAAGGTTAAGAGCTTTGTACTCTACCAACTGAGCAATGAACCCTTCAATATAATGGATTAAGGCTTGTGTACCTTGAATTTCTGACAGGAGCAATTGGTAGCCCCCAAGTGCCGGCTCATTACGATGTGATGAGTCGGGTCTTCAGTAAGGCAAGTAAAAAATGACCTTGCATTAGCCCGCAAGTGCCATGGTACATGCTGGCAGTGACACGGGACTTGCATATTTGATGTAATCTCAACATGAATAATGTAGCCCCCAAGTGCCGGGTTGTAAGCCTGCAGCGACTCAGGACTATTCCTTCCATTGTAGAATAAATCATATCCATTGATAATAATAGCCATTGCACTGAAGCGAGTTTGAAAACCTCAATCATAATATTGGCTATTGATAATCATAATAAAATTCCAGTCATGTTGGCTATTCAAGATTTGAATAATATAATCCGGTATGAAGACCTCAATCATTCAATATCATCATGACAATCCAGCCAAGTTTGGCTATTAAAGATTTGAATACCTTATCGGTTGACAAGTAAATCCGGAGTTTAAATACTTAGTGGTTCTTGGCCGATGGCGACTTAATGCGCATCCATTGTAATCCGGGATTTTGTAACTCGGCGGCTTATAGCCTTTGTGAAGATCAATAACTGATACCCATTTTGAAACACCAATTTCAATTTTTGATGATGGGCTTGAACTTAATCATTTATGTAAGTCATAGCTCTGCAAATCCTGCATAGAGTTTAAACAACATATGCCCTGGCGACTTAACGTTAAAAGCCAGGGCGGGTAACAACCCAAACATAATATAGTCTTATGCAATTATAGAAAAGACTAGCATTAATGCCATTCAAGCGTAAACATACTAGCAACTTAAAGTTCAAAGGCCAGGGAGGGTTGTCAAACCTCGCATATTCATATAACCAGGAAAACATACCTGTAGGATTGATTTATACTACTGGCTTACATTGCCATCCCAGTGAAGGTAACAATCCAATGATTTATAAGCGCATGATTCTAATGGCGCAATCCAAAATATACTGGCGACTTAACGTCAAAACCATGGCGGGTTATCAAACCTCAGATAACAAAAATAAATATCATACCTGTGATACTTATGAACATTGTCGGCTTATTATGCCAGTAAGGGTAATAACCCTGAAGATATGGAGCAGAACGCCCTGTTCACTTTAGTCACATCGCCGGCTTATCACGCCATATGCAACAAGGGGTAATATCCCAAAGCTTAGAGTCAGTACTCAAAGCACATTTCCATCATGCACTGGCGACTTAACGTCCAAAGTCAGACCGGGTTAATAAACTCCAGATAGATTCATATATGAACCATAAGGCATCATAGCCCTCGTTGGTTTTCAACCATGTATTAACATGCCACAAGAGATGAACCTCAAAAATGTTCAAATCAAATATAAATAAAAATACAAAAAACAAGGCTTTCACAGGCTACCAAGCTTTTAAATCAAGTGCTTTCAAAGGGCCAGACAGCCGCTGAGTTAAACCTTCACTCAACCTTTTAAGTCGGGCCTCACATGACCAATTGTCGTTTTAACTTTGACAAGTTCAGGCTCTGTATAAGACTGACTTGTCAAAAGTACGGCGAGTCATTCCAGTCAACCTGGGCGGAGTGACAGACTTAAAAGGCAGGATAACCCGGGTTTTTAGGTGAATACACCTGGCTTCCAAGCCTGGCTTCCAAGCATATTACAAGGGTCATAAAACTCTTGTCCGTTGAACAAAGAGCCCCCAAGTAACATTTCATTCCAGGCGTACAAGCCGGATCAATAGGGTAGTGATAACCCACAAGTGTAGGTGATCGCAACAGTTTTCGAGGGTAAAGTATTCAACCCAAATTTATTGATTCGATACAAGGGGAGCCAAAGAATACTCTTAAGCATTAGCAACTGAGTTGTCAATTCAACCACACCTGGAAAACTTAGTATCCGCAGCAAGGTAATTTAGTAGCAAAGTAATATGGAGATAGTGGTAACAACAATAAAAGTAATGGTAGTGTTTTTGTAACAGTAGCAGTGGAAAAGTAAATAAGCAAGAAGCAATATGTGAAAATCTCGTAGGCATTGGATCGGTGATGGGGAATTATGTCGGATGCGATTCATCATGTAAAAGTTATAACCTAGGGTGACACAGAACTAGCTCCAATTCATTAATGTAACGTAGGCATGTATTCCGAATATAGTCATACGTGCTTATGGAAAAGAACTTGCATGACATCTTTTGTCCTACCCTCCCGTGGCAGCGCGGTCCTAATGGAAACTAAGGGATATTAAGGCCTCCTTTTAACAGAGTACCGGACCAAAGCATTAACACATAGTGAATACATGAACTCCTCAAACTACGGTCATCACCGGGAGTGGTCCCGATTGTTGTCACTTCAGGGTTGCCGGATCATAACACATAGTAGGTGACCATAGACTTGCAAGATAGGATCAATAACACACATATATTCATGAAAACATAATAGGTCCAGATCTGAAATCATGGCACTCGAGCCCTAGTGACAAGTATTAAGCATGGCAAAGTCATAGCAACATCAATCTTAGAACATAGTGGATACTAGGGATCAAACCCTAACAAAACTAACTCGATAACATGGTAAATCTCATCCAACCCATCACCGTCCAGCAAGACTACGATGGGATTACTCATGCACGGTGGTGAGCATCATGAAATTGGTGATGGAGGAAGGTTGATGATGACGATGGCGACGATCTCCACTCTCCGGAGCCCCGAACGGACTCCAGATCAGCCCTCCCGAGAGAGATTTGGGCTTGGCGGTGGCTCCGTATCGTAAAACGTGATATTCTTCCTCTCTGATTTTTTTCTCCTCGAAAGTGAATATATGGAGTCTGGGGGTATGTCGGTGGGGTAACAGGGGGCCCACGAGGTAGGGGGCGCACCCAGGGGGAGGGGGCGCGCCCCCACCCTCGTGGACAGGGTGTGGCCCCCCGGTCTGGATCTTTCCGCAGATATTTTTTATATTTTCCAAAACAATTCTTCGTGGATTTTTAGGTCATTCCGAGAACTTTTTATTTCTGCACAAAAACAACACC
Source organism: Secale cereale (assembly GCA_902687465.1). NCBI lineage: Eukaryota > Viridiplantae > Streptophyta > Magnoliopsida > Poales > Poaceae > Secale > Secale cereale. Next base: position 530,482,620 of record LR738709.1, on the reverse strand, counting down.
ATGGCAATTCTGCTGAAAACAGTGTCAGTCCGGGTTAGTTCCATTCAAATCATGAAAGTTAGAGTCCAAAACAAGGGCAAAAGTGTTTGGAAAAGTAGATACGGTGGAGACGTATCAACTCCCCCAAGCTTAAACCTTTGCTTGTCCTCAAGCAATTCAGTTGATAAACTGAAAGTGATAAAGAAAAACTTTGACAAACTCTGTTTGCTCTTATTGTTGTAAATATGTAAAGCCAACATTCAAGTTGTCAGCAAAGATCATGAACTAACCACATTCACAATAACTTTTAGGTCTCTTGTCTACTCATATCAATGGCATAATCAACTAGCCGGCAATAATAATAAATCTCGGATGGCAACACTTTCTCAAAACAATCATAATATGATATAACAAGATGGTATCTCGCTAGCCCTTTTTGAGACCGCAAAACATAAATGCAGAGCACCTTTACAGATCAAGGACTGACTAGACATTGTAATTCATGGTAAAAGAGATCAAGTCACAATCATACTCAATGCAAATTAATGGCGATACATGCAAATGACAGAGGTGCTCTCCAGCTGGTGCTCTTTAATAAGAGGATGATGACTCAGCATAAAAGTAAATAGATAGGCCCTTCACAGAGGGAAGCAGGGATTTGTAGAGGTGCCAGAGCTCAATTTTGAAATAGAGATGAATAATATTTTGAGCGGTATACTCTCATTGTCAACATAACAACCAAGAATCTCGATATCTTCCATGCTACACACATTATAGGCGGTTCCCAAGCAGAATGGTAAAGTTTATACTCTCCCAACCACCAACAAGCACACTCCACGGCTAGCCCAAAACAACGGGTACCGTCCAAACCAGCAACAACCCTGGGGGAGTTTTGTTTAATTATTATGATTTTGGGCATGGGAATGGGCATCCCGGTTACCAGCCATTTTCTCATGAATGATGAGCAGAGTCCACTCATCGTGAGAATAACCCACCTAGCATGGAAGATATAGACAACCCTAGTTGATACATGAGCTGTTCGAGCATACAAAACATGATTTTATTTGAAGGTTTAGAGTTTGGCACATACAAATTTACTTGGAACGACAGGTAAATACCGCATATAGGAAGGTATGGTGGACTCATTGGAATAAGTTTGGGGTTTATGGAAGTGGATGCACAAGCAGTATTCCCGCTTAGTACAGGTGAAGGCTAGAAAGAGACTGGGAAGCGACCAGCTAGAGAGCGACAAGAGTCATGAACATGCATTAAAATTAATCAACAGTGAATGCAAGCATGAGTAGGATATAAATCACCATGAACATAAATATCGTGGAGGCTATGCTGATTTTGCTTCAATTACATGCGTAAACATGTGCCAAGTCAGACCACTTGAATCGTTCAAAGGAGGATACCACCCTATCATACCTAATCACAACCATTTTAATATCATGTTGGCTCGCAAGATAGACCATTATAAACTCCTAGCTAATTAAGCATGGCATAAGCAGCCATGATCTCTAATTGTCATTGCAAGCATGTTTCATTCATAACAAGCTGAATCAGGAATGATGAACTATCATATTTACAAAAACAAGAGAGGTCGAGTTTACCACCTTTTCTCATCTCAATTAGTTCATCATATATCATCCTTATTGCCTTTCACTCGCACGACCGAACGGTGTGGATAATAATAATAGTGCACGTGCATTGGACTAAGCTGGAATCTACGAGCATTTAATACAAGAGAGAAGACAAGGTAATATGGCTCAAGGTTAAATCAACAATAAAGCATATGAGAGCCACTAAGCATTTTCATCATGGTCTTCTCCTCTTGACCCCCATAGAAAAGAAAAAGAAACTATTTACACGGGAAAGCTCCCAACAAGCAAAAGAAGAATGAGAAATCTTTTTGGGTTTTCTTTTAATTACTACTACTAGAGGCATGGAAAGTAAACTAGCTAAAAGCTACAGCTATTTTTTTGTTTTTCTTAAGGTTTTTCTAGCACAGAAGAAAAAGACTAAGAAAAAGAATGAAACTAAGCATGGATAGAGCACCGACGACTAGAATAAGTGTGTGAACATGAATGTAATGTCGATGAGAAACACATATTCCCCCAAGCTTAGGATTTTGGCCTAAGTTGGTTTATGGCCAGTATTGGCCTGACGGATATCCAAAGTTGTAGTTGGGGTTGTACTGAGATGCAGCAGCTACTGTCAGCTGAGCTGCAGATTGGAGACGGGCTGCTTCCATCATCTCCTGATACTCATTTGCCTCCTCCCTAGTTATAGTATATCTCTCTTTTGCCTGAAAGTCAAACAAGGTAGGAGCAGGAAGAGCAATATGGACAGCGTGACGCCTGTTAAAGATTAGTCGATACTTGAGGGATTGTTTACCCCTCTCTATAAACCGATGACTAACCATAGCATTAAAATCCAAATAAGCAGGCGGTAATAATTCATCATTTTCATGTATAGGCACACCAAGATGACGGGCTATGCGAGTGGCATAAATCCCACCAAATAAATCTCCATGTAAACCATTATGATGTAGCCTACGTGCAACAATGGCTCCCAAGTTATATTGTCTATCACCTAATACAGTACTCTTGAGAACACTAAGATCTGGGACGCACATATGGCAAGCCTCATCTTTACCGTTTATGCATCTACCAATAAAGAGAGCAAAGTAATGAATAGAAGGAAAATGAATGCTCCCTATGGTAGCTTGTGTGATTTCTTTAGATTCCCCTACAGTGATACTAGCATGGAAGTATTTATATTCAGATTTGCGAGGATCACCCATACTGCCCCACTGCGGGAGCTTACAAGCATCATTAAAATCCTCTAGGTCCATGGTGTAAGATTTATCATAAAGATCAAACAGGACATTGTGAGAATTACGTGAAGATGAAAATTTGAACCTTCTCACAAAGGTGTCTCTTAAGTAATGGTGTTGAGGGCACTTATCTTGCATGAAGCCCTCGAGGTCAGCATTACGCACATATGCATCAAATTCCTCCTTATTGCCTGCTTGAACCATAATTTCTTTCGATGGCCATTCACAAGGCCGCACTTCAGCTTCCCTCGGTAGTCCATCATCCGGCTCACGCATCGCGAGCCTTGGTTCTAGCTTCCTTGAAGAGCCACCTTGGAAGATTTTCCTATACATTTTTCTTCAATTTTCTGAAAATTTTAGTAACTCAAAATAAAAGTGATCCAAACTCAACAAGATTGATAGCAACAACTCCTACAAGTGCCTAGAGACTATATCATGCATTAGAACTACTTGGGACCAAAGAAATTTAACATGCAAGCTCAAGAACAAGGTCACCACAGCAGCAAAAATTTGCAATAAATAAAGCACTAGAACAAAAACTAATTGGACCAATGGAGGAGTCACATACCAAGGAACAATCTCCCCAAACAGTTTTGTGAATGGAGCTTTGAGCAAGGAGATCGAAAATGGCAGCAAGATGAGCTAGAACTCGTGCTTGAGCTGGATAGTGATTTTTTGGGAGGAAGAAGAAGTGTGTGGGTGCAGGAATAAGTGGAGGGGGGCCACGTGGGGCCCACGAGGCAGGGGGCGCGCCCTGGACCCTCGTGGCCAGCTGTTGGCTCCCCTCGCTGTGTTTTTTGTGCCATACGTTCTCAAATATTCTAGAAAAAAATCATATTTCATTTTCAGGGTATTTGGAGAACTTTTATTTTCGGGGTATTTTTTTATTGCACGGATAAGTCTGGAAACAGACAGAAAAATACTATTTTGCTTTATTTAATCTAATTAACAGAAAGTAAAAGGAGGGTACAGAAGGTTGTGCTATCTAGATTCACCCATCTCATGCTCATCAAAAGGAATCCATTAACAAGGTTGATCAAGTCTTGTTAATAAGCTCTTTCTGAATAACGTGAAACCGGAGAATTTTCGAATAATACTAGGTTACCTCAATGGGGATATGTATGTCCCCAACAATAAGAATATCATATGTCTTCTTGACAGTAGGAAGAGGGAATTCAAAACCTCCAATAGTAATAGTTGAATTTTTTCCAATAGAATTGATACAGTGGACCTGAGGTTGTTTCCTCGGAAAGTGTACCGTATGTTCATTACCATTGACATGGAAAGTGACATTGCCTTTGTTGCAATCAATAACAACCCCTGCAGTATTCAAAAAGGTTCTACCAAGGATAATAGACATACTATCATCCTCGGGAATATCAAGGATAACAAAGTCCGTTAGAATAGTAACATTTGCAACCACAACAGGCACATTCTCACAAATACTGACGGGGTATAGCAGTTGATTTATCAGCTATTTGCAAAGATATTTCAGTAGGTGTCAACTTACTCAAGTCAAGTCTACGATATAAAGAGAGAGGCATAACACTAACACCAGCTCCAAGATCACATAAAGCAGTTTTAACATAGTTTCTTTTAATGGAGCAAGGTATATTAGGCACTCTTGGATCTCCTAGTTTCTTAGGTATTCCACCTTTAAAAGTGTAATTGGCAATCATGGTGGAAATTTCTACTTCAGGTATCTTTCTTTTGTTGGTAATAATATCTTTCATATACTTAGCATAAGGATTTGTTCTAAGCATATCAGTCAAACGCATACGCAAAAAGATAGGTCTAATAATTTCAGCAAAGCGCTCAAAATCCTCATCATCCTTTTTCTTGGATGGTTTAGGAGGAAAAGGCATGGGTTTCTGAACCCATGGTTCTCTTTCCTTACCGTGCTTCCTAGCAACAAAGTCTCCTTATCATAACGTTGATTATTTGATTGTGGGTTATCAAGATCAACAGCAGGTTCAATCTCTACACGATTATCATTGCTAGGTTGAGCATCATCATGAACATCATCATTAACATTATCACTAGGTTCATGTTCAGTACCAGATTGTGCCTCAGCATCAGAAACAGGGATATCAATGGGTTTCTCACGTGTGTCAGCTACAGGTTCACTAGAAGCATGCAAAGTCCTATCATTTTTCTTTTTCTTTTTCTTCGAAGAACTACGTGCATCTAAATTAGCTCTCTGAGAATCTTGCTCAATTCTCTTAGGGTGGCCTTCAGGATACAGAGGTTCCTGAGTCATTTTACCACCTCTAGTTGCAACTCTAACAACATAGTCATTATTCTTATTATTTAATTCATTGAGCAAATCATTCTGAACCTTAAGTACTTGTTCTACTTGAGTGGTAACCATAGAAGCATGTTTACTAATGAGTTTCAATTCACCTTTAACTCTAGACATATAATCACTCAAGCGTTCAATCATATAAGCATTACGTTGCAATTGTCTACCAACATAAGCATTGAAGTTTTCTTGCTTCACAATAATATTGTCAAACTCATCTAAGCATTGGCTAGCAGATTTATAACGGGGAATATCACCTTCATCAAATATATAAAGAGAATTTACCTTTACTACCCGTGTCGGGTTATCAACACCATGTATTTCTTCAATAGGCAGTAAATTCTTAACATCTTCAGCTTTAATACCTTTTTCTTTCATAGATTTCTTTGCCTCTTGCGTATCTTCAGGACTGAGAAATAGAACCCCCCTTTTCTTCGGAGTTGGCTTAGGGGCTGGTTCAGGAAGTGTTCGATTATTTTCATTGGCCAACATATTATTCAATAGTGATTCAGCTTGATCAACTGTTCTTTCCTTGAAAACACAACCTACACAACTATCCAGGTGGTCTCTGGAAGCATCGGTTAGTCCATTATAAAAGACATCAAGTATTTCATTCCTCTGAAGAGGATGATCAGGCAAAGCATTAAGTAATTGGAGAAGCCTCCCCCAAGCTTGTGGGAGACTCTCTTCTTCAATTTGCGCAAAGTTATATATTTCCCGTAAGGCAGCTTGTTTCTTATGAGCGGGAAAATATTTAGCAGAGAAGTAATACATCATATCCTGGGGACTATGCACACAACCAGGATCAAGAGAATTGAGCCATGTCTTAGCATCACCCTTTAGCGAGAACGGAAGCAACTTAAGGATATAATAATAACGAATCTTTTCATCGTTGGTAAACAGGGTGGCTATATCATTCAACTTAGTAAGATGTGCCACAACAGTTTTAGATTCATAGCCATGGAAAGGATCATATTCAACCAAAGTAATTAACTCAGGATCAACAGAAAAATCATAATTGTTATCAGTAACAAAGATAGGTTGTCAGGACCCCGATCCTAAGTCACACCAATCTAGCTGTAACACGTCATATCACTTTGCGGCCTCACGCACGGTAACCCCACGGGTGCCACCTTACCTGGCCCGGGACCGTTTGCGCATTTTGGCACACGTATATGACAGTGTCGCTAGCATCCATATGACAGAGAACTCGGGCCGACATGGCTAGTTATAAACCAAAAGTGGCACTAGATTATAGAGACAGGCATCCATGACCCAGCAACGAACGTGTCGGTCATCAACGTAAGAACCCAAGTCGTAGCAAGCTACATGGACTTAAAGGAACAACGCGTGACATTTCCCCTAAGGGACAGACACAGGAACGAAGAAGGACACATGCCTGCCAGCCTACGTGTTCCGAGCAGTAGCAAGCTACCAAGGCTCGTTGGAATCACTAGGAGGCATTTCCCTGTAAGGTAGGCTACCAAAGGAAAACAACTAGGTGTCGAATCCCACACATACCAAGCATTTCAATCATACACGCAATATGCTCAATATGTGCAAATACAACATTGCATCACAACAGAACTCTATGACTAAAAGTACTTTATTTAAAAGGCCCCAAGAGCCATACATAACATATCCATACAGGTAGGGGTCACATGACCCAACACTCAAGTCATACAGTCATACAAGCACAAGCGGAAGCTACATGTCTGAGTACAGACAACTGAGAAAATAAAACAGGCTTGGTGTAGCCTGACTATCTACAAGGCCCTTCACAAGCTCCAGATCTCCGTCTGGGTGTCAAGCTACTCGTCGACGTCAACATCTATGTAGAACCCATCAGCAGGGGCAGGGTTCTCCTCTGCAACAGTTATTAAGCAAACATGAGTACAAAGATACTCAGCAAGTCTTACCACAGAACCTATCATACATGCAACATTATCAAAGGGGGTAGTGGAGTTCATAGCAGAATGCCAGCTTTGACCTTGGCTAACCTATACTACAACTCTCAACAGATTGCAAGATGTTATTACGAATGCAAGTCCTCTACTCACCACATCAAAACACTACCGAGGATCCTCTTCCGTCATCCTATGGAAGGGCCATCCACGGCACTCACACTTATCTTGAGGCTTTTAGAAGTATCCATCAACTTGTCTATGAACTGTAAGAGTAACCAAGTAGTTCGTACCGCGAACAACGGCTATTCGAATAGTTTGATAACCCTGCAGGGGTGTACCTCTTCACACACGCTTTCACCACTTATCACCGTTTACTCGGCGTGTACTCGGCAACCTTCAAGCGGAAGCCCAGCGGGGGTGTCGGCCACGACCTGACTAACTACTCAAGTCCCTCGTCCAGGTTTATCGCCTATTTGGGTTCCATCCGTGGGGAGATCCGGCCGGGGTGTCGCTCACGGCCCCAAACGATGTGTACAGGGTTCCCGAGTCACCAAACGGGCAACCGGTACACCGTGCCACGTACCTGTCGCATCACAACCCACCTCGAGGGTCAGCGTTGTGCACGACGTCCAGTAAACTATAAACACCAGAAACTAGTTGCAACTCCTGGACAGAGATCGAGGGTAATTAATAAGCCGAGAGGGTCCATTGGTTTCGGGCCCAATGCATGGTAGTAACTGCAACTTGAACCACACATACAGATCTCAGGTCCTATGGACGATTCCAATGATACAACCCACCATGTACTCCTACATGGCCTTTCATCGATACCTTTACCAAGCGTATTCCACACTTCCTTCTCTTTACCGGTATGATCATTTCACTCTGATCCATCACCCATATGAACCAGACCAGATACAACTCTAAGCATAGCAGGCAACATAAACAAATAGCATGGTGGATCACACATCACATGGCTCAATCAACTCCTACACATGCTAGTGGGTTTCAACTATTTACTGTGGCAATGACAGGTCATGCAAGGGATAGGGTTCAACTACCGCAGCAAGTAGCAGTTCACACGCTGTTGCCTTAATGCAGTAAAAGAGAGCAGGAGCGAGAAGATTGGGTTTGTATCGGAATGATCAATGATTGCTTGCCTGACAAGGTAGTTGTCGGGTACTGCTCTTCAACTGGATACGCAGCAGTATCCTCGGGAGCAGGACCTAACATAGAGAATACCGGCGATACAATCATTAACAAACAAATGCAACAATATGATGCATGCTCATGACATGGCAAGATGCATGTGTGTTGGCTAACGCAACTAAAACCAGAAGGGTTTGAGCTTATTTGAATCAAAGATTCAAATTGAAGTTCAAACTATTATTTAAATAAGTGCATTATCATGTTTTTGATGTATACATCAAGTTAACTTGTTCAAACATGCATGAAACCAGTGCCATTGGAAATATTGGATTTTTCTGATCATTTTTCATATATAAATCTTTTCCATCTGAGCTACTGTTGAATTTATATGTTTTTTTGAAGTTTAGGCATTTTCTGGAATTTCCTGAATTATTTTTAATCTAAAAATCCCAGAAAAACCTTTAGTGCGTCAGCATGACATCATGCTGATGTCAGCCAGTCAACAGGACTAGTCTGAGTCAAACCTGACCGGTGGGTCCCTCATGTCAGTGTCTCAGAAGCTAATTCCGGTCATAACTAGGGTTGACTGGGTTTGACTAAACAAAGGGGCCCACTGTCAGTGACTGTGGTGATTAATCTAATTACTGTTAGCTCCTAAACAACAGGCCACGTCAGCCCGTCGGAGTTTGGCCGGCGGCGACCATTTCGCACGGCGGTGACTCGTCGGAATCCTTGTTCCGGCAACCATTTGCCGCGCGGATGGGCTCTGTGTGCTCCTGGTGATGCACCGCATCCAACGGTGCCACTGGTTGGACGAAAGGTCGCCGGAGTCGACGGCGACGAGCTCGTCCGCGGCGGTGCTCGCACGGAGTTGGCCAGGATGGTGTTGTGGTGCACGGTAGGAGGAGTTAAAGCTGGCGTTAGCTTGCTGGTGATCTACTGATCCTAGTGGCGTGCTCAGCCACGAGGCACGGTGCCTGTGGTCACGGCGGCGAGTTGGCCGGCGGCGGTGATCTTCGGTCAGCAAAGGGGGCGGCGGCTACAAGGCATAAACGGGCCCGTGGAGAGGGGGGTTCGAAGCGTGAGCTCACAGCGGACGCAGAGGGCGTCGAAGCGAGCTCGGGGAAGGTCGGACGGCGGCGTACGGGCGGCGGCGATCTCCGGTGCCGAAGGTTGAAGACGACGGCGGGGAGGGCGCTGCAGGGCTTCTGGCGTCGTGTGCGTCGGTGGGGAGCTTCGGGGCGATGCGGCGGAGCTAGTGGTGCGTCGGGGAGGCGAGGGAGTGGCGTAGATTGCGGTGGCAGCGATCGACGGCGACGAGCTCGCTCGGTGGAGCTCGGCGGAGGGGAGAGAGGAGGGGGAAGGACACAGGGGAGAGGGGAAACAGTTGAGGGGTCTGCGTGGCGTCGTCCAGGTCCATCCAGAGGGTCGAGGGGCCAGGCAGGCAGGCAGGAGGTGGCCGGCGCGTCGGCGGCGCTCGCCACCGAGCTGCTTCGTGCGCTGGCGCGGCGAAGAAGACGGGGATGCCCCTAGTGGGCTGGGCCGTCTGGGCCAGCAGGTAAGTGGGCTCAGGTAAAACTGCTTCTTCCTATTTTTCTTTCTATTTACTTTTCTGTTTCATTTCTTTTGCAGCTTTGTTCAATTATTAAAAATGCTAGAGCATTTTTATAACTCATGAAACTTGTCATACCTACTGCATATAATATGAACAGTAGGAAACATTATAGTTTATGATTATTTGAGCATTTAAAATATTTCATAGCATTTAAATGCCCAAATTCAAATAACATATGATTTAATCCAAAGGCCTTTGATGTCCTAGAAAATTGTGCACCATTTTTGGCAGAGGTTTAAGACCAAGGCAGAAATGATGAACATTTTTGAAGGGCATTTTGGGTACATTGGAAAATATTTTAACAAACCCTAGTTGTTAGGAGAGGGGTGCTGGGGTTTCTGTTAATCCCATTTCCAGTTTCTTTGAAAGTAAACATGATGCACACTCTAGCTAGGTACTAAAGCAAGTGCTAACTAGGGATGTGACAACTCACCCCCACTTAAAAGAATCGCGTCCCGAGATTCGGGTTCCTCCGGAAAGAGGGTGGGGTATTCAAGTCGAAGACGATCCTCCCTTTCCCAAGTAGCTTCACTCTCGGAATGATGTGACCATTGAACCTTGAGAAACTTAATATTGTGGCGTCGAGTGGTGCGCTCAGTTTGATCAAGAATACGAACGGGGTATTCTCGATATGTGAGATTGTCCTGGAGATCAAGCGTTTCGTGGTCCACTCCGTGGATAGGATCCGAGAAGCAACGCCTGAGTTGAGAAACGTGGAAAACATCATGAACTCTGGAAAGGTGCGGAGGTAGTTCCAATTGGTAGGCAACTTCTCCTCGTTTGGCAAGAATGCGAAAAGGACCGATGAAACGAGGGGCCAATTTGCCTTTGATACCGAAGCGGTGGGTTCCCTTAAGAGGAGTAACCCGAAGGTAAGCCTTATCGCCGACTTCAAAAGTCACAGCCTTATGATGACTATCATATTGGCTCTTTTGGCGAGACTGGGCTGTTTTCAATCTCTCACGAACGATGCGAACTTGCTCTTCTGCTTCCTGAATCATATCCGGGCCAAAGAATTGTCTTTCCCCGGTCTCTGACCAGTTAAGAGGTGTTCGGCACCTTCGTCCATATAGAACTTCGAAGGGAGCTTTACCCAAGCTGGCTTGATAACTATTGTTATAAGCGAATTCGGCAATTGGAAGACACTTTTCCCATTCCATACCGAAAGATATGACAGAGGCTCGAAGCATGTCTTCCAGAATTTGATTAACTCGTTCCACTTGACCACTTGACTGCGGATGGAAGGCAGTACTGAAAGAGAGATGAGTTCCCATAGCATTCTGGAAACTTTCCCAAAATCGGGAAGTGAAAAGACTTCCACGGTCTGAGTTAATCTCCAACGGTACACCATGAAGTGATACTATTCGAGAGACATATAAGTCTGCTAGCTGGCTAGCGGTAATACTCTTGCGAACAGGCAGGAAGTGAGCTACTTTAGAGAGGCGGTCGATAACGACGAAGATAGCATTATTCCCTTTCCTGGTCATGGGAAACCCGGTAATGAAGTCCATACCGACTTTGTCCCATTTCCATTCAGGAATAGCTAAAGGTTGAAGGGTGCCAGCATGCCGTTGATGCTCTGCTTTGACTCGACGACAAACATCGCAGTTAGCAATGAATTGAGCGATTTCTCTCTTCATCCTAGTCCACCAGAATATCTGACGTAGATCCTGATACATTTTGGTACTACCGGGATGAATCGTGAGAGGAGATTCATGAGCCTCCTTAAGGATCAATCGTCTTAGGTTTCGTACTTTAGGAACCACTAAACGGTTGCTAAAGAATACGACTCCTTGATCATCAATTGAGAAACATCCTGCAACTCCTTTCTTGATGTTCCTCTTAATACGGGAAATTCCGGGATCAACCTTCTGTGCTTTGATGACCTGATCCATAAGGGTAGGTTTCGCCACCAAGGTGGAAAGGAATCCTCGAGGAACAATGTGAAGGTTAAGCTTACGAAATTCGTCGTGGAGAAGTGGTTGACCTCGTTGTAACATTAAGTTGTTACAATATGACTTACGACTTAGTGCATCAGCCATGACATTGGCCTTTCCAGGGGTATAAGTGATTCCTAAGTCGTAGTCGGTGAGCAACTCAACCTAACGTCTTTGCCTGAGATTCAAATCCGGTTGGGTGAAGATATACTTCAGACTTTGATGATCAGTGAAGATTTCACAGCGATTACCAAGAAGGTAATGTCGCCATGTTTTGAGTGCATGGACTACAGCTGCAAGCTCTAGATCATGAGTAGGATAGTTATCCTCGTGTGGACGCAACTGTCGAGATGCGTATGCAATCACTTGACGATCTTGCATGAGAATGCAACCTAGTCCTTGTCGCGAGGCGTCGCAATAGATTATAAAATCCTTGGAAAAATCTGGTGGTACTAGTACAGGTGCAGATGTCAGGCGTCTTTTCAGTTCCTGAAAACTGGACTCGCACTGTGGGGTCCACTCAAACTTTTTATCTTTCTTGAGGAGTTCAGTTAGAGGTTTGGCAACCTTGGAGAAATTCTCGACGAAGCGTCGGCAATAGCTTGCTAAGCCAAGAAAACTCCTAACTTGCTTGACCGATTCAGGGGGAGTCCAATCAAGTACGGCTTGAACTCGCTCAGGATTGACAGCAATACCCTTGCCAGAGATCACATGACCTAGATAGGTTACTTCTGGCAACCAAAATTCACATTTAGAGAATTTGGCATAAAGGCTGTGCTCTCGAAGTTTCGTCAATACCAGCCTTAAATGCTCGGCATGATCTTCCTTGTTCTTGTAATAGATGAGTATATCATCGAGGTATACCACAACAAATTTATCCAAATACTCCATGAATATAGAATTCATTAGCCGAGAAAAGGTAGCTGGGGCATTTGTTAATCCAAAGGACATAACGGTGTACTCATATTGGCCATAACGAGTAACAAAAGCCGTTTTAGGAATGTCCCCGTTCTTGATTTTGATTTGATGGTAGCCCAACCTCAAATCCATCTTAGAGAAGACTGAGGATCCAGCGAGCTGATCATACAGGTCGTTGATCCTGGGGAGCGGATACTTATTCTTTATGGTGACCAGATTGACAGGTCGGTAATCTACAACCATCCGCTCCGTTCCATCCTTCTTCTTGACGAAGAGGACGGGGCAAGCCCTAGGGGAAGAACTAGGACGGATGAAACCCTTTTGCAAGGACTCATCGAGTTGTTTCTTTAGCTCAGCTAATTCTAGTGGTGCCATCTTATAAGGTCTCCTAGAGACTGGGACAGTTCCAGGGATAAGATCTATCACGAACTCGACATCTCTGTCAGGTGGAATTCCTGGCAGTTCTTCTGGAAAAACATCCGGAAAGTCACGGACTACCGGGATATCTTCGAGTTCTGGTAGAGGGCTGGCATTAAGAGAGTAAAGCTGACGCTCAGCCATTCGGGTCAAGACATTGACTATCTTGCCAGATGGATGTGTAAGTTGAACGGTCCTAGTAAAGCAATCAATTTTGGCGTAATGAGTTGTCATCCAATCCATACCCAAAATGATGTTTATGTCCGAGGACTTGAGAGCGATTAAAGATGCTAGGAAAACAAGTCTATCGACAAGGATTTCATTTCCATGGCTTACCCTAGAGGTTTGCCACTTTGAACCAGGAGTTTGAATAACCATGGAAGTAGGCATGTCACAAAAAGTCATGTTGTGCAATCGAGCATAGCTCTCAGATATGAACGAATGGGATGCTCCAGTATCGAAAAGAACAGATGTCGGATGGCAGTTGACGAGAAGCGTACCAAGGACGACGTTAGGATCCTCATAAGCTTCCTCAGCAGAGACATAGTTGACATGACCACGTGCAGTGGGGATTGGCTTGACATAATTCACCTTGCCGGTTGGCTTACCACGGCCAACGGGTTTTCCTGGTTGGTTCTGAGGACACTCACGCATGTAGTGCCCCGGTTCTCCACACTTGAAACATGTCACAGTGGTGGTGTATGGAGCAAAGTTGGAAGGTGGTCCTCCATAGGTCTTAGCAGGTGCAAACTGTTGAGTTAGGCGAGGCGCCTCATAGGATGGCCTCGGTGTGTACTTGGGTGGCAGAGCAGTGTTAGGAACCCACACACGGCGCTTGTGAGAGCCAGAGCCGGATGAGGAACCAAAGTCTCGAGTATGCTTGCGGGTGGCCTCGAAGTCGGTCTGGCCTGTTTCAGCACTGATAGCCTTGTTTACCAACTTCTGGAAGGAAGTGCACTCGTGCAGACGTAGATCTCGGCGGAGTTCAGGGCTGAGTCCCTTGCGGAACCTCGCCTGTTTCTTGGCATCGGTGGATACTTCTTCAGGTGCATAGCATGCCAGGTTACCAAACTCACGACTATAGCCATCCACAGTTAAACGGCCCTGGGTGAAATTGCAGAATTCCTCCCGCTTGCGATCCATGAGACCTTCCGGAATGTGGTGTTCGTGGAATGCCTCACTGAACTCAACCCAGGTAGTGACTTGGCCAACAGGACGCATAGCTTCAAAGTTTTCCCACCAAAGACTGGCAGGGCCCTCAAGATGGTAGGCAGCGTAGGTAACCTTGTCAGCTTCGGCCACACGGGCAGAGTGTAGCTTGTGGGTGATACTACGTAGCCAGTCATAAGCATCCAGAGGTTCAGTGGAGTGATGGAACTTCGGGGGACACATCTTGATAAAGTCATTGATTGACACCACGTCATTCCTCTGGCGGAACCCAGTGTTCTACTCTATGCGTTCCAGTAGACGGTTGGTCTCTCTCTTGTTCCGTTCTGCTTCAAGCATAACTTCCGCCAAGGAGGGTGGCTGGGGCAGATTCCCATCTCTAGCCCCACTAGCCTCACCCTGCTCCTGAGTAGCAGGAGTGTTGCGAGTGTTCACCATCCTAGGAAAACAAAACAACGGTTTAGACAAGGATGGCAAAAATTTGACATAGAAGTGCAGAATGTAATGGATGACACGGAATGCAGAGATGTTCATTCGTACGACATGGTAATATAGAAACTGCTATATATGCACCAGTGGTCATACACACCATACAAAGTTTAGTACAAGCCAAGGCTAAAGTACAACTGCGGTGAAAGACGATACATCCCATCAGAGGCATTCCAAGCTCCTATACGTTATTTAGCTACACCTCCGGAACTCAGTACACACTAAGTCATATTCCACAAGACGCGCAGGACTGTGGAAATACAACTACTACAATACTACTACAACCACGGCCTAGCTCAGACATTCGTGTAGTAATCCTCGTAAAGATTACCACCGTAGCCTGGAAGTGGAATAGATGGATCTTGAAACTCGCGAGCACTCGAAGGCTGTGGACCATAGGGGCATGGGTGTGGTCTCGGTCCCGATGCTGGTGGTAACCGACGCCCACGTGGAGGTGTAATACCCCCAACATCACGCCAATCCATGCGATCAGGCAAACGAGTCCGCACGGGGTACAAATCCCGCATGTCCAGATATCCGGCGTGCACAGCAGGTGCAAGCCGTGTCAAAGTAGTCCAATGAGCAGCTCGAGTGTTATACAGCTCCATTCGGAGGGCACGGACCTCACGGTCCCTATCCTCCAACATCTGAACAGTAGTCTGAAGCAGTGGCTCTTCATGAGCAGCATCAGTATACAGACCAGTGTAGTAGCCTTCCTCTCTGGGAAGTGAGGCTGGCATGTAACAGAACTCAGTGTTCAGCAACAGGGCATGTCTAGCACGGAGAATGGTCATCATCGAATAAGTGGCATCCTGCACTGCCATCTCGATGGTAATCCCGAGTCCATAAGACCAATGGATGGGATCATTAGCTCCGGGATATGAGGTGTATATCCGGACTGTGCAGAAATACTGACTTTGATTAAAATCCCGGTACTGTTCCTCCACAGTGTATTCAGGATACCAGCGATAACCGGTCTCGGTCAGCACACGGACTAGCATGGCCATGTGACCGGGCACATTAATGCACC
The DNA here is from genome assembly GCA_902687465.1 of Secale cereale. Taxonomy (NCBI): domain Eukaryota; kingdom Viridiplantae; phylum Streptophyta; class Magnoliopsida; order Poales; family Poaceae; genus Secale; species Secale cereale. The sequence goes on along the minus strand of LR738709.1, from coordinate 530,466,871 downwards.
GAGTCAAACGAACCACTTGGTGAGGAATGCGGCCAGACATCTGAAACACGAAATAATGCAAAGGCATTAGTGTTTCAGGAAGAAATCGGGCAGCATAACAACTGTAAATGCTCAAACAAAGATTTGAGACATCATACAAATGATAGCATAGCCACTCAACAATCCATATCAAGGTTCCGGTCCAACAATCATCATACTAAAAAGGATAGTAACTGAACTCAGGCTTGAAACCAACAAACCTAAGAGTCTACGGATTAGTAACACGTGAACCTAGTAAGGATAAGAGGCCTAGTCCTAAATCCCCGTAGAAAGAATAGACTGACTCAGATCAGAATGGCATAAGGTAAATGAGTAAAAAGAGCCTTACGTTCCCTTCCACAATCAATTCCCCTACATATAACTAAGAATTTTTCTAGACTCAACATCGACCAGTTCGGCTTGAGAAACCTACAGGCAGTCCAGCTCTGATACCAACGCTGTCAGGACCCCGATCCTAAGTCACACCGATCTAGCTGTAACACGTCATATCACTTTGCGGCCTCACGCACGGTAACCCCACGGGTGCCACCTTACCTGGCCCGGGACCGTTTGCGCATTTTGGCACACGTATATGACAGTGTCTCTAGCATCCATATGACAGAGAACCCGGGCCGACATGGCTAGTTATAAACCAAAAGTGGCACTAGATTACAGAGACAGGCATCCATGACCCAGCAACGAACGTGTCGGTCATCAACGTATGAACCCAAGTCGTAGCAAGCTACATGGACTTAAAGGAACAACGCGTGACATTTCCCCTAAGGGACAAACACAGGAACGAAGAAGGACACATGCCGGCCAGCCTACGTGTTCCGAGCAGTAGCAAGCTACCAAGGCTCGTTGGAATCACTAGGAGGCATTTCCCTGTAAGGTAGGCTACCAAAGGAAAACAACTAGGCGTCAGATCACACACATACCAAGCATTTCAATCATACACGCAATATGCTCAATATGTGCAAATACAACATTGCATCACAACAGAACTCTATGACTCAAAGTACTTTATTTAAAAGGCTCCAAGAGCCATACATAACATATCCATACAGGTAGGGGTCACATGACCCAACACTCAAGTCATACAGTCATACAAGCACAAGCGGAAGCTACATGTCTGAGTACAGACAACTTAGAAAATAAAACAGGCTTGGTGTAGCCTGACTATCGACAAGGCCCTTCACAAGCTCCAGATCTCCGTCTGGGTGTCAAGCTACTCGTCGACGTCAACATCTATGTAGAACCCATCAGCAGGGGCAGGGTTCTCCTCTGCAACAGTTATTAAGCAAACATGAGTACAAAGGTACTCAGCAAGTCTTACCACAGAACCTATCATACATGCAACATTATCAAAGGGGGTAGTGGAGTTCATAGCAGAATGCCAGCTTTGACCTTGGCTAACCTATACTACAACTCTCAACAGATTGCAAGATGTTATTACGAACACGAGTCGTCTACTCACCACATCAATACACTACCGAGGATCCTCTTCCGTCATCCTATGGAAGGGCCATCCACGGCACTCACACTTATCTTGAGGCTTTTAGAAGTATCCATCAACTTGTCTATGAACTGTAAGAGTAACCAAGTAGTTCGTACCACGAACAACGGCTATTCGAATAGTTTGATAACCCTGCAGGGGTGTACCTCTTCACACACACTTTCACCACTTATCGCCGTTTACTCGGCGTGTACTCGGCAACCTTCAAGCGGAAGCCCAGCGGGGGTGTCGGCCACGACCTGACTAACTACTCAAGTCCCTCGTCCAGGTTTATCGCCTATTTGGGTTCCATCCGTGGGGAGATCCGGCCGGGGTGTCGCTCACGGCCCCAAACGATGTGTACAGGGTTCCCGAGTCACCAAACGGGCAACCGGTACACCGTGCCATGTACCTGTCGCATCACAACCCACCCCGAGGGTCAGCGTTGTGCACGACCTCCAGTAAACTATAAACACCAGAAACTAGTTGCAACTCCTGGACAGAGATCGAGGGTAATTAATAAGCCGAGAGGGTCCATTGGTTTCGGGCCCAATGCATGGTAGTAACTGCAACTTGAACCACACATACAGATCTCAGGTCCTATGGATGATTCCAATGAAACAACCCACCATGTACTCCTACATGGCCTTTCATCGATACCTTTACCAAGCGTATTCCACACTTCCTTCTCTTTACCGGTATGATCATTTCACTCTGATCCATCACCCAGATGAACCAGACCAGACACAACTCTAAGCATAGCAGGCAACATAAACAAATAGCATGGTGGATCACACATCACATGGCTTAATCAACTCCTACACATGCTAGTGGGTTTCAACTATTTACTTTGGCAATGACAGGTCATGCAAGGGATAGGGTTCAACTACCGCAGCAAGTAGCAGTTCACACGCTGTTGCCTTAATGCAGTAAAAGAGAGCAGGAGCGAGAAGATTGGGTTTGTATCGGAATGATCAATGATTGCTTGCCTGACAAGGTAGTCGTCGGGTACTGCTCTTCAACTGGATACGCAACAGTATCCTCGGGAGCAGGACCTAACACAGAGAATACCGGCGATACAATCATTAACAAACAAATGCAACAATATGATGCATGCTCATGACATGGCAAGATGCATGTGTGTTGGCTAATGCAACTAAAACCAGAAGGGTTTGAGCTTATTTGAATCAAAGATTCAAATTGAAGTTCAAACTATTATTTAAATAAGTGCATTATCATATTTTTGATGTATACAACAAGTTAACTTGTTCAAACATGCATGAAACCAGTGCCATTGGAAAGATTGGATTTTTCTGATCATTTTTCATATATAAATCTTTTCCATCTGAGCTACTGTTGAATTTATATGATTTTTTTGAAGTTTAGGCATTTTATGGAATTTCCTGAATTACTTTTAATCTAAAAATCCCAGAAAAACCTTTACTGCGTCGGCATGACATCATGCTGATGTCAGCCAGTCAACAGGACTAGTCCGAGTCAAACCTGACCGGTGGGTCCCTCATGTCAGTGTCTCAGAAGCTAATTCCGGTCATAACTAGGGTTGACTGGGTTTGACTAAACAAAGGGGCCCACTGTCAGTGACTGTGGTGATTAATCTAATTACTGTTAGCTCCTAAACAACAGGCCACGTCAGCCCGCCGGAGTTTGGCCGGCGGCGACCATTTCGCACGGCGGTGACTCGTCGGAATCCTTGTTCCGGCAACCATTTGCCGCGCGGATGGGCTCTGTGTGCTCCTGGTGATGCACCGCATCCAACGGTGCCACTGGTTGGACGAAAGGTCACCGGAGTCGACGGCGACGAGCTCGTCCGCGGCGGTGCTCGCACGGAGTTGACCGGGATGGTGTTGTGGTGCACGGTAGGAGGAGTTAAAGCTGGCGTTAGCTTGCTGGTGATCTACTGATCCTAGTGGCGTGCTCAGCTACGAGGCACGGTGCTTGTGGTCATGGCGGCGAGTTGGCCGGCGGCGGCGATCTTCGGTCAGCAAAGGGGGCGGCGGCTACAAGGCATAAACGGGCCCGTGGAGAGGGGGGTTCGAAGCGTGAGCTCACAGCGGTCGCAAAGGGCGTCGAAGCGAGCTCGGGGAAGGTCGGACGGCGGCGTACGGGCGGCGGCGATCTCCGGTGCCGAAGGTTGAAGACGACGGCGGGGAGGGCGCTGCGGGGCTTCTGGCATCGTGTGCATCGGTGGGGAGCTTCGGGGCGATGCGGCGGAGCTAGTGGTGCGTCGGGGAGGCGAGGGAGTGGCGTAGATTGCAGTGGCAGCGATCGACGGCGACGAGCTCGCTCGGTGGAGCTCGGCGGAGGGGAGAGAGGAGGGGGAAGGACACAGGGGAGAGGGGAAACGGTTGAGGGGTCTGCGTGGCGTCGTCCAGGTCCATCCAGAGGGTCGAGGGGCCAGCCAGGCAGGCAGGAGGTGGCCGGCGCGTCGGCGGTGCTCGCCACCAAGCTGCTTCGTGCGCTGGCGCGGCGAAGAAGACGGGGATGCCCCTGGTGGGCTGGGCCGTGTGGGCCAGCAGGTAAGTGGCTCAGGTAAAACTGCTTCTTCCAATTTTTCTTTCTATTTACTTTTCTGTTTCATTTCTTTTGCAGCTTTGTTCAATTATTAAAAATGCTAGAGCATTTTTATAACTCATGAAACTTGTCATACCTACTGCATATAATATGAACAGTAGGAAACATTATAGTTTATGATTATTTGAGCATTTAAAATATTTCATAGCATTTAAGTGCCCAAATTCAAATAACATATGATTTAATTCAAAGGCCTTTGATGTCCTAGAAAATTGTGCACCATTTTTGGCAGAGGTTTAAGACCAAGGCAGAAATGATGAACATTTTTGAAGGGCATTTTGGGTACATTGGAAAATATTTTAACAAACCCTAGTTGTTAGGAGAGGGGTGCTGGGGTTTCTGTTAATCCCATTTCCAGTTTCTTTGAAAGTAAACATGATGCACACTCTAGCTAGGTACTAAAGCAAGTGCTAACTAGGGATGTGACATAGGTGAAGTAGCAAAAGCAGGGTCATGTTCCATTCTAGCATTCAAAGTCTTTTCTTTCAGCTTAGCTAATAATTTCTTAAGATCATATCTATCGTTGCAAGCAAGAAAGTCCCTAGCAGTTTCTTCATCCATAACATAACCCCCAGGAATAACACGCAATTCATATCTAGGGGGAGAAGCTTCATCATCACTTTCATAAATATTATCACTTTCAATATTTGCATTCTCCCGAACCTTAGCAATTTTTTCATCTAGAAATTCACCTAGTGGCACAGTATTATCAAGTGTAGAAGTAGTTTCATCATACATAGCAGAAGTGGCATCATCAAGAACATACGACATATCAGATTCAATAGCAGGAGTAGGTGTCGCAAATTTACTCATAACAGATGGTGAATCAAGTGCAGAGCTAGATGGCAGTTCCTTACCTCCCCTCGTAGTTGAGGGATAGATCTTGATTTTTGAGTCCTTCAAATTCTTCATAGTGATCAACAGATATAAATCCCAAGTGACTTAAAGAATATAGCTATGCTCCCCGGCAACGGCGCCAGAAAATAGTCTTGATAACCCACAAGTGTAGGGGGTCGCAACAGTTTTTGAGGGTAAAGTATTCAACCCATATTTATTGGTTCGACACAAGGGGAGCCAAAGAATACTCTTAAGTATTAGCAGCTGAGTTGTCAATTCAACCACACCTGGAAACTTAGTATCTACAGCAAGGTAATTTAGTAGCAAAGTAATATGCAGATAGTGGTAACAACAATAAAAGTAATGGTAGTATTTTTGTAGTTTTGTAACAGTAGCAGCGGAAAAGTAAATAAGCAACAAGCAATATGTGAAAATCTCATAGGCATTGGACCGGTGATGGGGAATTATGTCGGATGCGATTCATCATGTAAAAGTTATAACCTAGGGTGACAGACAACTAGCTCCAGTTCATCAATGTAATGTAGGCATGTATTCCGAATATAGTCATACGTGCTTATGGAAAAGAACTTGCATGACATCTTTTGTCCTACCCTCCCGTGGTAGCGGGGTCCTAATGGAAACTAAGGGATATTAAGGCCTCCTTTTAATAGATTACCGGACCAAAGCATTAACACATAGTGAATACATGAACTCCTCAAACTACGGTCATCACAGGGAGTGGTCCCGATTGTTGTCACTTCGGGGTTGCCGGATCATAACACATAATTGGTGACTATAGACTTGCAAGATAGGATCAAGAACACACATATATTCATGAAAACATAATAGGTTCAGATCTGAAATCATGGCACTCGGGCCCTAGTGACAAGCATTAAGCATGGCAAAGTCATAGCAACATCAATCTTAGAACATAGTGGATACTAGGGATCAAACCCTAACAAAACTAACTCGATTAAATGATAAATCTCATCCAACCCATCACCGTCCAGCAAGCCTACGATGGGATTAGTCACGCACGGTGGTGAGCATCATGAAATTGGTGATGGAGGAAGGTTGATGATGACGATGGCGACGATCTCGACTCTCCGGAGCCCCGAATGGACTCAAGTTCAGCCCTCCCGAGAGAGATTAGGGCTTGGTGGCGGCTCCGTATCATAAAACGCGATAATTCTTCCTCTTTGACCCCCCCGAAAGTGAATATATGGAGTCCGGGGGTACGTCGGTGGAGAAACAAGGGGCCCACGAGGTAGGGGGCGCGCCCCCACCCTCGTGGACAGGGTGTGGGCCCCCTGGCCTGGATCTTTTCGCAGATATTTTTTATATTTTCCAAAACAATTCTCCGTGGGTTTTCAGGTCATTCCGAGAACTTTTTATTTCTGCACAAAAACAACACCATGGCAATTCTGCTGAAAACAACGTCAATCCGGGTTAGTTCCATTCAAATCATGCAAGTTAGAGTCCAAAACAAGGGCAAAATTGTTTGTAAAAGTAGATACATTGGAGGCGTATCAGGTAGTCACAACTATGCTCAATGATAAGGAAGCCCCCAAGTATTTTGTAATCATGGTGTACAAGCCGGATCAATAGGGTAGTCATAGCTATGCTCGATGAGCAGGAAGCCCCCAAGTGACCATAATAAGATAAGCCATAAGGCAAGTACCCATGTTTGAACCGCGCATCATGGCAGCATGTTCTCTTTGTCAACCTTTAATTTTTTGAGAACTCGAACTTGCGAGAGATGAATTCTTTTTGAACCAGAATTTCAAACTGGATATTGAGAGCCTCAAAGCTTCGTGAGAGACAGTTTTCCTTGAACCAGATTTTAAACCGGATGGGCTTCAGTGCTTGTGGGAGTTAGATTTTCCTTGAACCGGATTTTTAAACCGGATATTGAGAGCTTCAAAGTTTTGTGGGAGACAGATCTCCCTTGAACCGGATTTTAAATTGGAATCCTTCATTTTGAGCCGGAAATTCTCTAACGGCCTTTAAATTGTCACCAATATGGCAGTAGCCTCCGGGACCGGGTTATTTTCCCTCCAATGACCCGGAGTTCTTGAATGTGCTTTAAACTGGCAATCATTCACTGAGTCATATCATCGTAGCCCCCGAGTCTTAAGATGACTCGAAGAGTTGGCTTGGGATTCTTCATATTTTGACCATAACATAAAATGTGTATTATTGTCATTGATAACGTGATGTGAATCCACAGAAAGTTGAGGTGACTGCAGCGGGTTATAAATGATCCTGTATGAGCTGTGTCAGCAACTCGGCCAATGGTTCATCCCAACAGGCTATTTTGAAGTTAATCAAACTGTAGTGGCGGTGACTTGTGCGCCTGCTCAGTGAGCCATCCAGTGCAGACGGTGGCTGATAATATATGATAATTTGCCTCCAAATTATTGGAAGAAAAACCGGGGTACCCGAGCAGTGACTTGTTTGCACTCAATAAACAACTATGCAGACGGTGCAGCTCCAATGTGCTGATATACACCAAACCGTGGAGGCGTATGATAAATATGACCGCGGCATTAGAGTCAGTACGGACGCACGCAAGTCGCCACCGCTCTTACAGTAAATTATTGTCCTGCATAAACAATATCACAAGCCGGAGTAATTTGTTCTTAAAGAATTTTAATATATGCTATTAAAATAAACTGATCGGATATCACCTGGTGCATCTGTAGGGCAAATGGTCCATACGGAACGTCCGTAGGTAACCTTGTAGTGCATCCCATCCAGTGTAAACATAACACTTTGACGATCAGTGGCCTTCTCATATGAGAGCGTCACTTTTCAACATCGTCTGTTGAATGCCTTTTGATCATTATACTAGGAATATTTGTGTTAATCCCCTCCAGGGTCTTGCCAGAGTTTTGCGGCAACTCCTTTGCAGACCACCTGAGAATTGCTCTTTAGAGATGATGAATAATCTTCAAAATGCATTTTTCCACAGAAATAGCTTATAATTTATGCCCATCCTCATCATAATCATCTCCATATTTTTCCTGTAACAGCAGTCTAAGGGGGCCAAGGCGGCTCGCACATGGCGGGTCACAACGAAGTTGAGGCCGCACGACGGTTTAGAGCAGAGGCAGCCCAAGGCCTGCCCTAGCGAGAGGAGGTGAGGCAGCTCCGAGCGGCAATGGCAGAGGAAGGGCGGCGCTGAGCCAAGGCAGATCCAGTTTATAAGAAGGAGTGGGCATGGTGACCCGGCGCGGCGGCTCGTATATAGGCGAAGTACGCCACTGTAGTGGTAGGTTTGGCGAAGCAAGACCATGGTGCATGGCACGGTCGGCGGAGGCGGCTTGGCAACGGGGCCAGTGGCTCAGCAGTGGCGGCTCTCCCACTGCAATGGTGGTTCTCCCGAGGCGACGGCGGCTCAAGGCCATGGTGGAGACAGCCGCGTAGCAATGCTGGCTTGAAGCGTGAAGGTGCACACTACAAAAAAAAGACACATCCGTGACATTTTGGGTCGCACGATTTTTTTTCTGTCATACTTATGACACTTCTCTGACGATAATTATGACAAAACCCAGTATCATCACAGATGTGGTGGGGTCCTACTTCTATGACAAAAAATCATGACAGAAAATGGGCTTTTCGTCCTGGGCTGGCCGGAGATGCAGCCGCATGACATTCCTTGGGCCGTCCATGACGGAAAAAACCGTGGTAGAAGCGAGGGCGAGGAAAATATCGGGGTGTTCCCAGTTACGGTGGGTGGTCGGGGCCGAGCGATGCGCGTTTCTCTCATACACGCACACGCGTGGGTGCGAGGCGTTGGGCTCTAACTGAACCCGAGCGAGGCGTTGGGCTCTAACTGAACCCAAGCAATTGCACTGCAGGCTACGCGTTACTGAACCCGAGCGATCGATCGATGGCTGTTAACTGAACCCGATCGAGCGATTCCTTCACTACTGCTGCTAACTGAAGCCGATCGATGCTGCCTCTGGATGAATAGTGAGCGTTGCTGGGGGTTTTTGGATGAACAGTCCCGGTGGGGGTGGATGAACATGACCCCGTGGTGTTGCCTCTGGATTAACAGGACCCCGATCGATCGAGACAGTTGGGGCTGGATGAACAGGACTGTAATGCCCAGGATGGGACTATATCTCCTACGTGTCGAGGCACGACTTAAAGATATAAGCCCATTCTGGAATGATCGCAAGTTTGGTACCTTTGCACACCTCATGTAAAATAGGGATGAAAACTGAAAAAGATAGTTGGCTTACACTCGCCACGTCACACAAATACATTACATGTTCAAACATCATTCAGATAAACATCACAGCCCATCTAAGGGTAAAGATCCAAATGACAAGATACCAAACATAACATTAAACCACAGGTCTAGAACGAATCCTAGTAGAAGCTCTACTGATCAACCGGATAGTTCACATAGTAACGGCTACGCTCCTCGTCGTACTCCCAGTCTAGCTCAGTTCCATCGCCTGTGTAGCTCACCATCGTACCTGCATCTGGTGTGTTGAAGTAACTGTGAGCCACAGAGGACTCAACAATCCCGTTCCCGGGTAACACGACTATCTAAGCCTTGGGTGTGGAACAAGGCTGAAGAAAGAACAAGAGGTTGCAGCAGCACTACCACTAGCTTACGTAAAAGAGAGCGAGAAGAGAAGGTGCCTCGGACGAAAGATGATCACGAAGTGATCGTAACTAGCAAGTCAAACATAACCCCATCGTGTTCACTTCCCGAATCCCTTTCGGAAAATGACCGTCACGGTACTCACGCTGGTAGTGTATTGGAACATGCTGTCAAGTTTTCTACAACCGGATATTAACAAGCTCCCATCTGCCACATAACCGCGGGCACGGCTTTCGAAAGTTCAAAACCCTGCAGGGGTGTTCCAACTTGGCCCATGACAAGCCCACGATCCGCAGAGTCGCAACTCCAAAGTGGGAAGGCCCGAGTATTCTCGGAATCCCGTGCTCAAGATACTCCGACTAAGGTAAGGCTAATCCAGCAAATCCTCTCGGCGTGCCGACACCTTGACAATAGCCGCGCGTATCTAGTCTCAGGCCACGACCGGATAGGTCAGCCTACAGGTATATACCAATCCTCGAGTTTCCTCGTGGTGGCCCCGCAGTCTGCCCAGTTTGGACCAACACTCATGTGGAGCACTGGCCCGGGGGTTGTTAATTAAGAACTCGGGTTTGCAAGACCCTATGCAAGTTTTTAGTTATTAGGCGAATAGTACCAATGTTGGGACTTGCTGGAAAAGACTTAGCACTTAGCGGTTTATCGAGGGGGTCCCATAACCCCAACCGTGTGAGGAACGCATAATCAAGGAACATAACACCGGTTTATACGGTTCCTAGCGGCATGAGTGGAACAAAACACCAAGCAAAAGGCTTAGCCTTCCACCCATTACCCATATATAGATGATTTCATTTAATAATTAATATAGTGTGATATCCCAACAAGCTTCAACAAGAAGCAAGAATCTTCAATCTTCTCCTGCAACTAACAATGCTATAAGAGGGGCTGAGCGAAGCCTACGTATAGCCAATCAATGGTTTGCATAGGAAGGGTGGTTAAACAGGTTCATGGTTACAATAGGAGGCTGACAGGGAAAACATGGGCATCGAGGCAGAACTATAGAGTGATACTCTAGCAATAGGCAAAGATAGTAATGTTATCGAGGTTCGGTCATCTTGCCTGAAGAGTTGTCGATGGGATCGTAAGAGAGCTCCTCGTTCTCAACCTCGGTAGTAACCTCGTGCTCGTACTCGTACTCGGTCTCAGCTTTCGGCTCTACTCAAACACCAGAACACAAGGCAACGAATCAAACAAGATGCAATGCGCAGAAAAATTACTGGATGCATGACTGATGCACTATGGAAGCAAAATAGATGCACTATGGAAGCACAGAAAGTCTACTTAGGAAGCACAGTGTTACAGCACAACAATATGCATCAAGCAAAATGCTTCAAAACATGATAACATGAGGATAATATGAATCTACATGCAAAAACACACAAGTTACATATAGGACTTGCTCAAAACGGAGCAACAGGCTAAAAGTTACACCCGAAACAATAAACATGCTCAAGCTGAAAATAACAGCCACATAGCAACTTCGGGGCAAGAGATAAATAGTCTACAGCACTCAAACATCATGGCAATGAGCATGGACATAAACTAGACATATTCTACAGCAAACAAATCCATTGGAGCATCCCCAAAGGAGCCATGGATCAATAGCAACAAGCTATGACATATTGAACTTGACAACAAAACCTGACAGCAGTAATTTGTTGCAACTTGGGAGCAAAAGTTAAATATGCTACAGCCACCCAAATAAGCATGTGAGAGCATGAATGGATAGCCAACAACTTCTACAACAAGGAAACATCAAGAGCCACACCAAAACTATCATGGATTTGCCTAAAAAAACAAGCAAACATGGCATCTGGAAATTACAGATTCCAGACTTAGTGAAATTTCACTAAGTGTTAAAATAGTAGTAACATCATGGCATGTTTGCGAGCAAGTTTAAGTCACCTTAAAGCAAAGCATGGCAAGTGGTAAGCACCACAGCAAAGTACACATGATGGTGAATCCAAAACATCTAAGCATGCATCAAGGGGACATCCACATCAATAGCAACGAGCTCCTCTACGAGGCATCTCGTAACAAGTTTAACGACATAACAGCCACATAGCACTTTGCAAAGGAGATAAACATGGCAAGATGAAATCTATCATGCAAGCTAAAGCAATCAACATGTAGAGCATCTCAAGACGAACATGTGGACATCTCATTTGCTTCATTTGGATAAACATGCACCAAGTTATCACATTGCAAAGATGGCATGAAAACAACTACAAACAGCAGTTTATAACAAATAGCACTCTTCTCATGAAGATTAAGACAACTAGATGATCTCATCCATGCATGGCACAATGGAGCAAAACGTAGTACATGTCTTCACGATCATTTTGACATATCATTTGCTCTAATCGGACCAACACACAAAAAGTTATCATCAAAACAAAACAGCATCAGACACTTAAATATTAGGGACTTAGCAGAAAAATTAGATAACCAGGCGAGCGGAGGGAACTAAAAAACGCCTTGGGCGAGGAATAACGGGTTCTCACCCAGGGCCTGGCCCAGAACGGCTGGAAGGAGGAGGCTGGTGTGACGCCCGAAGACCGACGTCCCAGAAGATTCCAGATGCCCCGGGTCCTCCCGTGTGTTGCGTTGTGCTTGTTTTATTTATTTTGCATTGCATCATGTCATCATGCCATCATGTCATTTTATTTTGCATCTCAACTTAAATAAATCGTGTGGACCTTCGGTCCATTTAAATCGAGGGAAGAATGACTTCTCTTTATAACATATAAAAGCCTCTCAATATATTAGGGAGCTATATTAATAAATATTCTATTCCTTGGAATCACCTATAACACAATTGCACCATTCTTCAATTTTCTTTTATCCATTGCAACTCATTTCTTCCTTTGAGGCCTTTTTAGTAAAATTGTGTTGCAATTTTACTTCTTCCATAAATGTTCCAAATCTTCCCATAAATCACATCTAATGTGTAGGGCCATCTCTTGAAATTCCAACCCATTTGGATTTCATCTAAAGGGTTTTCTAAATTCAAACAGTTTGACATTTAAACTTGTTTGAATTTTCTTCTTCCAAAAACCCTCCTTCTATTTTAATTAAATTCCTTACATTTTGTATGAGTCCCGAGATTTAACTCCGTGTTTAAATCTCTTCCCTAACCTTTTCTTTTCTTCCATTTTCTTCTTCTTTCTTTTCTGCTTAAAAAAAACCAGTTAAAAGGAGGGCAGCCGGCCTGCGGCCTCCCTCAGCCTTCACAGGCCCATCTCCCATCTCCTCCTCCCTCCTGGCCAAAGGCCAGCCCAGCAGCTCGCAGCCAGGCCTATCCCTTCCCAGCCTCCACTAGGCCCATTCCTCCTTTTGGCCCATCTCCACCTAACCCTAGCGCTCAGCTCCTCTATCCCTTCGTTCCCTGCCCGATTCCCTCGTAGCGCCGCCACCTCTCGCTCTCCCTCGCAGCGCACGACCCCCCTCTCGATCTCCCTTCTCTCGCACCCGATCGCATCCCAGTTCCCAGCGCCCGAATTTTCCTCCTCTGGTCGCCCGCACCTCTCCATTCCCATCGCCCCGAGCACTCCAAGTCGCCATGGCGCCCGCTCCCTCCGGCCCCGTGCGGCCCTCTCCAGCGCACCCCTCCTCGTCCTGGCGCCCCGCCCAGGCCGCCGCGAAGGCCCTCGTCCACATCCCGGCCGGCGACCGCCCCTGCTTCGCCCAGCCGCGCCGCGAAGCCCGCGGCCAGAGCGCCCCGCCTCGCCAGGTGCTCGCCGCCCGGGTGTCGGGGGAAACTGTCCGCCACGAACACCTATGGGACCGGAGCCCCTTGTCTGTGCGGTACGAGGGCGGAGGGAGCACGAAGAGCAGATCGAGGCAGACGCGCGGGCAGTTTTACCCAGGTTCGGGCCGCACGGATGCGTAAAACCCTACTCCTGCTTGGTTGTGTATTGAGTTGAGCGCTCGGGAGCTTGAAGAAGCAGCTACACCGTGCGTGAGAGTAATCTAGGTTTCGAACCGACCCCCCCCCACGTTGTGCATGGGCCTCCTTTTATAGTGCAAGGGGTCACCGACAGGTGTCAACGTAGGAGAAAGGGGTAAAAATGTAAAAGAGGTGGTAGTTGTAACAGTGCGGGAATAGTGGAGCTACAGTACAGAACAGTGGTCTATACCTACTTTAACAGTGGGGGACAAGGGCATTTAATGCCCGTCGCCGTCGACCCCAAAAGCTCCCGCCGTTGCGTCTCCGTCTGCCACGGCGATGGATCCTCTGCCGTGGAGTGCCACCGTGTCCCCCAGGCTGCACAGCCATCCGCCACGCGTCCCTGGAGTGGCCCCAGGGCGACGCGTGGGCCGATGAGCTGGAGCGCGGGCACACAGCGCACCTCCCCCGGCAAGCACCTTGCCGGGGATCTCGACCTTGCCGGGCCCGGAAGCTTGCCGCTCCCCGAGCCCTTGCCGGTTCTTCTAAGATAAAATCTTCTATTCGTCCTGACAAGCTCCTCTTGCCAGGGCCTCGTGCTAGTTAAGCAATCTCGAGCCTGGGACGGCCTTCCCGGCAAGCTCCTCTTGCCGGGGTCTTGGTCTTCTGTCTTGTATACTTTGTCTTTGAATGGCTAGATAAGGGGCAGGAAGGTCTCCGGCAAGCGCGTGGTGAACCCTGCCGCGGGGAGCTGCCGCTGCCCGTGCACAAGTTGGGGTACTAGGGTACCCCTACCTTAGTACACCGACACCGGGCCTCTCCCTCCATCGCCCTGGCCCCGAGCCAGCGCCAGGAGGCCGGCCCGCGCCGTCCCTCGCCCGTGCCTCCAGGCCGCGAGCGCCGCGCCTCCCTGGCCCCTGCCTCGTCCCTCCAGTGCACGGAACCGGCGGCCCCGTCCTCCTCGCCAAGCCGTGGTCCTCCCCGTGCGCCCTTCGGCCTGGATCACCCGTGCCATGCTGCTGCCTCCGGCCAGCAAGAGCGCCCGTCCTTTCCAGCTCGTCGTCGCCCGCAGTTTTCCCCTTTGTTTGTTGTTTTGTTGCTGTTATTGTTATCTCAAGCACCATGAAACAACAAGTTTATCTTCTTTTGGACCCGAACGTCTACCGTCGCCCGAACGTCTACCGTCGCCCGAACGTCTACCGTCGCCCCATGTACCTCTACGGCAAGTACCTCAACGACATGTACAACTACGACTCGAGACGAGACCGGCAAGACCGGACGGAACGAGTACATCTACCGATGCCAAGTACCACGACCAAGTACCACGACTACTCGGAGACTCCAAGTACCCCTACCGTCGCCCCGTGTACCGACGTGAACAACTACTTCCCTCTAAGGAGCGGCTACTTCCTCTCCGAACGTGAACACCTTCTTCCTCTACGTCTCGAACCGCCCCGAAACGCATGCTTCAAAGGTATAACGAGACGACCCCGTGGATGACCCGTGAGATGCTTGTTGTGGTTGTATGAAATGTTTCCCGTGTGTGCACCGTGTCCGTTTCGTCCCTTTTGTCATGTTCCTCGGTTGCCTCGTCACCGACTCGTGGGAACCCGGCAACGGGATCACCCCACCTTTCATCTTGTTCCGTTCGCTCCATCTTTCCTTTTGCACCGGACTCTCAACGAGTTACCGGAACCGAGATGTTGCGTTGCATCACTTTCGGATCGTTGCCGTGGCACCCTTTCTTCCACCACGGTGACAAATGCTTCTTATCTCTTCATGTTAACCTTTTAATAAAAATTGCATAAACTTGATCATGTCATCCGCATCATATTAACAACATTAATATGTGTGAATTGTTGTTGCTTTAATAATTGCTAAACATGCTCATGGGGATTTCCGGATTTGTTGTTGTTATTTCGGGCCTCATTTAAAATGCCTAAATAGTGTAGTTTCTTTATGCTTCACCTCTTGCCATGCTAAAAACATTTAACCTTGTCTTGTAAATAAACGAGAGTCAATTAAATAATAAATGTGGTGTTTCGTCAATATGCAACTCGTTGCATATTGAGCTCCACTTAACTTGTAGTTTTGTTTGTGCACTTTGCCATGCCATGCATATTTAAACCGGACATGCATCATACTTGTTTGTGCATCGTATGCCATGTTTATGCTTGCGTGTTTACCGTGTTGTTTCTTTCTTTCCGGTTGCTTCTCTTGTTAGCTTCGGTTTCGTTCCGGAGTTGTGAGGATTCGCTCGACTGTTGCTCCGTCTACTTCATGGATCTGTTCTTCTCCCTTGTGGAATCCCAGGCAAGATGACCGAACCCGGATACCATTACTATCTTTGCCTATTGCTAGTAGTTCCGCTCTATAGTTTTGCCTCGATGCCCATGTCTTTTCTGTCAGCCTCCTACTGTAACCATCACCATGTTTAACCACCCTACCTATGCAAACCGTTGCTTGGCTAAGTACGCTTCGCTCAGCCCTTCTTATAGCATTGCTAGTTGCAGGTGAAGATCGAAGATGCTCGCTTCATGTTGAAGTTGTTGGGTTATATCACACTATATAAATGCTTAAAATGAAATCATCTATATACTGGCAAGGGTGGAAGGCTAAGCCTTTTGCTTGGTGATTTGTTCCACTCATGCCGTTAGGAACCATATAAACCGGTGTTATGTTCCTTGGTTATGCGTTCCTAACACGGTTGGGGTGTATGGGACCCCCTCGATAAACCGCTAAGTGCTAAGTCTTTTCCAGCAAATCCCAACATTGGTACTATTTGCCTCATAATAACAACTTAATTAATTAATTAAATTTGCATAGGGGGTCGCGTCCCCGAGGATTCTTAATTCTACATAGCAGGGGGGGCCAGTGCTGATGGTGTTGGTCCCAAACGGGGAGCCCGCGGGAACCACCACGGGGAAACTCGAGGATTGGGTCCTGTAGCATCGCCCATCCGGTCGTGTCCTGAGACTTAGATACGCGCGGCTACTATTAGGGTGTCGACACGCCGGGAGGATTTGCTGGATTAGTCTTACCTTGGTTCGGTATATCTTGAGCACGGGATTCCGAGAATACTCGGGTCTTCCCACCTTGGAGTTGCGACTCCGCGGATCGTGGGCTTGTAATGGGTCAAGTTGGAACACCCCTGCAGGGTTTGAACTTTCGAAAGCCGTGCCCGCGGTTATGTGGCAGATGGGAGCTTGTTAATATCCGGTTGTAGAAAACTTGACACAATGTTCTAATACACTACCAGCGTGTGTACCGTGACTGTCAATTTCTGAATAGGGATTCGGGAGTTGAACACGGTGGGGTTATGTTTGACCGGCTTTAGTTAGGATCACTTCGTGATCATCTCTCGACCGAGGCACATTCTCTTCTCGCTCTCTTTACGTAAGTTAGTGCTAGTTGCTGCTGCAGACTCTTGTTGTTCCTTCACCTCTTATTCTTTTCTTCAGCCTTGTCCTCACCCAAGGCTTAAATAGTCTTGTTACCCGGGAACGGGATTGCTGAGTCCTCTGTGGCTCACAGTTACTTCACCACACCAGATGCAGGTTCAGCCGAGTTTGATGCGGGAGATGGATCAGTACTTCACTGGGAGCTCGATGAAGAGTGTGGCCGTTTGCTTGTGACTTTTCCGACGATCAGTAGTGGTTTCTACTAGGATTCGATCCTGACCTATGCCTTTATGTTGTTTTGGTATCTTTCTTTTGGATCTTCGCCCGTAGTCAGGTTGTGATGTTTTGAATGATGTTTTGCTTATGTATTGTATTGTGTGAAGTGGCGAGTGTAAGCCAACTATCTCCTTTTGCAATTTAATCCCTCTTTTACATGAGTCGTGCAAAGATACCAAACTTGAGATCATTCTAGGATGGGCTTATACCTTTAAGTCGTGCCTCGACACGTAGGAGGTATAGTCCCATCCTGGGCATTACAGCTGGGGCGCTGGGCTCGGCTCGGCCCGCGATGGAGGCCGGCGGAGGGAAGCCTGGCGGGGGCAGACTGCTGCTGGGCCTGGGGCGGTGGCCGGCCAGCGAAGGGAGCTGGGCCCAGGCGGCGCTGGAGCTGGCCCAGGGAGGCACTGGAGCGGGGATCGGGGAGATCGGGCACTCCCGATCGACGGCGGCCTGGCGGCGGTGGCTCGATCTGGCGAGGCGGCTGGCTCGATCTGGTGAGCTCGCCCGAGCGAAGATCGGCGGAACGGCGAGGGGAGGAGGTGACCGGCGGGGAGGCTGGCCGGAGGCGGTGAGGTGCGGCCGGCGCGGTGGCGAGCTCCGGCGGGGCGGCGGCGACGGTGGCGAGCTCCGGCGGGGCGGCGGCCGGAGGCGGAGAAGAAGACCGGCGGCGGCGGCGTGCAGCTCCGGCGAGGCGAGGTTGAAGATGACCCCGCAAGACCCGCGCGTCGGACGGAAGCACGGCGACGGCACTACGGAAGCACGGATGGACTTCGGAAGCACGGATTTCTGGGACGTCGGAAGCACGGTGATCTAACGGTGGAAGCACCGGGATCCAACGGTGGAAGCACCGGCGGCGCACTGTGGAAGCATTAGGGTTTCAGACGCGAAAATTGGGGGAGTTGGACGTTTATATAGGCACAAGGAGCTAGGGTTGCCCAAATTAGGTGAGGTTTTCGGCCACACGATCACAATTGGATGGCCTAGATGAAGGGAGGGGTTTGGGTTGGTTTGGTGGGCTGTTGGAGGTGTGTCTTGGGCCTCAAAGAGGGGGTACTTTCAGCCCACGAGAATAACTGTTGGAGCATCAAACGAACTCCAAACGCGACGAGATCTGACAGGCGGGTTACACACACCAAAACAACAACACACGACAAGTCTCACACCAAAACGGAAACGTTACACGGCCGAACACCAAAGTAGGCCTCGGGGATGCCACGGACACGTGAGAGAGCTCCGGAACTCGAAACGGACAACGGAAAGGAATGAGTGGGACCGGATGCAAACGACAACACAAATGCAATGCGATGCACATGACAACATGCTAGGAATGAATGCACACACGTAACACGACAAAACGACGAAAAACCCGAAAAGACGAAGAGCCCGGAATGGAATAGATGGAGCCAAAGATACATATATATATATATATATATATATATATATATATATATATATATATATATATATATATATATATATATTGCACAAAAGGGAAAGTATTACATCCGGAGCATTACAACTCTCCTCTACCACAAAAAGATCTCGTCCCGAGATCTAGGACTGGAAAAAGGAAGGGTACTCAGAACAAAGGTGATCTTCTCGTTCCCACGTAGCTTCTCGGTCGGTATGGTGTGACCACTTGACTTTCAAGAATTTGATGGACTTGTTGCGGGTCTTGCGCTCGGTTTCTTCGAGAATAGCAACTGGGTGCTCTCGGTAAGACAAGTCTTGTTGAAGATCAATCTCCTCAAACGGAATGGTGCGTTCAGGCGTCTTGAAGCACTTGCGGAGTTGAGACACATGAAACACATCATGAACATTGGCGAAGTTGGAAGGGAGCTCAAGTTGATAGGCTAGATCGCCTCTTTTGCCAAGGATCTTGAAAGGCCCGACGTATCTAGGAGCAAGCTTTCCTTTGATACCGAATCTTTGGGTTCCTTTCATAGGATAAACACGGAGATAGACATGATCCCCAATGTTGAAGGCCAAATCACGATGCTTGCCGTCATAGTAGCTCTTTTGACGCGACTGAGCGGCCTTGAGATTCTCACGTATGACTTTGCACATCTCTTCGGCTTCTGAGATCAAGTCATTGCCAAGAAGTTGACGTTCACCCGTCTCGGACCAGTTGAGAGGGGTACGACACTTTCTGCCATAGAGGATTTCAAACGGGGCTTTGCCGGCACTTGCTTGGAAGCTGTTGTTGTAAGAGAACTCGGCAAATGGAAGGCAATCTTCGCATTTCATGCCAAAAGATATGACACAGGCTCTGAGCATGTCTTCTAGAATCTGATTCACTCTCTTGACTTGACCACTAGTATGAGGGTGAAATGCAGTGCTGAAACGAATCTTAGTGCCCATGGCAGACTGAAAGGAGTCCCAGAACTTAGAAGTGAACAAACTTCCACGGTCTAAGGAGATAACTTGAGGAATGCCATGTAAAGACACAATTCTGGAAGTGTACAATTCTGCCAATTGTGCTGCATTGATGGATTCTTTGACTGGAAGGAAGTGAGCGACTTTGGTAAGCTTGTCAATCACCACAAAGATAGAATCATTCCCTCTCTTGGACTTAGGAAAGCCAGTGACGAAATCCATTTCAATGTGGTCGAATTTCCACTCGGGAATAGGAAGAGGTTGGAGAAGACCGGCTGGACGTTGATGCTCTGCCTTCACTCTTCTGCAGACATCACATTCATTCACGAATTGGGCAATCTCCCTTTTCATGCGTGTCCACCAGTAAGATTGCTTGAGGTCTTGGTACATCTTGGAACTGCCAGGATGAATCGAAAGGAGGGAATCATGTGCTTCTTCCATTATGAGCTTCCTGAGATCACCTTTGGGAACCACAAGTCTGTCCTCAAAGAACAAGGTATCTCTCTCATCAACGCGATAGCACTTGTATTTAGGAGTACCCTTTGCAATACCATGTTTCACTTTCTGCACCATAGCATCACTGAGTTGGGCCTCACGGATCTGATCTTCCAAGGTAGGAGCAACTTGAAGATTTGCAAGAAAACCTCGCGGAACAACTTGGAGGTTGAGCTTCCTGAATGCTTCACAAAGCTCAGGCTGGAACGGCTTGATAAGAAGGCTGTTGCAATATGCCTTTCTGCTCAAAGCATCTGCAATCACATTCGCCTTGCCAGGTGTGTATCCGATGCTAGGATCATACTCTTGGATCATTTCAACCCAACGAGTCTGGCGGAGGTTCAGATTCGGCTGTGTGAAGATGTACTTCAAGCTCTTGTGATCGATGCAGATGTCGACTTTCCTGCCCAACAGAAGGTGTCTCCACGTAATCAGAGCATGTACCACAGCTGCTAGTTCGAGATCATGTGTGGGGTAGTTCTTCTCACTTGGCTTCAGCTGACGAGAAGTGTATGCCACAATTCTCTTGTCCTGCATAAGCACACCACCAAGTCCTTGAAGAGAAGCATCACATAATACTTCATAGGGCTTGGACTCATCTGGAGGAGTAAGAACTGGAGCAGAGACGAGCTTTTCTTTGAGAGTTTTGAATGCCACTTCACAATCTGGAGACCAGTAGTACTTGACATTCTTCTGCAGCAAGTTGGAAAGAGGCTTGGCAATCTTGGAGAAGTTCTCAACGAACCTTCTGCAATAGCTGGCAAGACCAAGAAAGCTTCGGAGTTGCTTGACGTTCTGAGGAGGTTCCCAGTTGACAATTGCTTCAACTTTCTCGGGGTTTACCGCAATACCATCAGCGGAGATGATATGGCCCAGAGATAAGACCTTATCGAGCCAAAATTCGCACTTGGAGAACTTGGCGTAGAACTTATGTTCACGGAGTCTGTCGAGAACCAGACGGAGGTGCTTTTCGTGATCCTCTTCATTCTTGGAAAATACCAAAATGTCATCCAGATACACAAGCACAAACTCGCCGGTGTAGGGGTTGAAAATGTAGTGCATCATTCTCGAGAAGGTAGGTGGAGCATTGGCAAGACCAAAAGACATGACTGTATACTCATAGGAGCCGTAGCTCGTTCTGAAGACAGTCTTGGGGATATCTTCTTCCCGAATGCGAATTTGGTGATAGCCCATTCGGAGATCGAGCTTAGAGAACACTTTAGCTCCTTTGAGCTGCTCGAATAGTTCATTGATGTTGGGGAGCGGATACTTGTTCTTTATTGTCTTCTTGTTCAATGGCCGGTAATCGACACAGAGACGCTCCGTGCCATCCTTCTTCTTGACAAATAAGACACCACAGCCCCAAGGAGACGTACTAGGCCTGATCAGACCCATATGCTCATGTTCATCAAGCTGCTTCTTCAATTCCTTCAACTCTTTAGGAGAGAGCTTGTACGGACGCCGGCATGCTGGCTCAGTACCAGGCTCGAGTTCAATGACGAATTCCACTTGATGATGTGGAGGCATGCCTGGAAGTTCTTCAGGAAAGACGTATTCGTATTCGTTAATCACCGGAATTTGAGATATGGCATTAATCTCGCCCTTGTCATTGAGAGAGAAAAGCCTGATTGTGTTATCCCGGGAGGCGAAGATAATCACATCTTCATCAGGATGAGTAATCTTGACTTCCTTGTTTGCACAATCAATGTGAGCATCATGCTGAGAAAGCCAATCCATCCCGAGGATGAGGTCAATGTCGGAATTGCCGAGAACCACCGGATTAGCCAGAAAGCGATAATCACCCATGCGAATAGATACATTCGGAGCCTTCAAATTGGAAGTCATGTGCTTGCCCGGAGAGATAATTGACAACTTCTTATCCAGAAATACCGAAGTGAAATTATGCTTGGTGAAGAATGGCCTTGAAATGAAACTGAGAGATGCACCAGAATCAAATAATACTTTTGCAGGAAACGAGTTCACTAAAAGGTTACCAATGATCACATCAGAAGAATTTTCCGCTTCAGCTGCATTCATGAGATTCACCCTTGCATGCTTAGGATTATGCTTGACAATAGCTGTACTGACAGGTGGAGGAGGCGGAAGGCGCCTTGGGTTGTTGCACTTGTTGGAATAATGGCCCTTCTGGCCACACTTGTAGCAAGTGACCTCAGAAAGCGAACGAGCAGGAGGAACACTTGACTTGGAAGCTTGGAACTGCGACTTGGACTGATTGCCTTGGTTGTGTGGGTGGGAGAAACCACGACCACCAGCATTCTTGTTGTTGTTGTTGTTGTTGTTGGGAGCTCGGATCACAGGAGGAGATGGAAGCCAAAATTTCTGTTGCTTCGTGACCACTTGAGAAGATGAGGAGGAGTGAACGTCATCTCGGATCCTCTTTTTAGAAGCCTCCATCTTGAGCTGGGCTGCCTCTTGCTTAAGCGCCATGTTATAGAATTTGTCAAACTCCTCAGGCTCGAACAAGGTGAGAGCAAGTTGAAGTTCATCCTTCAGACCTCCGCGGAACTGATAGATCTTGCTCTTGGCATCTGGGATGTCTTGCTTAGCATAGCGGGCAAGATTCTGGAACTTGACATTATACTGGTAGACAGTCATAGAGCCTTGCTTCAGGTTGCGGAATTGCTCATGCATACCCTCGATGACACTTGTTGGAATGTGGTGAGAGCGAAAGTCCTTGCAGAAATCATCCCAAGAGATCACACGCCCTTCTCTGGAGTCTTTGTACTGCTGCCACCAATCAGCTGCTTGGTCCTTGAGTTGGAAGGCTGCAAATTTCACATAGTCCTCAGGCCTTACATTGCTGCACTCAAAATGCTTCTTGATATCGGTAATCCAATCTTCAGCATCGAGAGGGTCGACACAGTAACTGAAAGCCATTGGTTGATTAGCCAAGAACTGGTTGAGCGTAGCATGGTACTGCTGGTTGAAGAGATTGCCTTGGTTCCCTGGAGCACCCTGATTTGCTTGATTTGCTTGCATTTGCTGCATCATCTGCATCAACATCTGGGTGTTCTGGTTTGTAGTCTGCATAATCGCTCTCCAGGCCTCAGACGGAGGAGGAGGGGAAGGAGGACAATCTGGAACCTCTTCACCCTCTGGGTTAGCGTTGGGAACCCGTTTCGGAGCCATCCTAAAAGAGATGACCACCAATCAACAATTTGATTGCAAGAAGATATAAGCTGAAACAACGGATAGAATGCAACATAGTCTTCACAAGAATCATTCGAACAAGAGAAACAAATGAAATTCTCAGCTTAATGATAACAACAATCTTCACGAGAAGCCACTGGGAGACAAAAGATAAATAAGAAAACAACAAGGTACAGATGGAACAAACACAAGATATGAGCTTTGTTCGACATCTTTGTGCTGAAAGCTTATGGAACGTGTTACGAAAGGGTTTTGCAATCCCCGGATCAGCATAGCCAAGGATCCTTTAAGATGCAACTCCCGATCGGAACATCGGCCATAAAACCACTTCACTCAATGTAGAACCCCGAACTCCGTAACCTGCATTCGTTGGAAGAATGCCTACGATCTACTGGATGAACCCACCTATTAATTTCCGGAAGTTTCCAGTTATGCAATCAGGTGTTGGGGATACAGGGGAAGCACCGCGCAATCAACTCTAATCCTACATCCACCTGTATCCATCCTTCAACACATAACCAGTTGTTCTCGAAAACCGTCTACCTCGGACCTTCGAAAAGCATCCACTATACAAAGCTATGGCAATACTCCCGAACTACCTCCCCAGTACTGGGTGATGTCGGGGTTATCTTGCCACTAACCGTATAGGAGAGTTTTCGATGTCGGCCATCTTAACTATTCTAGTATTGCTGCGATATGCTTGTGACGACAATACCCCGAAGCTCAACTCCCCGGGACACTGCCACAACCCCTAATGTCAGGAGGCATCGAGAACAATATTCTCGTCACAAAGACATCGAAACAATCCAACAATACTCACGAGATTCCTAAAAAAATTGGTGCAATTTTTGAAAGTAGAAGAGGCAAGAGTAGTCGTCAGGATTCCTCACCAGAATGAAAAGAGATGAGGAGCAAAGAAATCCTACTCTCCGATATAAATATAGGACTCAAAACATTTTCAGTGTGTGCCTAGACTCGACCGTCAACGATTCGATCAAACAGTGGGGGCTTCTAGGTCGGAGAAGGCTCTGATACCAACTTGTAATGCCCAGGATGGGACTATATCTCCTACGTGTCGAGGCACGACTTAAAGATATAAGCCCATTCTGGAATGATCGCAAGTTTGGTACCTTTGCACATCTCATGTAAAATAGGGAAGAAAACTGAAAAAGATAGTTGGCTTACACTCGCCACATCACACAAATACATTACATGTTCAAACATCATTCAGATAACATCACAGCCCATCTAAGGGTAAAGATCCAAATGACAAGATACCAAACATAACATTAAACCACAGGTCTAGAACGAATCCTAGTAGAAGCTCTACTGATCAACCGGATAGTTCACATAGTAACGGCTACGCTCCTCGTCGTACTCCCAGTCTAGCTCAGTTCCATCGCCTGTGTAGCTCACCATCGTACCTGCATCTGGTGTGTTGAAGTAACTGCGAGCCACAGAGGACTCAGCAATCCCGTTCCCGGGTAACACGACTATCTAAGCCTTGGGTGTGGAACAAGGCTGAAGAAAGAACAAGAGGTTGCAGCAGCACTAGCACTAGCTTACGTAAAAGAGAGCGAGAAGAGAAGGTGCCTCGGACGAAAGATGATCATGAAGTGATCCTAACTAGCAAGTCAAACATAACCCCACCATGTTCACTTCCCGAATCCCTTTCGGAAAATGACCGTCACGGTACTCACGCTGGTAGTGCATTGGAACATGGTGTCAAGTTTTCTACAACCGGATATTAACAAGCTCCCATCTGCCACATAACCGCGGGCACGGCTTTCAAAAGTTCAAAACCCTGCAGGGGTGTTCCAACTTGGCCCATGACAAGCCCACTATCCGCAGAGTCGCAACTCCAAAGTGGGAAGGCCCGAGTATTCTCGGAATCCCGTGCTCCAGATACTCCGACTAAGGTAAGGCTAATCCAGCAAATCCTCCCGGCGTGCCGACACCCTGACAATAGCCGCGCGTATCTAGTCTCAGGCCACGACCGGATAGGTCAGCCTACAGGTATATACCAATCCTCGAGTTTCCTCGTGGTGGCCCCGCAGTCTGCCCAGTTTGGACCAACACTCATGTGGAGCACTGGCCCGGGGGTTGTTAATTAAGAACTCGGGTTTGCAAGACCCTATGCAAGTTTTTAGTTATTAGGCGAATAGTACCAATGTTGGAACTTGCTGGAAAAGACTTAGCACTTAGCGGTTTATCGAGGGGGTCCCATAACCCCAACCGTGTGAGGAACGCATAATCAAGGAACATAACACCGGTTTATACGGTTCCTAGCGGCATGAGTGGAACAAAACACCAAGCAAAAGGCTTAGCCTTCCACCCATTACCCATATATAGATGATTTCATTTAATAATTAGTATAGTGTGATATCCCAACAAGCTTCAACAAGAAGCAAGAATCTTCAATCTTCTCATGCAACTAACAATGCTATAAGAGGGGCTGAGCGAAGCCTACGTATAGCCAATCAATGGTTTGCATAGGAAGGGTGGTTAAACAGGTTCATGGTTACAATAGGAGGCTGACAGGGAAAACATGGGCATCGAGGCAGAACTATAGAGCGATACTCTAGCAATAGGCAAAGATAGTAATGTTATCGAGGTTCGGTCATCTTGCCTGAAGAGTTGTAGATGGGATCGTAAGAGAGATCCTCGTTCTCATCCTCGGTAGTAACCTCGTGCTCGTACTTGTACTCGGTCTCAGCTTCCGGCTCTACTCAAACACCGGAACACAAGGCAACGAATCAAACAAGATGCAATGCGCAAAAAAATTACTGGATGCATGACTGATGCACTATGGAAGCAAAACAGATGCACTATGGAAGCACAAAAAGTCTACTTAGGAAGCACAGTGTTACAACACAACAATATGCATCAAGCAAAATGCTTCAAAACATGATAACATGAGGATAATATGAATCTACATGCAAAAACACACAAGTTACATATAGGACTTGCTCAAAACGGAGCAACGGGCTAAAAGTTACACCCGAAACAATAAACATGCTCAAGCTGAAAATAACAGCCACATAGCAACTTCGGGGCAAGAGATAAATAGTCTACATCAC
Organism: Secale cereale; assembly: GCA_902687465.1. Lineage (NCBI taxonomy): Eukaryota > Viridiplantae > Streptophyta > Magnoliopsida > Poales > Poaceae > Secale > Secale cereale. The sequence continues at coordinate 530,440,602 of LR738709.1, read as the reverse complement.
TCAAACATCATGACAATGAGCATGGACATAAACTAGACATATTCTACAGCAAACAAATCCATTGGAGCATCCCCAAAGAAGCCATGGATCAATAGCAACAAGCTATGACATATTGAACTTGACAACAAAACCTGACAGCAGTAATTTGTTGCAACTTGGGAGCAAAAGTTAAATATGCTACAGCCACCCAAATAAGCATGTGAGAGCATGAATGGATAGCCAACAACTTCTACAACAAGGAAACATCAAGAGCCACCCCAAAACTATCATGGATTTGCCTAGAACAACAAGCAAACATGGCATCTGGAAATTACAGATTCCAGACTTAGTGAAATTTCACTAAGTGTTAAAACAGTAGTAACATCATGGCATGTTTGCGAGCAAGTTTAAGTCACCTCAAAGCAAAGCATGGGAAGTGGTAAGCACCACAGCAAAGTACACATGATGGTGAATCCAAAACATCTAAGCATGCATCAAGGGGACATCCACATCAATAGCAACGAGCTCCTCTACGAGGCATCTCGTAACAAGTTTAATGACATAACAGCCACATAGCACTTTGCAAAGGAGATAAAGATGGCAAGATGAAATCTATCATGCAAGCTAAAGCAATCAACATGTAGAGCATCTCAAGACGAACATGTGGACATCTCATTTGCTTCATTTGGATAAACATGCACCAAGTTATCACATTGCAAAGATGGCATGAAAACAACTACAAACAACAGTTTATAACAAGTAGCACTCTTCTCATGAAGATTAAGACAACTAGATTATCTCAAACATGCATGGCACAATGGAACAAAACGTAGTACATGTCTTCACGATCATTTTGACATATCATTTGCTCAAATCGGACCAACACACAAAAAGTTATCATCAAAACAAAACAACATCAGACACTAAAATATTAGGGACTTAGCAGAAAAATTAGATAACCAGGCAAGCGGAGGGAACTAAAAAACGCCTAGGGCGAGGAATAACGGGTTCTCACCCAGGGCCTGGCCCAGAACGGCTGGAAGGAGGAGGCTGGGGCGCTGGGCTCGGCTCGTCCCACGATGGAGGCCGGCGGAGGGAGGCCTGGCGGGGGCGGACTGCTGCTGGGCCTAGGGCGGTGGCCGGCCCGCGAAGGGAGCTAGGCCCAGGCGGCGCTGGAGCTGGCCCAGGAAGGCGCTGGAGCGGGGATCGGGGAGATCGGGCACTCCCGATCGACGGCGGCCTGGCGGCGGTGGCTCGATCTGGCGAGGCGGTTGGCTCGCTCTGGCGAGCTCGCCCGAGCGAAGACCGGCGGAAGGGCGAGGGGGGGAGGTGACCGGCGGGGAGGCTGGCCGGAGGCGGTGAGGTGCGGTCGGCGCGGTGGCGAGCTCCGGCAGGGCAGCGGCAACGGTGGCGAGATCCAGCGGGGCGGCGGCTGGAGGCGGAGAAGAAGACCGGCGGCGGCGGCGCACAGCTCCGGCGAGGCGAGGTTGAAGATGACCCCGCGGGACCCGCTTGTCGGACCGAAGCACGGTGACGGCACTACGGAAGCACGGACGGACTTCGGAAGCACGGATTTCTGGGACATCCGAAGCACGGCGATCTAACGGTGGAAGCACCGGGATCCAACGGTGGAAGCACCGGCGGCGCACTGTGGAAGCATTAGGGTTTCAGACGCGAAAATTGGGGGAGTTGGACGTTTATATAGGCACAAGGAGCTAGGGTTGCCCAAATAAGGTGAGGTTTTCGGCCACACGATCACAATTGGATGGCCTAGATGAAGGGAGGGGTTTGGATTGGTTTGGTGGGCTGTTGGAGGGGTGTCTTGGGCCTCAAAGAGGGGGTACTTTCAGCCCACGAGAATAACTGTTGGAGCATCAAACAAACTCCAAACGCGACGAGATCTGACAGGTGGGTTACACACACCAAAACAACAACACACGACAAGTATCACACCAAAACGGAAACGTTACACGGCCGAACACCAAAGTAGGCCTCGGGGATGCCACATACACGTGAGAGAGCTCCGGAACTCGAAATGGACAACGGAAAGGAACGAGTGGGACCGGATGCAAACGACAACACAAATGCAATGCGATGCACATGACAACATGCTATGAATGAATGCACACACGCAACAAGACAAAACGACGAAAAAACCGAAAAGACGAAGAGCCCGGAATGGAATAGATGGAGCCAAAGATATATATATATATATATATATATATATATATATATATATATATATATTGCCCAAAAGGGAAAGTATTACATCCGGGGCATTACAAGGACCCCGTGGAGGGCAGGATGAAAAGGACCACCCCGTGGAGGGCAGGATGAACAATAGACGGTGGAGGGCTGGATGAACAGTAGCCCGTGGAGGGGTGGTTGAACAGGAGCCCATGGAGAGGGTTGGTTGAACAGTAGCCGATGGAGTAGGGCTCGGTGGAGGCTGGATGAACAGGAGCTTGTCGATGAACCGTCACAGGTGGAGGATGGAGGACGTCGACGGTGGATGAACAGTAGCCCATGGAGGCTGGAGGGGGTCGACGGTGGAGATGAACAGTATCTCGTGGAGTCCCGTTTTGCGGTACGCCACACCCCTCCCGATGAACAGGACCCCCGTTTCGACCGTAGCGCTCCAACACAAGTCCGTTTCCTCCGTTTTGCGGTACGCCACACCCCTCCCGATCAACAGGACCCCCGTTTCGACCGTAAGAGGTCCGGTTCCTCCGTTTTGCGGTATGCCAAACCCCTCCCGATGAACAGGATCCCGTTTCGAACGTGGTCGGTCGAACACAAGGCCGTTTCCTCCGTTCTGCGGTACGCCAAGCCTCGTTTCCATCGGTTGTTCCGTCCAAGCCCTCCTGATGAACACGACGACGCATTCCGTTCCGACCCAGCCGGTTGGCTCCCCATGAACTCGAGGACGATGCTGTTTCTCCGTTCCGACCCAACCATGTACACGAGCCCTGGCTGTACATATGCGCGAGTAGGCGTTCGAGACCCTGCCCGTATGTACGTACGTGGCCATATTTTCTTTCTTGCACACTGGCCGATGTACGTACATGTACATGCTACGTGCGCACCTCTACTTCGACACGTGCGCGCCTCTACAACGACCAGTATGTACATACACGTTAGCGACCAGAATGACAATACTACGTACGCTTCGACCAGGTGGGTCCCGACTGTTGGGCACTTCCTTGCGTGCGAAGATGGAGCTGGTGGGTCCCAGCAGTCAGGGGGCAAATCATTTTTTTGCCCGGACACACTTCCTTGCGTGCGAAGATGTAGCTGGTGGGTCCCAGCAGTCAGGGGAATTTTCTTTTCGTGAAATACGGTGGCCCGTCCGATGGGCCCCCGCTGTCAGGTGGAGGAATAATTATTTTGTGCGTAATAAGGAGGCACGTCCTTGTTGCGGCCGTGGACCCAACTGTTAGCCTCTCCACGTACAGTCCATGTCCGATGGAAGCCGTTCCTTGACCATGTTGACCACGCCGCGCCGAGAGCACCAGGGCGATGGATGATGGCGAGGCCTAGGAAGGGGACTACGCGGAGCCAGGGAAGACGCGGCAGTGGATGCCCACGCGTAGAGGAGTACGAGGGTTCACTGGTTCACTGTGGTGTGAGGTTGCCGTTGCCGTAGAATAACAGGGGGTGTGGGTGAGTAGAGGGATGGCCTGGCCAGTAGTGGGAATAGTAGGGGCGGTGAGGCCTCCACGGCAGCACAACCGGCCACGAGAGACAGGAGCATGCGTCACAACCGGCGCTGCTTTGGGCGGCTGGAGCAACAAGACCAGAGGTTGAAGAAGCACTATGGCCGTTGGATGGACATCGTACGGTCACTGGAGCTAGAATCGTTCATATTGACTAAGTTGACAAAGCACTCCATCCCCGTCAACTTAGTAGGCCCACAAGTCAGCCTCCCACCAAGGTGGGTCCCAACCAGCAGGGGGAGTATTCATTTTTTTGTGGGTAATAAGGAGGCACTTCCGGTGGGTCCGAGTTGACAGCGGGGGGAACATTTTTTTGCGCAATACGGTGGCCCGTCCAGTGGGTCGTAGCAGTCAGGGGGGAACATTTTTTCTAGAAATACGGTGGCCCGTCCGGTGGGTCCCTGCTGTCAGGTGGAGGAATCATTATTTTCCGTGTAATAAGGAGGCACTTCCTTGCTGCCGTCGTGGACCCAGCTGTCAGCCTCTCCACGTACAGTCCACGTCCGATGGAAGCCATTCCTTGACCACGTTGACCACGCCGCGCCGAGAGCACCAGGGAGGTGGACGATGGCGGGGCCTAGGAAGGGGACGACGCGGACCTGGGGAAGACGCGACAGTGGAAGCCCGCGCGAAGAGGAGTACGAGGGTTCACTGGTTCGGCTGCGGTGTGAGGCTGCCGTCGCCGCGGAATAACATGGGGTGTGGGTGAGTAGAGGGATGGCCTGGCCAGCGGTGGGAGTAGTAGGGGGCGGTGAGGCCTGCGCGGCAGCATAGCTGGCCAAGGGAGGCAGGAGCAGGCGGCACGACCGGCGCTGCTTTGGGCGGCTGGAGCAAGAAGATCAGAGGTTGAAGAAGCACGACAGCCGTTGGATGGACATTGTACGGTCACTGCAGCTAGAATCGTTTATATTGACTAAGTTGACAAAGCCCTTGGTACACGTCAACTTAGTAGGCTCACAGGTCAGCTTCCGAAACGGTGCGCCCCAGATGTCAAGGGGAGGAATCATTTCTTGGGCGGGTGAAGCTAGAATATCCGAGATTGAAGAAGCACAGCATCCGTTGGATGGACATCCAACAGCCACTGCTGCTAGAACCGTGTGTTGACTATAAGTTGACAAAGCCTTGCATACGCGTCAACTCTTTTTTTTGAGGGGACGCATCAACTGAGTAAGGCCACAAGTGTGTGGCAGAGAACTTATATCACATTTGGGGTTTGTAAGAATGTGCAACCAATTTTTGAATTCGAATGGAATTTACTACAGCCCACTTACAGTTTGTTAAAAGTACAGCCCATTTCAACCAACTGTTCAAAACAGAATTCAATAAAATTTCCCACATTTTGATGGGATCAGCAATAGTTTTATCCCGAAATTTCTAGTTAGATTAAATACAATTTCAATATAAATTTATATTACGTAAAAATCCAACGAAACATTGCGCTCGCAACAATTAATGAAATTAAAATTTTCAATATCCAAAAATAATATTTTAGAAAGTAATTACGTGTTTGGTGCATTTTTTATAGTTACTGCCCAGTTTTTATAATTACATCCCATTTATTATTTCTTAAAGCCCATTTTCTTGTTAAGTCTAATGCATCCCTCCTAGGAAAGATTTGCAGCCCAGCGGGGCGGAGAATAACAACTTGACCTTGAGTGGGTATTCCTAAAAAAAGTATAGCTGTGATAGCCATTTTCAGCTTGAAAAATAATAATATCCTGGCTGGATATCTAGCCTGGACTAGACGGGCCACAGTCCGCCCAGATAATAGCTGCAGCGATGTTTTCGTTGTTGTTCAGAGGAGAAAATTTAATATCTGGGCTAAACATCGCTCAAGAAAAACTGTGCAGTGCTGACACCTCAATAACACAAATATCGCTCGAGCTGCTTGGTCCCAGCTGTTGGCCGCTTCTTGTGCAATTCTCTCGTTTATTGAGTACATAGGTTGACAATGGTGTGGGACCGTGATGTCAGGAAACCAGGAGGAAGCAATTTCTTTATAGTTTTATATACTAATAAGGAGGCACTTGTGTACGTGCGGCTATGGCCCTGGTGGGTCCCCACTGTCATCCTCTCCAAGTAAAGTCATCTCCTCATCCTCATGTCCATTGACCATGTTGACAACGCGAGACGGCGGCGCCACGGCGAGCGCAACAACTCGAAGGACGACGGAGAGGGCCTCGCGGGCCCTACAGATGGTCTGATACAGCGCCGGCTGCTCATTCGGGAAGCCAGGATCATAGGGCCACATGTCCGCGACGGCATTGTCGTTCGCTTGTTCACCGGTGCTCGTTGAGGAGACGGAGGTTGCAACACATGTCCTCCTGCGCTGGTAGCTCTTCTGCCATTAGGGCGTCGAAGTGCGGCTGCACCTGCTCTATGGTGAACACGACATGAACCAGCTTGGACAGTGGCGCCGGCTCCTGGTCAGAAGCTACGTCCATCGTCTGATTGTCGTCGCTCAGCTCGGCGAGGTAGCTGGCGAGCTAGCATGTCCGGCTGCTGGAACGACCTGTTGCCAAGCACGAGTCTGACTGCCCTGGCCCACCCAGACTGCCTCCCTCGCCCGTGCGCGCTTTTCGCCCGAAACGGTCAGCGCCGTACGCCCCGCTTCCCGGTGCATGCGATTACTCCGTCTTCAAACGACACAAGTGCCATCCGTCCGTCCTTCTGCCGCCCACATTAATGATACGCGGTTGCCAAGGCGGCTACTCCGGCGCCACACGTCCGTCCCTCCTCCGTCCACCATTGCTATATAAACTGCTGCGCTGGCCATAGCCGCAGTCATACGCATCCGTTCCTATTCTCCTGTCCACACCAGTACTGCCCACCATGGCTTCCTCGCGCTCCAGCGCTCTTCGGGACGGGCGGACGATGGACCACAGGGAGATGGCAGCCATTGCTGCCGACTGGCTGGCCGGCAGGCAGCCGGCGGACGACGATGTCCCAATGGAGAACATGGTAGTCGACGATCCGACGCCAACCCCCTCCCCCGCGCCATCCTCGCCGGTGCATTGCACCATGACCATCAGCGAGGCTCATGCCCAATATATGGATACGGTGAGGCAGAAGCATGAGGAGCAGTTTCGGGAGGCGCAGGCCGCCGCCGCCTACAACCACCATCTCCTCTAGGAGCACCTGCACGTGGAGGAGGAGATCGTCGCGGAGCGGGCGGAGCAGGAGGCGCTGCTCGACTCATCCCGCTCCGCTCGCGAGGGCCGCCTCGACCGCTGGCGGTACCGCATGCGGGTGGCGGAAGTTGCGACTGCCTACAAAGAGGGCGAGGCGCTGTTTGGCGAGACCGAGGACGAGGCAGAGGACAATGCCGGCTCCGACGAGTCCCCGCTCCGCTGGCGTCGACGAGGCCCTGCTCCACCGAGGCCCCGCGGTGCCAACAATGAGGCAGAGGACACCACCGGCTCCACTAAGGCCCCACCCTACCGGCAACGAGGGGGAGGATTTCCTCCGCTCCGCCAAGGCGCCGCCCGCCGGCAACGATACAGAGGACATTGCCGGCTCCGCCGAGGCCCCGCCCCGCTGCCAACGAGGCCGCACCACACAGAAAACGAGGAAGAGTAGAACACAGTAGGTCGCCGCCGCTCGGGTCCAAGTAAGGCCACCGCTGCTACCCTATGGTTGCTGGCACTGAGCTATACATCATGGAGTAACTCTATGATTATAGGATGATTGAAGAGCGCTCAATGGTTGAGCAAGCTCATGAGATACAATCATTTGCTAGAGAACTTGAGCACTTCAGTTGTATGCTACCGAACAAGTTTGTTGCCAGAGGTATCATCACTAAGCTTCCTCCTTCGTGGATCTCATTGGCACTCTTGATGTGGAAGAAAATGCGAGAGCAAAGGACACACGTGCTCGAGGAATTGAGGGAGGATCTAGTGCCGATCTGGTATAGAAGAAGAACTTCCAGCCCCACAAGTTCAAGAACAAGGGCAAGTTTGATGGTAAAGCAAAGTTTGATGGGAAGAACAAGGCTGTGCAACAGACGAACTTCAAGAAGAAGAATGACAAGAAGAAAGCTATTTGTCATGTTGGGATCCTGATCATTGGGCTCCTAGTTTCCCTAATCGCTATGACAAGCTAGGCGGGTTGACCACTGATGGCCGGTTAGCTTCTTGGCGGCGACGTGTAGTCGGAGAGCTATGTTGGAGAAGGACGCTGCTTCTACTTAGCTGCTGGTGCAGTTGGCTGACTGACACGTGGGCCCAACATGCATCTGGGCCACATGTCAGTTACGCAACTGCACCTGCAGTTAATTCACTGAAGCTTCTGTTCGGCTCAGCCGGACACAGGTGGGTAGCTTCGGTTAATTAATTATACCTCCAGCGCACCCCTTTTAAGTTGAAGAATGTATGAAATGTAATGAAATCCGGCATGTTTATATGAAATCCAACCATGTATGAATGAATTTATTTCGATTAGTTCAAATTCTTGTATCACTGGCATTGGATGAACATGCAAAACAATACGTACTAGCATTATTCCTAGGGTGATCACCTCGTTTGCAGCGGTTTCACATGTACTCCCTCCGGTCCTTTCTAGTCTGCATACAGGTTTTGTCTGCAGTCAAAGTATCTCTACTTTGACCAATCTTATAGAAAAAGTATGCACTTTCACAATGTGCGAAGTAAAAAGGAATAGAAGGAGTACAAAGAGTTTGAGCAGCTTTTTAGTGTTCCTGTACATTGCAATCAAACACACAGGCCTGGCAATTCATAGAGAACATTCAAAACAATCGATGATTATGCATCTCAGCGATTCACATGTCAGAGCCAATATTTACTTCACAACTAAAGAATAAAGAAAAAATGGATCGACGCTGCTGACAGCAAAGGGCGTCCCATTCGAAAATTTCAAACGCATGTCTTCTTGCTAAAATCAATGAGCAAAATTTGACAAGGTTTTCCCATTCCAAAATATCAAATGCCTACGATTTTGGAATGGGCGGGGTTTGCCATCAGTTCGGACATTGACATGGCACCTCGTGCTAAATAAACTAGCTGTTCTTTTTGTGCAGTTCCACCAAAATCAACCAAATTCGCGCGTAGCTTGTATGATTTCGCCCTTATATGTTGCAATGCCTTGAACTTACCGTCACCTTCTTTCTTGTGGTGGAAATGAATTATTCGATGTATTCATGAACATTTTGTGCAGTTCCCATTGAAATCAAGCTAAGCACCCCTGTTTGCACAAATACAAAAAGTGATTAGTGTAAAACAAACTGTACTATGAATTGACAGTTTAAACATGCACTGATAACCCACAAGTGTAGGGGATCGCAACAGTTTTCGAGGGTAAAGTATTCAACCCAAATTTATTGATTCGACACAAGGGGAGCCAAAGAATACTCTTAACTATTAGCAGCTGAGTTGTCAATTCAACCACACCTGGAAATTTAGTATCTGCAGCAAGGTAGTTTAGTAGCAAAGTAATATGGAGATAATGGTAACAACAATAAAAGTAATGGTTTTGTTTTTGTAACAGTAGCAGCGGAAAAGTAAATAAGCAACAAGCAATATGTGAAAAGCTCGTAGGCATTGGATCGATGATGGGGAATTATGTCGGATGCAATTCATCATGTAAAAGTTATAACCTAGGGTGACACAGAACTAGCTCCAGTTCATCAATGTAATGTAGGCATGTATTCCGAATATAGTCATACATGCTTATGGAAAATAACTTGCATGACATCTTTTGTCCTACCCTCCCGTGGCAGCGGGGTCCTAGTGGAAACTAAGGGATATTAAGGCCTCCTTTTAATAGAGTGCCAGACCAAAGCATTAACACATAGTGAATACATGAACTCCTCAAACTACAGTCATCACCGGGAGTGGTCCCGATTATTGTCACTTCGGGGTTGCCGGATCATAACACATAGTAGGTGACTATAGACTTGCAAGATAGGATCAAGAACACACATATATTCATGAAAACATAATAGGTTCAGATCTGAAATCATGGCACTCGGGCCCTAGTGACAAGCATTAAGCATGGCAAAGTCATAGCAACATCAATCTTAGAACATAGTGGATACTAGGGATCAAACCCTAACAAAACTAACTCGATTACATGGTAAATCTCATCCAACCCATCACCGTCCAGCAAGCCTACGATGGGATTACTCACGCACGGCGGTGAGCATCATGGAATTGGTGATGGAGGAAGGTTGATGATGACGATGGGGACAATCTCTACTCTTCGGAGCCCCGAACGGACTCCAGATCAGCCGTCCTGAGAGAGATTAGGGCTTGGCGGCGACTCCGTATCGTAAAACGCGATAATTCTTCCTCTTTGATTTTTTCTCCCCGAAAGTGAATATATGGGGTCTTGGGATACGTCGGTGGAGCGTCACGGGGCCCACGAGGCAGGGGGCGCACCTAGCGGGAGGGGGCGCCCCCCACCCTCGTGGACAGGGTGTGGGCCCCCTGACGTAGATCTTTCCACATATATTTTTTATATTTTCCAAAACAATTCTCCGTGGATTTTCAGGTCATTCCAAGAACTTTTTATTTCTGCACAAAAACAACACCATGTCAATTCTGCTGAAAACAGCATCAGTCCGGGTTAGTTCCATTCAAATCATGCAAGTTAGAGTCCGAAACAAGGGCAAAAGTGTTTGGAAAAGTAGATACATTGGAGATGTATCAACTCCCCCAAGCTTAAACCTTTGCTTGTCCTCAAGCAATTCAGTTGATAAACTGAAAGAGATAAAGAAAAAATTGACAAACTCTATTTGCTCTTGTTGTTGTAAATATGTAAGTCAGCATTCAGGTTTTCAGCAAAGGTCATGAACTAACCACATTCACAATAACTTTCAGGTCTCATGTCTACTCACATCAATGGCATAATCAACTAGCAAGCAATAATAATAAACCTCAGATGACAACACTTTCTCAAAACAATCATGATATGATATAACAAGATGGTATCTCGCTAGCCCTTTCTAAGACCGCAAAACATAAATGTAGAGCACCTTTAAAGATCAAGGACTGACTAGACATTGTAATTCATGGTAAAAGAGATCCAGTCATGATCATACTCAATGCAAATTAATAGTAATACATGCAAATGACAGAGGTGCTCTCCTACTGGTGCTCTTTTATAAGAGGATGATGACCCAACATAAAAGTAAATAGATAGGCCCTTCGCAGAGGAAAGCATGGATTTGTAGAGGTGCCAGAGCTCGATTTTTAAATAGAGATGAATAGTATTTTGAGCGCTATACTTTCGTTGTCGACATAACAACCAAGAATCTCGATATCTTCCATACTACGCACATTATAGGCGGTTCCCAAACAGAATGGTAAAGTTTATACTCCCCCAACCACCAACAAGCACACTCCACGGCTAGCCCGAAACAACGGGTACCGTCCAAACCAGCAACATCCCAGGGGGAGTTTTGTTTAATTATTATGATTTGAGCTTGGGACTGGGCATCCCGATTACCAGCCATTTTCTCATGAATGATGAGCGGAGTCCACTCATCGTGAGAATAACCCACCTAGCATGGAAGATATAGACATCCCTAGTTGATAGATGAGCTGTTCGAGCATACAAAACAGAATTTCATTTGAAGGTTTAGAGTTTGGCACATACAAATTTACTTGGAACGGCTGGTAAATACCACATATAGGAAGGTATGGTGGACTCATATGGAATAACTTTGGGGTTTTTGGAAGTGGATGCACAAGCAGTATTCCCGCTTAGTACAAGTGAAGGCTAGAAAGAGACTGGGAAGCGACCAGCTAGAGAGCGACAACGGTCATGAACATGCATTAAAATTAATCAACAATGAATGCAAGCATGAGTAGGATATAAATCACCATGAACATAAATATCATGGAGGCTATGTTGATTTTGCTTCAACTACATGCGTGAACATGTGGCAAGTCAGACCACTTGAATCATTCAAAGGAGGATACCACCCCATCATACCACATCACAACCATTTTAATATCATGTTGGCACGCAAGATAGGCCATTATAAACTGTCAGCTAAGTAAGCATGGCATAAGCAGCTATGATCTCTAATCGTCATTGTAAGCATGTTTCATTAATAACAAGCTGAATTAGGAACGATGAACTATCATATTTACAAAAACAAGAGAGGTCGAGTTCATACTAGCTTTTATCATCTCAATTAGTTCATCATATATCATCCTTATTACCTTTCACTCGCACGACCGAACGGTGTGGATAATAATAATAGTGCACGTGCATTGGACTAAGCTGGAATCTGCAAGCATTTAATACAAGAGAGAAGACATGGTAATATGGCTCAAGGTTAAATCAACAATAAAGCATATGAGAGCCACTAAGCATTTTAATCATGGTCTTCTACTCTTGACCCCCAAAGAAAAGAAAAGAAACTATTTACACGGGAAAGCTCCCAACAAACAAAAGAAGAACGAGAAATCTTTTTGGGTTTTTCTTTTAATTACTCTACAAGCAAAGAAAGTAAACTAGATAGAAGCTACAACTATTATTATTATTTTTGTTTTTCTTAAGGTTATTCTAACACACAAGAAAAAGACTACGAAAAAGTATTGAAACTAAGCATGGATGGTACAATGAAAGAGTGTGAGCACTGGAACTAGAATAAGTGTGTAAACATGAATGTAAAGTCGGTGAGAAACACGTACTCCCCAAAGCTTAGGCTTTTGGCCTAAGTTGGTTTATGGCCAGTATTGGCCTGACGGATATCCAAAATCGTAGTTGGGGTTGTACTGGGATGCAGCAGCTACTGCCTGCTGAGCTGCAGCTCGAAGGCGGGCTGCTTCCATCATATTATGATACTCATTTGCCTCCTCCATGGTTATAGTATATCTCCCTTTTGCCTGAAAGTCAAACAAAGTAGGAGCAGGAAGAGTAATAGGGACGGCATGACGCCTGTTAAAGATTAGTCGATATTTGAGGGATTGTTCATCCCTCTCTATGAACCGGTGACTGATCATAGCATTGTAATCCAAATAAGCAGGCGGTAAAGGTTCATCATTTTCATGTACAGGCACACTAAGACGGCGGGCTATGCGAGTGGCATAAATCCCACAAAATAAATCTCCATGCAAACCATTATGAAGTAGCCTACGTGCAACAATGGCTCCCAAGTTATATTGTCTATCACCTAATACAACACTCTTGAGAACACTAAGATCAGGGAGCAACAGTTTTGATAACCCACAAGTGTAGGGGATCGCAACAGTTTTCGAGGGTAAAGTATTCAACCCAAATTTATTGATTCGACACAAGGGGAGCCAAAGAATACTCTTAAGTATTAGCAGCTGAGTTGTCTATACAACCACACCTGGAAACTAAGTATCTGCAGCTAGGTAGTTTAGTAGCAAAGTAATATGGAGATAATGGTAACAATAATAAAAGCAACGATAGTGTTTTTGTAGTTTTTGTAATAGTAGCAGCGGAAAAGTAAATAAGCAACAAGCAATATGTGAAAAGCTCGTAGGCATTGGATCGGTGATGGGGAATTATGTCGGATGCAATTCATCATGTAAAAGTTATAACCTAGGGTGACACAGAACTAGCTCCAGTTCATCAATGTAATGTAGGCATGTATTCCGAATATAGTCATACGTGCTTATGGAAAAGAACTTGCATGGCATCTTTGTTGGGGAACGTAGCAGAATTCAAAAACATTCTACGCTTCACCAAGATCAATCTAAGGAGTTCATCTAGCAACGAGCATAAAGAAGTGCATCTACATACCCTTTGTAGATCGCTTGCGGGAGCGTTCGAAGGAACGTGGATGATGGAGTCGTACTCGTCGTGATCCTCGTCACCGATGATCCCAGCGCCGAACGGACGGCACCTCCGCGTTCAACACACGTACGGTACAGCGACATCTCCTCCTTCTTGATCCAACAAGGGGGGAGGAGAGGTTGACGGAGATCCAGCAGCACAACGGCGTGGTGGTGGATGCAACGGGAAAAGCTGCAGGGCTTCGCCGAGACCCTGCGGGAGGAGTTGGAGGTGTGACGGAGGGGGCGGCGGCCAGGGGGGGTATCTTGCCCCCCAAGGCAAAGGGAGGCGCCCCCACCCCTAGGGTTTCAACCCTAGGCGCATGGGGGGTGGCCCATGTGGGGTGTGCCAGCCCACTAGGGGCTGCCCCCCTCCCCCTACGGCCCACGGGGCCCTCCGGGATGGGTGTCCCCACCCGGTGGACCCCCGGGACCCTTCCGGTGGTCCCGGTACACTACCGGTGACCCCCGGAACGCTCCCGGTGGCCGAAACTGGACTTCCTATATATAATTCTTTACCTCCGAACCATTCCGGAACTCCTCGTGACGTCCGGGATCTCATCCGGGACTCCGAACAACATTCGGATTTCCATGTGCATATATCTCTACAACCCTAGCGTCACCGAACCTTAAGTGTGTAGACCCTACGGGTTCGGGAGACACGCAAACATGACCGAGACGACTCTCCGGTCAATAACCAACAGCGGGATCTGGATACCCATGTTGGTTCCCAGGTGTTCCTCGATGATTTCAACGGATGAACCACTGTGTCAAGGATTCACTTAATCCCGTATGTAATTCCCTTTGTCTATCGGTACGGTACTTGCCCGAGATTCGATCGTCGGTATGCCCGATACCTTGTTCAATCTCGTCATCGCAAGTCTCTTTACTCATTCCGTAATCCATCATCCCGTGACTAAATCCTTAGTCACATTGAGCTCATTATGATGAAGTCTTACCGAGTGGGCCCAGAGATACCTCTCCGTCATACGGAGTGACAAATCCCAGTCTCGGTTCGTACCAACTCAACAAACACTTTCGGAGATACCCGTTGCATACCTTTATAGTCACCCTGTTACGTTGTGAAGTTTGGCACACCCAAAGTATTCCTACGGTATCCGGGAGTTGCACAACCTCATGGTCTAAGGAACAGATACTTGACACTAGAAAAGCTTAAGCATTATGAACTACACGATCTCGTGCTAGGCTTAGGTTTGGGTCTTGTCCATCACATCATTCTCCTAATGATGTGATCCCGTTATCAATGACATCTAATGTCCATGGTCAGGAAACCGTGACCATCTGTTGATCAACGAGCTAGTAACTAGAGGCTTACCAGGGACACGTTGTGGTCTATGTACTCACACATGTATCGCTGTTTCCGTACAATACAATTCAAGCATGAATAACAGACAATTATCATGAACAAGGAAATATAATAATAATCCTTTTATTATTGCCTCTAGGGCATATTTCCAACAATCTTTTGTCCTACCCTCCCGTGGCAGCGGGGTCCTAGTGGAAACTAAGGGATATTAAGGCCTCCTTTTAATAGAGTACCGGACCAAAGCATTAACACATAGTGAATACATGAACTCCTCAAACTACGGTCATCACCGGGAGTGGTCCCGATTATTGTCACTTCGGGGCTGCCGGATCATAACACATAGTAGGTGACTATAGACTTGCAAGATAGGATCAAGAACACACATATATTCATGAAAACATAATAGGTTCATATATGAAATCATGGCACTCGGGCCCTAGTGACAAGCATTAAGCATGGCAAAGTCATAGCAACATCAATCTTAGAACATAGTGGATACTAGGGATCAAACCCTAAATAAACTAACTCGATTACATGGTAAATCTAATCCAACCCACCACCTTAGAGCAAGCCTACGATGGGATTACTCACGCACGGCGGTGAGCGTCATGGAATTGGTGATGGAGGAAGGTTGATGATGACGATGGCGACGATCTCCACTCTCCGGAGTCCCGAACGGACTCCAGATTAGCCCTCCCGAGAGAGATTAGGGCTTGGCGGCGGCTCCGTATCGTAAAACGCAATAATTCTTCCTCTCTGATTTTTTTCTCCCCGAAAGTGAATATATGGGGTCTTGGGATACGTTGGTGGAGCGTCAGGGGGCCCACGAGGCAGGGGTGCGCGCCCAGGGGGAGGGGGCGCGCCCCCCACCCTCGTGGACAGGGTGTGGGCCCCCTGACATAGATCTTTCCGCAGATATGTTTTATTTTCCAAAACAATTCTCCCTGGATTTTCAGGTCATTTCGAGAACTTTTTATTTTTTGCACAAAAACAACACCATGACAATTCTGCTGAAAACAACGTCAGTCCGGGTTAGTTCCATTCAAATCATGCAAGTTAGAGTCCAAAACAAGGGCAAAAGTGTTTGGAAAAGTAGATATGTTGGAGACGTATCAGGCACCTACATGGTCCATGTAGAGCACACTTTTAGAAAATTGTAAGTCACTGGAAAGAATCCTAGAACAACATTGTACTCGCGCATCGCAGCAAGAAAATGGAGATTTGTCAGTCCTTCTTAACTGAAGTTAGTTTGGTCTTGTGGGGGGTAATGTAACCATCCTTCAACTTCTCCTTCTGATGAGAAGATAGACAGGGCTTCTTCATCCTGACATAATCGGAACTAGTCACTTCACGTACTCCATATTCTTCTTCAGAGGAGGATGATCCTGTTGTGCAAACACAAGAGGATGATTAAATGCTAGCATCCCTGTTTGCTCGAAAAAAAGGAAATGGAATATTTAAAACAGCACAGATGAAGCACTTCTCAAGGACAATACCACTTTTTGATGACAGTATCTAAACAGTAGCACAACACCAATAGAGATGAGAAAGCTCAATCATATGGATGAAATCAGTGGGCAAGTACCAACCTTTGTCAAGAGGCTTATTGTGTAGAGCATACAGATGAAGCACTTCTCCGGAACCATCTGTTGCTATCTACTGTGGTGGCCATGCTTACTATATACTTCTCGATTAGATTAATGTTTCCAACATCTTCTTGTGCAGTTCCACTAAAATATATGGTATCTTCAAAGAAGATCCCTGTTTGCACAAGTAGAGATAATTACGTATTACATTAAGAGTGGCATCAAATCAGTGGCAAAACAATTGCTCGTTCCAGCCATACCAATAAATTAAGATGCAAAACTATATCATTACTTGTGTCATCACAGTTCTAGTGCTTCTTTATAGCACCAGGAGTTGATTTTTGTTTTTCTTCCGCTTGTTCTTCCCCTTCATCACTTGGTTCAATAACAGACAAGCTTCGCCTTCAATGTAAGATTTTTCATGTCAATTAGGTTGCACAAGTATAGCACTAAACAATGACATTAATTTTCTGATGAAAGTGGCAAAATATAGGCCAACGGTTTGTGAAATATCCTTATCTTACCTCAATAGGATATTGCGGTGCACATACAGATTGGAAGTCTTGTCTCCATTTGTGCAGTTCACTAAAATCAAGCAACATTACAGTACAAGTAGCACAACATATGAAAGCACACTGCAGAATCATGTGAAAGAAGGCTAGTACTGACCTCTCATGACGCGGAATTCTAACAACTCACAAGAAGAAGATCTAAACCAAATTTGCCAACACGGATAGGAAGTAAGATCTCCTCTTGTGCAGTTCCACTAAGATCAAGCAATCAAGCAACGTTGTCGGTGTGACATTTTGGTTGAACTGCACAAAACACTCTTAAAACAAAAGTGTTTTGTGGAGTGCAACAAAAGGTCGCAATGGCAACGAGGTGAAGTAGATAACCCTGTTTACATAGAGGTGCAAAGGAAACAACTAGTGGTCAATAACGGTGGATGACACAGAAGCCAACAAAAAAAAGCATCTACCTTATCTAAATGGGAAAGAAAGCAAGACAGTAGCATTTCTCAAACGGTGGCATTGATTAATATTAACAGAGAGATTATATTAACAATAAAATTCGTTAAACATGTAATGTTCTTTTAACTATGGCATTGCATCAATTTTCCAGCGGCATTATTAGAGGGTGCTTGTTTACAGGGACATTTTGGTGGAGGGACTAAAAAAACTCCATGTCAGTCCCATCTAAACCAATAGGAGGGACTTTTAGGGACTAAAAGTGGGCATTTGGGACTAAAGAAAGAAGACCCCGAGGGAGAGTCTTTTTGGGACTTTTTCCAACAGTTTCCCCTGCCATGCATCGCACCTTGTCTCTGTTAGTTCATTACTATGGGTAACATGGTCTTTTAGCATGTCATTTAATAACCTCTAGTCCATGTTTAGTCCCTGGATCCAAGCAGGTAGGGACTAGGGAGTTTTTAACCAAACAGGGCCTTAGATTAACAACTGCTAAAGAGTTGCACGGGACAGTGGATGCACCAGCATTGTCGTGGAATTAGCACGGCAGGTGTCCGGTTTAGCGGACTTAGGTGTGAGGCCATCGTATGGGTTAGCTTGAAGGGGTTAAAGCGGATGAAGGACACAGGGAGTTTATACTAGTTCGGCCCCTTCGATGAAGGTAAAAGCCTACGTCTAGTTTGGTGTGGTATTGCTTGGGCGTCGATGACCAGGAAGCGAATCCGCTTGCCTGTGTCTCGAGCTGTTGTTTTTTGTCCTTGAACCGTCGCCGGGTCGTCCCTTTATATAAGAGGCAACGCCCGGTCCAGTTTACAGAGTCCCGAGGCCAGCTCATAAACGTGTCTGCCTCGGTCTCTACACTTTCTATCTTACATCCCAAGTTACATGATACGACGGTTTACAACCGTGGGCCTTATAGATGGCCCCTAAACCTCTATGGGCTATAACCTCTTGCTATTCATTCTAATGGGCTTATGATCATATAACCTTACTAGCGTAATCTGGACCCTCCTAGCCGGTTTATACCTGCTAGTAATATCCCTGACATTAGGCCCCAAAATGATTTGAACTTGTTCATGTCAGTCTTCCAAATCTTGTACAAATTTCCTTTCCGCGACTTGTTTGCTTCATGAACCGGCCATGACGTCATGTCCTGAAATCGTGTCAATCCGTCGTGACATTATCTCCACATTTAATACCTGCATCTGTTTGTTACCTTTCTTTACTGCCGCACCGAAGATCGAGGCGACAGCTCAATATTTATCCGATTTTCTGGCCTCCTCGATTCCCGTGCTTACCGTTTTTACCTCTTCAGCCTATAAATACCGCTGAGGCCCATCTCTTTTCCCCTTCTGCTTTCTTCTTCCTCCATCTCTAACGCTCGAAGCTCCGCCGCCGCTCTTCGAACTCGCCGTCGTCCTCGAGCCCAGCCGCTGCATCGACCTGAACGCTTCCAGAAAACTTCGCCGCTGTCCTCTGTTTCCTCAGGTACTCCATCTTCTTCCACGTAGATCTTATTCTAGGGTTTCTTCTGTAACTCGCCATGAACCTTCGTTTCCTTGTAGTTCATCTCCGTAGGTCAGTCTTAGATGTAGATTTAAACTTGTTTAGGCTTGATCCTCGCCCGTGCACTTCTGCTCCATCGCTATATCCTTAGTCCTTCTAGCTTTGCTAGTTTAGATTGAATATGTAGAGAACCTCCGCGGCCTTCCCTGAATATAACTTGTATTATTCCGTCTTTTTCTTGCGCCTTAGATCCATATTTACCTCAGCTTCATGTGGAAACTGTTTTTTCATACTGTAGATCTGCAGCTTATCTCACCGGTTTAGCCATAACTTGCGCTTCATATGCTTTCCTTGACGGTTTAGATGTAAGCCCGTATCCCATAATTGACGGTTTAGCTTCTTCTTTTTCTATCATCGTGGACAGGTAGCTGTCTCACTCATATCTGCTTCCGGATTAGTAATACCATTAGTCCCTTGTTTAAACCGACAATTAGGTCCATAACTTCATAGAATGCACCGGCTTATATTTAGCAGTTGGTAAACCGGGTCTTGCACTATATTTTTCAGCACTTCCTCATAAAAACGATGGCCAAGTAATTTGTCGCTTGCAATTGGGTTCCTTCCCGGATCATGGAAAATGATTTAGTTGAAGCGGCCTCAATTGGTGTTCTGGGCCCTAAGGAAGTTCTGCACTAGCGGGCCCCTGAAAAGGAATGCCCTCCTGAGCCTAAGGAGGGAGAAATTATAGTTTTTTATGATCATCTGGCTCGGGGTTTTAGTCCTCCCGGTTCAAAATTCTTCCGGGATGTGTTAGTCGCTTTTCAACTCCACCCACAAGATGTGGGCCCGAATTCTATGTCGAACATCTGTAACTTTCAAGTTTTCTCAGAAGCGTATCTTCAAGAAGAACCATCAGTGGATCTGTTCCGAGATTTCTTTCATCTGAACCGGCGGACAGAGTTTACTGATGGGTCGCATCAGGAGCTGGGTGGTGTCAGCATCCTGATGGGCCTCTAACCCCTTGTTGGTTACCCCAAGTGGAAGGTGTGAGATGCAGTGTTGTGGAAGTTTTTCCCTTAGCAAAGATGCCAAGGATCGAATCCCCAGAGACTCCTAGGTTCAACAAGTAGGTGTCAACTGCTAACGGCGCCAGATATTAGCAATCAACGTGGACCTGCACACAGATACAAATAACTTTGCTCCCAACGAGTACAGAGAGGTTGTCAATCCCTCCGGCCTTGTAGTTCACAAAGGATTAAACGCAAATGATAGTAGTGATAGATAATGTTTGCAATAGTAAATAATAGCGAAAAGTAAATAGCGGATGTGATCAATGATGGTAATATGGACCGGAGTCTCATGATGTTCACTAGTGATGCCTCTCTCCCAAAAGACGATAAAACAGCTATGTGAGGTAAACGAATTACAGCTGGGCAATTGACAGGACCACGAACGCAAACCAATGCTGACTACATTGCAAGAAAGGTTGAGGTTCAAAGCATGGGCGGTACGCCAAAGTAAGTAAACCGAAATCCATCAATATCTACTACTAATCATCCACCTTGAGATATCTATCCAGAACATCTCGCTGGTATTAAGTTGCAAGTCCCACCCATAGTGTAAACTCAATGCAACAGACAACTGCATTAAAAGAACTTTGCGTAAAGTAAACAATCCTTTCACCCGCGGGCACAAGCACCGTTGTTTTCCCCCTTGTGGCAACAGCACATCCCCTAGACTCATGTTTCTGTCACTCAAGCTAGTCATCGAGGGGCATGAACCCACAATCGAGCATAACGTTCCCTCTTGGAGTCACTACGTATTACTTGGCCAAAGCAATAAATAACAACGGAGAACATGCAAGAATTACTTATGAACATAAATATAAAAGAGGTAGATCAAATATATTACTCAAGATCAATCTGAACATAATCTCATAATCCATCGGATCCCAGCAAACTCATCATAGCAACAGCATAAGGATTACATATGTGCCTCGATCATGTAGGGCAGCTCACGAGAACTAATTAGTGAAGCACAAGAACGGGAGGGGAACATCACATAGCTACTGGTCATGGACTCATGGTCCAAGGGAGACTACTCACAACTCATCCGGGAGGCGTCCATGGTGGTGGAGAGGCTCCCGATGGTGATCCTCCCCTCCGGCAGGGTGCCGGGAAGAGTTCTCCTGGTGCTCCCGATCTTGGAAGCGGCGGCGGCGGTGGAACAGAGATGAGGGTTTCGAAGGACGCTCTAAATATATGCAAAAGGGGGGCACGAGACGGGGCTCGGGGGGCCCAGGCGCCCCCCCGGCGCGGCCCAGGGGGGGGGGGCGTCGCCAGGGCGCCTGGGGCCCTGGTGCCCCCCCGGCTGTCCTTCGGGCGCAAGGTAGGTTCTGGAACGCTGATTTTTTATATAATTTTTCTGGATTTTTCCTGGCAGTTCTCGTAATGTGAAAACCTGAAATACAAAAACAGCCGAAAACAGAAACTGGCACTGGGGTGCACTGGATTAGTAGGTTAGTTCAAATATGATCAAAAGTGTATGGAAGTGTATGAATATCATAGCAATATCACCCAGAAGTGGCATGGAGCAAGCAGAAATTATAGATACGTTCTGGACGTATCAACATCCCCAAGCTTAATTCCTGCTCGTCCTTGAGTAGGTAAATGATAACAAGAATAATTTCTGTGGTGACATGCTATTAACCATATAGGAATTTTTATAGTCATATGACAAAAGCTTACTGAGACAATGAATCTATAGTAATTAAGTTGCCTCATGAGAAAATCACAAATGACTGAAAGTTTTACAATATGAAACTGAAACATCAAAAAGATTTGCAATGAACATGATGTGCAAATATGATAAAGTGATATCTAGCTTGCCCCCTTTAGTGAAGCAAAACATAAATGCAGGGGCACCTTCAAGGTTTAAGTGATGACTAGATACAATGATTTCAAAATAAACGATATCACAATCATGCAAAAGACAATGCTACTTTGGAACAATGCACATTACACTTAGAATGACAATCATGCTCTCAGTAGTTGGTGCTTGAAGAAAGAAGGTGGAGACTCAACATAAAAGTAAAAGAATGGTTATGTGCTAGAGCTTTTTATTTTGAAAACATAGAAGCAATTTTGTCAACGGTAGTAGTACTTCATATGTGTCATGCATAAGACATCCTATAAGTTGCAAGCCTCATGCATCGAATACCAATAGTGCTCGCACCTTGTCCTAATTAGCTCGGATTTCCATGGGTTATCATTGCATTACATATGTTTCAACCAAGTGTCACAAAGGGGTACCTCTATGCCACCTATACAAAGGTCCAAGGAGATAAATCGCATTTGATTTCTCGTTTTTGATAGATCTCAACTTGAGGACATCCATACCGGGACAACATAGAAAATAGATGATGGACTCCTCTTTAATGCATAAGCATATTCTCATAAGAGATTGAGGATTAATGTCCAAGCTAAAACTTCCACCATGATACATGGCTTTGGTTGGCAGCCCAATGTTCTTCTCTAACAATATGTATACTCAACCATTCAACCCATGGCAAATCACCCTTACTTCAGACAAGACGAACATGCATAGCAACTCACATGATATTCAACAAAAGTGTAACAGTTGATGGCGTCCCCAGAAACATGGTTACCGCTCAGCAAGCAACTTATAAGAAATAAGATACATAGGCAACATATTCTTTACCACAATAGTTTTTAAGCTACTTTCCCATGAGCTATGTATTGCAAAGTTAGTCTGCTTAGTACAGGTGGAGGTTAGCAAAAGACTGGGAGCGACCAACTAAGAGAGCAATGACGGTCATAATCATGCAGACCGACAAAGCAACATTGAATCAGGCATGGTAGTTATATCGCTACTCAGAAATAAAAGATCATCAAGGCTTGACAGACTTTCTTTACAGTCTTAAATATGCGTGAGCATACGCCAAGTCAAGCAAAATAAATTCTCGAAGGAAGATATTACTAAACCATACCACATCATAGGCAAACAAATCATGTTGGTACTCCAATAACACATTGGGAACCCCCCAGCTATTTGAGATTAACCATAAGAAAACCTGAACTACTAAGCGCCATCATGCAAGTAGCATCTTTATCATAGACATATTAACCAATTCAACGGAAGCAAACTCTCTTAATAAGGTGAGCATGATAATTAAAGAGAGTTCAAGCAACCAACTAAACAAAAGCTCTTTGAAAAGATAAGCATGAATACTAAGAGCAGAGCATGATAGTAGCTATTAAAAGACAAAGAACACACACAGCATAGATAGACATGAAAATTCTATGTTATGTTCTAGGTAGAAGTGGAGCGTGTTTTTTCCCACATAAAGAACGCTGAGTTCCGAGTCGTTATGAAAAACTAAAAAGAAAACTAAAAGCAAGATGCTCCAAGCATAGCACATAACACATGAAGTGATAAAAATATAGCGGAACGAAAGACGAACTGATAATGTTGATGGAGAAGGGGAAGCACGGGGGCATCCCCAAGCTTAGACGCTTGAGTCTCCTTGAATATTTCTTGGGGGTGCACGGGGGCATCCCCAAGCTTGAGCGCTTGACACTCCTGAATCTTTTTATCATCTTCCCTCGCACACTTGAAAACTCCCTTCATACATAACTCATCATAATCTGATTAGTGAGGTTAGTACCCTTAATAAAATAATTGCACCTTGCTGGAAATAAAGATATTCTTGAAGTTCTACTGTTTCTCATGATTGCCAAAAGGTTTTTGCAAAGAAAAAGCAAGCTCTTGGTTTGCAAAATGAAGGAAAGGCAAAACAGGACATAATCTGTGAAAAACAGAACAGCAGGTAGTAAATGATTTGTTCGGGGTACTTCTGCAACTCAAATAAAAAAACTCAGAACAGACGCACGAAAGAAAATTATATAGAGAACGCTGTCGAAAAAATTCAGACAAAAAAGATGACCTGGTGATTTTATATGAATTTTTCTATCCAAGGACAGAATCTGTTTCCTGGACAGCACCTCACAACTTTTGAACTTTCTAGCAATCAGAGGCTATACTTGGCACAAATATGAAAAGAAAAGATACAATGATGATGCTACAGCAGTAAACAACATCAAGACACAACAAAAGCAAAAAAATTATTCATGTGGGCTGCCTCCCAAAAGCGCTTTCTTTTATGCCTTTAAGCTAGGCATAATGCATAGAGATGAAGTTTTATCAAGGGTAAAATAATAGCTAGCCCGTACAACGGACTCAAAAGGTAACTTGATCTTCTTTCGAGGGAAGTGTTCCATCCCTTTCTTGAGAGGAAACTGAAATTTTATATTACCCTCTTTCATGTCAATGATAGCACCAACGGTGCGTAAAAACGGACGTCCCAAAATAATTGGACAAGAAGGATCACATTCAATATCCATAATAGTGAAATCAACGGGAACATAATTATCATTGACAACGATAAGAACATCGTCGATCCTCCCCAAAGGTTTCTTTATGGAAGAATCAACGAGACGAACACCAAAAGAACAAGAATCATAAGGTTTCAATTTAAGCATATCATATATTCTTTTGGGCATAACAGAGGTACTAGCTCCAACATCACATAATGCATAGCAAGAGAAGTCATTCAATTTAATTTTTATCATAGGATCCCAACCATCTTCTAGCTTTCTAGGTATGGAGGCCTCTACTTTAAGTTTCTCCTACCTAGCTTTGATAAGAGCATTAGTGATATGCTCTGTGAAGGCAAGATTAAGCGTGCTAGTGCGGGGATCTCTAGACATCTTGTGAAGGAAATCAATAACTTCGGTAAGAGTGCAATTATCAAAATCAAGGTCACGAGCATCAAGTAAAGTGGTAGTGGTGTCCTTAAGGTTCACTTGTTTTGTAGTTTCTATAGTCATAGCATCACCATTAATAGGTCCAATGGGACCAGGAGTACATTGGGTGCTAAGAGTTTGGATATCCTCAACAACTTGGATAGTAGCAACAGTATGGTGGGTAGGAAGGCTCTTAATTCTATCTTCTTCCTCCCTTAGGGATGCAACCACTTCGGGTTTAGCTGCCATTTGGTTTATCAAGGTGGCTTGTGTGTGGGACATATTGGAAATGTGGGTCTCAGTGATAGTGAGTCTTGTCTGGAGGTTAGAAATCTCAATATTTATGTTCTCTAATCGTCTACTAATGTCTTGCAAGATAGCAGTATGCTCATTTAATTGCCTCAAGAAGGTTTTGTTTTGTTCATATTGGGTGTGCATGTAATTCTTAGCGGCCTTCTCTATTTCTAGCAGTTTCTCATAGCCAGGCAAATCTCTATCCTTTTGGATGGAGTTCTTGGTCTAGGATAAGCATTGTTGTTCCCATAGGAATTAGAGGGGAACGGTCTAGGATTACTACCAAAGTTACTCCTATAAGCATCAGCAATCACAGAATCTAAAGGATCATAACGAGGATTAACAGAAGATTGCTTCGAATGTAGAGACATGATCAAGTCAACTTTTTCATTTAGGGAGGAAATCTCCTCGACAGAGTTTACCTTCCTACCTGTTGGAGCGCATTCGGTGTGCCATTGGGAATAGTTGGTCATCATCTCATCGAGAAGCTTCGTGGCAGCACCAAGTGTAGTTGACATAAAAGTTCCTCCCGCGGCCGAATCTAACAAGTTCCGCGAGGTAAAGTTCAAGCCTGCATAAAAAGTTTGGATAACCATCCAAGTAGTCAAACCGTGAGTAGGGCAGTTCTTGATAAGAGATTTCATACGTTCCCAAGCTTGGGCAACGTGTTCATTATCCAATTGTTAAAAATTCATTATGTTACTTATAAGTTGGATAATTTTAGCAGGTGGATAGTATTTTCCGATAAAAGCATCTTTGCACTTGTCCCATGAATCTATGCTATTTCTAGGCAAAGACTGAAACCAAATTTTAGCTCCTCCTCTCAAGGAGAAAGGAAAAAAGCTTAAGCTTAACAATATTACCATCTATTTCTTGGTACTTTTGCATATCACAAAGTTCAACAAAGTTGTTTAAGTGTAAAGCAACATCATCTCCAGCACCGGAGAATTGTTCTCTCATAACTAAGTTCAGTAAAGCAAGTTTAATTTCATATGAAGGTGCTGAAGTGGCAGGTGTAGTGATAGGTGTGCTGATAAAGTCATCGTTGTTGTGACTAGTAAAGTCACACAACTTGGTGTTCTCGGTGTGTCGGGGGAAACTGATCGCCCACGAACATCTATGGGACCGGAGCCCCTTTTCGGTACGGCAAGGGAGCGGAGGGAGCGCGAAGAGCAGATCGAGGGGCACACGCGAGCAGTTTACCTAGGTTCGGGCCGCAAGGATGCGTAAAACCCTACTCCTGCCTTGGTTGTATTGAGTTCTTGAGCTCGGGAGCTTGAAGATCTACGGTACTAGCTACACCGAGCGCGGGAGTGGTCTAGTTTCTGGCCTCGAACCCCCCTCTACGTTGTGCATGGGCCTCCTTTTATAGCTCAAAGGGGTCACCGACAGGTGTCAACGTAGATGAGGGTAAAAGCATAAAATTGGTGGTAGTTGTAACAGTGCATGAACAGTGTATGTACAGTGGTCTATACATAACCCTGACGGTGGGGGACAAGGGCATTGAATGCCCGTCGCCGTCACCCCAAAAGTGTCCGTCCGGGCGTCTCCGTTCGCCACGACGGTAGCCTCGTCATCGTGGCTTGCCACCGTGTCCCCCAGGCTGCACAGCCATCCGCCACGTGCCCCTGGAAGGGCCCCAGGGCGACGCGTGGACAGACGAGCTGGAGCGCAGGCACACAGTGAAAGCTTCCCCGGCAAGCACCTTGCCGGGGTTGCTGTCTTGCCGGGCCCGGGAGCTTGTCGCTCTCCGGGTCCTGCCGGGGCGCATGATGCACCGCGATATATCTTCTGAGGTGCTGTTCTTTGGCCTATCTGGCAAGCTCCTCTTGCCAGGGTCTTGTGCTGGAATGATAACCTTGAGCCTGGTGCGGCCTTCCCGGGAAGCTCCTCATGCCGGGGTCTTGTCTCTTAACTTGAATACTTTGTTCTTGAATGGCTTCAAAGGGTCCAGAGTGGGCAGTGGCGGGCGCGTGGTGAGCCAGACCACGGGACGCTGCTACTGCCCGTGCACAAGTCGGGATACTAAGGTACCCCTACTTTAGTACACCGACAGGAGCCCCCGGGCCTGGGCCACACACGGTGCCGAGCGCTGTTGGGCCAGGCCCAAAACAGTGCACGGGCACACGCGGCCCACGGCACGCCGTTTCCCACTCCAGATTCGCCGCATCCCTCCCTAACGGCACGCGTCGATCGCGGCGTCGTGGGAGAGATCGTGGCCTGTTTCTTTAATGGAAAAATGCGGAACGTCCCCCACTCCCCCCTTAAAAGCAGAGGAAGCAGGGGCAGTTTCCCCCCATTGCTTTCATTGTGTCTTGAATCTCCAGAAACCCCCGCCGCCCTCTACCTCCCCAAAAGTCGACAGAGAGCCGAGCTCCACCCTTCCTCCGCCGTCTCCAGCATCCGCAGCGCCGTCGACCTCCCTCGCCGTCCCCGCCATGGCCCCGAAGAGCGACAAGGCGAAGAGCGACAAGGCGAAGAAATAGAAGTCCGACAAGGCGGCGAAGCTGGCAGCCATGCGGAGGAGGATGGTGGTCTTCCCGCCGAGGCTCGGCGCGAGGGAGCTGCGGGACAAGTATTACCTGTTCTGGGCGAGGGAGACGAAAGCTCACCCACGCACCAGGGTCCTCCCCACCGAAGCCATCGACCTATACCCGGGAGGTTACCACTACTTCGCTCTGTTCTTCCACTGTGGTCTTTGTCCTCCGTACTCCGAATTTTTCTGTGATGTGATGAATACGTACGGATTCCACCTCTTAGATTTCACCCCGAACGCCGTCCTCACTTTGGCCGTTTTCGCACATCTGTGCGAAAACTATGTCGGGGTCCACCCAAACGTAGCTCTCTTCCGCCACTTTTTCACACCTAGAGTAGAGTCCGGATCTCCACTCTCCGGTGGTATCTCCTGGATCTTCAGGCTCGGCAAGAAGGAGGCGTACTTGATCGGAGAGCTCCGCGGCAAGTGGGAAGAGTGGAGGGCTGATTGGTGCTGGGTCATGGAAGATGAACCCGAGCAGTTCACCTCGCCGCGCCGGACTGCAATAGTGCGCGGCAAGGATTGGAGTGACTTGGCCCCGGAGGACGACAAGCTGCAGATTGCCCTTACTAGGATCCTTCGCCTCCGGGCCGCCAACCTTACTGTAGGTGAAGTTGGGGCTGATTTCCTCCGCCGCCGCATTGCTCCTCTGCAGGAAAGGAAGAGACCTGCCTGGGAGTTCGGCAACGCGGCAGACCGCATGAGGCTGCGCCCCGGGTTGAATTATAACTTCACCGTCTTGGAACTCAAGGGGATGGTCCGGGAGCTGTTCAAACATGACCCCAAGCACAGGGAGTGGTTCACCCCGTCCCGGGGAGTAGTTCCGTTGTGCAACAATACTGCTCTTAGTGCCATCCGCGCGGCAATGCCTGAGTGTGACTCCCACGGGGTTGTTCCTACTTGGCTGACGCCTTCAGAGGAGACCGTGCATGCCTTCTTCGACAGCCTGGTCGAACGGCCACGCAACCCCGAGGAGAAAAAGGGCCTCACCCGGGCGACCACCGACCGGGATGTGGCATATATAGCCAACAGGATGGAGGAGGCCGCCGCAGCGGCGGCCGCAGGTGAGTTTGGGTACACCGTGGAGGAAGCAGAAGCAGCAGACGCGGTGAGCCAAGCCGAGGAGGAAGAGATCCTCAAGTTGTTGAAGATTGCGCCCGAGGAGTTCGCCGGGGAGCCTGCCGGGACGAGCGAGACTGCCGGGCAAGGCACTAAGTCCAGTGAGCCCGTCGAGGTGGACGCCGAATCGGGCGATTCCGACGAAGAATCGGGCGGGTCACTGAACCTCGACGATGCCTCCTCATCCTCGGAAAACTCTCCGCCACCACCGAGTCCTCCACCGCCGCAGAAGAAGCGCCTCCGCAAGACCACTGAGACGACGAGGCCACCGGCGCCCCGACAGCAGCCGAAGCGTCGTGCGACGCGTGCCACCACGACGAGCAAAGTCGTCAAGGAGGCGTCGCGGGTCCCAGCGGCAAGCGGAGGGGGATCTTCCCAGAGCGGTTCTGGTGTTCCTTCTGCCCCTCGGTCTTCGGCGACGACCGGCACGGGGTCTTCGCAGCCCACAGCTCCGGAGCCCGCCAAGCGCCTGAGGGAGCCTACTCCTCCAGCTCCTCGCGCAGGGGCGCGCGAGGCGGAATTTGACTTCTCCGCCCTTAGCTCTGACGAGGAGGAGGAAGAGTAAGCACTTGCATCTTTCATTTCTTCTGATTCTTGTTTTTCTTGTCTTGATTTATTTTTCGTCTAACTCTGATCTTGCTTGGGTTCCAGGACCTTGACCCAGAGGATGGCGAAGAGGGCCAAGATCCCTGTGGTTGACCTCGAGGACGACGAGCCTGCCGCAGCGACGGGGGATGCGCCAGCGACAAACTTGCCGGACCAGCCTGCTGCTCCGGAGAGCAGCCCCCAGCACAGCCCCCAGCGTAAGTCTTGTGTTCACTTTTCTGCTTGACGGGCGCGCTTGAGGTAGTTATCCTTACTAATGTTTTGTTGTCTTGTGCAGAAGTGGAGCCGCAGCCGCAGGGACATCAAGAGGCCGCCCCTGACGAGCCGCTTGTTCCACCCTCCCCGCCAAGGAGGAGCTCCCCGGCGAGGGACAGCGCTCCGCCAAGGACGGGTACTCCGCCAAGGGCGAGCACCCCGCCAAGGGCGAGCACCTCGACAAGGGTGGGCACCCCGCCAAGGGAAGGCGCAAGCGGCCCTCCGCCAGCAGGGGCCACTACTACGCCGCCAAGGGAGAACTCCCCGGCGAGGGACCCCGTTACTGAAGAGGCCCGCGCAGGTAAACCCTTGTACTTTCCTTCTTTTGAACTCTTCTTTTTGGATATTAGCTTGACGATCTTTTCTTTTCTTTTTCTTCTGTCAGATCCGCCCGCCCCGGAGCCGATGGAGACGGAGACCATCGCCGAGGAGGACGTGCGCGGCAATGCTGGCGACGCCACCACCACTGAAGGAATGGCTGGTGCTGACGAGCCAGCCGCCGAAGAGACCGCCCCGACCGCTGAGGCGGCAGCTGGGGAAGGGACCGGCGACCATACTGCTGGCCCTGAGGCCGCAGGAGCGCCGGACGCTGCGCCGGCCGTCGACCCCTCCTCCCCCGCGGCTGGGTCGGGTGTCTATCTGGAGGCCGCCAACGGGGTCTTTATCCAAGTCCCGTGGGCGTCCTCATCAAGGGCACCCGCGGAGGGGGAGACCTTCGACGGAGAAGTTCTCGCCTCCGCCGGGCTGAGGGTTGTCGATGCGCCCGGCAGCAGCAACGAGGCCGAAGAGGAGCAACTCGTACGTCGACTCCTGGGTTTGTACCGGGCCAGGCAAGCCAAGCTGGAGTCCCGAGAGGCTCTGGCTGCCAAGGCCGATGCTGATCTGGAGAAGCGTGCCGCGGAGCTCCGTGCCGCCAACCAGGCGGCCCTCCGGAGCTTGGCGGAGGAGCGCGAAGAGCTTGCCGGAGCACACCAGGCGTTCCTCCTCGAGAAGGCCGAGGTGGAGGAGCAGCAGCGACTGGCCGCCGAGGATCTGTCTCGGCGGGAGGGAGAGCTCAACCAGCGGAAGGTTGACCTCGATAGCCACGAGGACGACCTCTCCGCTGGCGAGCAGGCCATTGGCGGGGCTCTGCAGGAGGCGAGGGACGCCGCTGCTGCCGCAGAGACCGCCAAGAGGGATCTGGAGGCCAGGGTGGCGCAGTTGGAGACGGGCTTGAAGGCGAGCGAGGACAGGGTTGCCGCGCTCAACGTGGCGCGGGAGAAGGACGCCCACACCAACTCGGAGCTGCAAGTCCGTCTCTCTGAGAAGGGCAAAGAGCTCAACGACGCCAGGGACTCCATCGCAGACTTGGAGCTGAAGGTTTCCACCCTCAGCGACTCACTTGACGCTGCCCGGGACCGTGAAACGAAGCTGAAAGATGATCTTCGTGCTGAGAGGGCCCTGCTGGACAGCGCCGCCGTCTCGCAAAACAACTTCCAGCGGACGGTGGAGCAGTGGACCGAGGAGCTCGTTGCCTCCGCCGCCATCATTGACAGGGAGATGGTGGCGCTGAGGGCGGAGCACCTCGTGTACTCCCCCGACGAGAGCCTCCCCCACAGCGCCAAGCTGAGCTTGTTCTTCAGAGGAGTGGCGCCGGCCCTCGCGCAGCTACGGGAGAGGATCCCTACGCAGCTGGCTGACGAGGCGCGCCGGCTTTGCATGGGTACCATGGAGCGGGTGTTGTCGAAGATCGTCTACCGCAACCCCGGTATCAACCTTGACAACGTTCTCCAGACCCTGCTGCCTGAAGTTGACCAGGAAGCATTGAGGGCACGAGTTGCCCACATCGTGGCCAAGGCGGGCAAGATCAAGAGGGTTGACGGAGACCGTGTAGATTAGGCTCCTTCCTTTCTGCTTCCCTTGCCGCTGTCGATTAAGTCATGGATAGTAGTTGGTTAGAACAGCGGTAAGTTATCTTGTAATATATCTTTATTTTGGATAGTATATGCAGTGTTATCTCTCTTGCTTGATCCCTTCACTTTGTATGCTTTCCACCTTACGCTTTTAGGGAACTTGCCGGCAAAGGGACCCTTGCCGCGAGCGCTGAGTGCAGGACTCTGAGCAGCCTGCTGGCAATGCCCTCGCCGGCAAGAAACCTCGCCGCAGCTAGTCGCAGCACACTTAGATTGCTGAGCGAACTCGGAAACGAAATAAGGGCGCGACACTTGTCGCAGCTCACTTAAGCCGTTGAGCGTGCTCGAAACAAAGTAAGGGCGCGGCTAGCCACTGGTAGGTTCCTCCGCGTACAGGTTTTCCATACAAAGTGTGGTCGTTCAAGGAAGATAACTAAGAATTTTAAAATTTTGAATACTCAAACTTTGGCAACTTAGCTTTTGTGTTCTGTTTGCTTCTCGGCAAGGCTTTCCTTCCTTGAACAGCACTTGATCCATACTCCTGTCTCCTTCCCCCTCGGCAAACTTGTGCGCGAGGAACATTTCTTCTGCTTGAGAGAAAAAAGGAAGAGTGGAGGAAACACAGACGTATAGCCTTGCGGCTTGTTATCGCTTACCGGGATCGTGCGCTGCACAAAGTGTCAGATGATACATGCAAATGGAAATACGAATGCATGAAACGACAAGCTTTGCAAAGCACAAAAGTTTTACTGATGCACGGGGTCTGCGCCCGGCTTTGTACAAAGGTTTACATGCAACAGCGGCAAGACTTGTACAAAAGGTGGTTGCCGGAGCGGATCACGGCAACCGCGCCTTATGGGTGAAACTTGCAAAGATGCTCAATGTTCCAGGAGTTGCTCACCGGTAAGCCTTCTTCGGTCTAAAGGTGGACAGCGCCGGGCCTCGTGACTTGTCTCACCCGATAAGGGCCTTCCCACTTTGGCGTCAACTTGTTGGAGTTCTTGGCGGACTGAACGCGCCGAAGAACAAGGTCGCCTTCCTCGAGACTCCTGGCCTTGACTTTGCGGCTATGATAGCGGCGCAAAGCTTGCTGGTATCGAGCAGCTCGTACAACAGCCTGGAGACGGTCCTCCTCGAGGAGCAGTGCATCATCTTGCCGCAGCTGCTCCTGCTCAAGCTCATCGTAAGCGAGCACTCGAGGAGACCCGTATACGAGTTCCATGGGGAGAACTGCCTCTGCTCCATAGACAAGAGCAAAGGGTGTCTGCCCGGTGGCTCGATTTGGTGTCGTCCTGATTGACCAAAGAGCCGCCGACAACTCCTCAATCCAGTTTCTTCCGCACTTGTGTAGCCTGTCGAACGTTCTTGTCTTGAGCCCGCGCAGCACTTCAGCATTGGCCCTGTCCGCTTGACCGTTGCTTCTCGGGTGAGCAACAGAAGCGAAGCAGACCTTGGCGCCAAGGTCTTGGACGTACTGCATGAAGGTGCGCCTTGTGAACTGTGTGCCTTTGGCGGTGATGATCCTGTTAGGGATTCCGAAACGGCAAACAATTGACCTGAAGAAGTTCACTGCTGACTGTGCGGTCACCTTCCTCACTGGTTCCACTTCCGGCCACTTTGTGAACTTGTCGATTGCAACGTACAAGTACTCAAAGCCCCCGACAGCGCGGGGAAAGGGGCCGAGGATGTCGAGCCCCCAGACCGAGAAGGGCCAGGACAAAGGGATCGTCTGGAGAGCTTGAGCTGGTTGGTGTATTTGCTTGGCATGGAACTGGCACACTTCACACTTGGTTACTTGTGCAGTTGCATCTTGGAGGGCTTCTGGCCAAAAGAAACCTTGTCGGAACGCCTTCCCGGCAAGTGCTCTTGCGCGTGGTGGCCACATATGCCTCCGTGTATCTCTGCCAACTGCTTATGTCCATCTTCCCGGGAAATGCATTTCAATCTGACACCATTGAGTCTTCTTCTATATAGCTCGTTGCCGACGAACTGATACATACTTGACTGCCTGGTAATCCTCTCTATCTCTTCTGGTTCTTCGGGAAGTTCCCCAGCTTGAAGAAAACGGACGATTTGTTGTGCCCATGCTGGAGCCTGAGGCTCAACAACAAGGACAAAAGGCATCGGTGCTGCTGCGGGAACGTCAGCTTTTACGGCAAAGACCTGTTGGTCTGCCGGAGCTGAACGTTCCCCGGCAAGCTTGCCGGGGCAAGACTTGTCGGGAACGCCTGCTTCAACTGTACAAACCCCGGGGCTTGCAGGAGCAGACTGTTCCTCAGCAACTTGGTCGTTGATCTTGGTGACCTTGGCGGCGGCTTCAGGAAGGTCCGCCGGCAAGTAGTCGCCGGAGACCAACTTACTCTTCTTGCTTTGTCCAACTGATGGTGTAACGGATGGCTGAGTTAGCTTGAGCACGAAGACCCCTGGTTCCACAGGTAACTTCATTGCAGCACACTTTGAGAGGCCATTTGCGATATCGTTCTGAGCTCTTGGGACATGCTCCATCTGTAGGCCTTCAAGGTGTTCCTCAAGCTTCCTCACTTCATCGACATAAGCTTCCATTAAAGGACTCTGGTAGCTCTTGGTTACTTGTCGGACCACCAACTGTGAATCTCCCCGCACGATCAGCTTCTTGATCCCAAGTTCGGCCGCAATTCTGAGGCCGGCAAGCAAACCTTCATACTCTGCAGTATTGTTTGTCGCTTGCTCCTTGGGAAAGTGCATCTGGACGACGTACTTGAGGTGTTCCCCGGTGGGTGCTACGAACAACACACCAGCACCGGCGCCTTGTAGCGAGAAGGCACCATCAAAGTACATTATCCACTCTTTGCTTGCTTCTTGGACGGGGATGCTTGTCTCTGGAACTTCTTCATCTGGTGTTGGCGTCCATTCCGCTATGAATTCTGCCAAAGCTCTGCTCTGTATAGTTGAAGTGCTTTCGAACTTAAGACCAAAGCTTGACAGTTCTAGTGCCCACTCGACAATCCTACCGGTTGCTTCTGGGTTTTGCAATATTCTCTTCAACGGAAAGCGAGTGACCACTGTTATCTCATGTGCTTGGAAGTAGTGGCGCAGCTTTCTCGAGGCCATGAGGAGGCCGAAAAGCAGCTTCTGCACTCCAGAGTATCTTGATCTAGCCCCCTGCAAGAGGGAACTTACAAAATAAACTGGGCGCTGCACCATCTTCTTTCGCACTTCTTCTTGTTCCTGCGCAGACTTGTCCTTGTCGGGGCCGGAGCTTGTCGGGGAAGCCCCCTGCTTGTCACTGGATGTGCTTGCCGGGGCTGTGGGCTCCTCCTCTGCCTCCCTCTCCGCTACCAACGCAGCACTAACCACTTGATTGGTTGCTGCTAAGTATAGCAGCAACTTCTCTTGCGGCTTAGGTGCGACAAGTATAGGAGTGGAGGACAGGTATCCTTTCAGGTCATGCAGCGCCGCCTCCGCTTCCGGAGTCCATTTCATAGGACCTGCCTTTTTCAAGATTTTGAAGAAAGGCAGGGCGCGTTCTGCAGACTTTGAAATGAACCTACTGAGGGCGGCCACACAACCAGCAAGTCTCCGTACATCCTTGACGTGCTTCGGGGCTTCGATCTGCTCGATGGCCTTGATCTTGTCGGGATTGGCTTCAATCCCCCTCTATGACACAAAGAACCCGAGAAGCTTGCCGGAGGGGACTCCGAAGACGCACTTCTCGGGGTTCAGCTTAAGTTGTATCTTGCGTAGATTTGCAAAAGTCTCATCCAGGTCTTGGATCAGGGTATCCTTGTCCTTGCTCTTGACCACTATATCATCCATGTAGGCTTCTACATTCCTGTGTATCTATGGCTCAAAAGCAGTGTGGACTACCCTTGCAAATGTTGAGCTCGCATTCTTTAGTCCAAAGGGCATACGTATGAAACAGTAAGTGCCACATGGAGTAATGAATGCGGTCTTCTCTTCATTTTCCTCAGCCATGAATATCTGGTGGTAACCTGAGTATGCGTCAAGAAATGAAAGCAACTCACATCCAGCCGTGGAGTCAACGATCTGGTCAATGCGCGGCAAGGGAAATGGATCCTTGGGACAAGCTTTATTCACATCAGTGAAGTCTATACAAAGTCTCCACTTCCCATTAGCTTTGCGCATGACGACTGGATTTGCCAACCATGTAGGATGAAGTGCACCTCTAACAAGGCCTGCGGCTTCCAACTTCTTGATCTCTTCGGCAATAAACTCTTGGCGCTCCACTGCTTGCTTCCTGACCTTCTGTTTGACGGGCCGCGCGTGAGGGCAAACAGCAAGCTTGTGCTCAATTACCTTCCTAGGAACGCCGGGGATGTCAGACGGCTGCCATGCAAACACGTCGACATTCGCCCGTAGGAAGGCAACGAGCGCGCTTTCCTATTTGGGGTTGAGCGTAGCACTGATGGTGAAGGTACCACCAGTGCCGTCCTCCTTGGCGGACACCTTCTTGGCTGCAGGTGGAGCTGCCATTCCTTTCTTGCACTTGCCGGTGGAGCTCGATGGTGCGTCCTCGACGGCAACGCAGCACTCCGAAGAGGTGCGTTTGCCGGAGTGGGCCCCAGAGCTCTTGCCGGACTTGGTCTTGGTGTTCCCCCCGGGAGCTTCAGCGGCAAGTGTCTTGCTGTCTGCCGCGGCTGCTGCGTCCCAGTAGATCTTGTCGGCGCAAATAAGCGCGTCCTTCTTGTCGCCGGGGATAGAGATGACACTTATTGGCCCTGGCATCTTGAGCATGTTGTATGCGTGGTGAGAGGCTGCCATGAACCTGGCGAGCGCAGGACGGCCATGTATCCCATTGTATGGCAATGGGATATCGGCAACGTCGAAGGTGATCCTCTCCATCCTGAAGTTAAGCTCTCCGCCAAAGGTCACCGGCAGCGTGATCTTCCCCTTCAGCTTGCTCCTTCCTGGGTTGATTCCTTGGAACGTCCCGGTTTCCTCGAGCTCGCTGTCGGGGATCTGCAGCTTCTTGATCACAGCGGAGGAGATCAAGTTGAGGCCGGCCCCGCCGTCAACCAACATCTTGGTGACCTTGAGGTTGCGGATAGTTGGTGAAACCAACATCGGCAAGCACCCGACCGCAGTTGTGCGGTCAGGGTTGTCCTCAAGGTCAAAGATGATGGGCGTGCCGGACCATTTCAGCAGCCTGCGCGAGTCGACGGGTGACTCAGCTGCATTCACTTCCCGCACCCATTGTTTGAGTTGGCGGTGGGAAGAGTGCAGAGAGGCACCTCCATCGACGCACAAAACTTCTGTGGCCTTTTGAAACTCCTGCTCGCTTTTATCTCCGTCATCCATGTCCTCGTCATCGTCTTCGTCTTCATCCTTGTCGCGGCCCCGGGGAGGTCTGTCTCCTTGTCGCTGCTTGGCCTAGCCGCGGCGTCCTCCACGGCCATTGAATGGCCACTTCTTGCTGGGCTCTCCTCCGCCTCCTCGGGCCTTCTCCTTGTCGCGTCGCTCGTATTCAGCCTTCTGCTGCTCTACGAGGTACTCTACTCTTTTGCAGTTCTGGAGATCGTGGCCCTTGGTGCGGTGGATCTTGCAGTACTGCTTGTCGGAGCCGTCCTGCTTGTCGGCTGCCGCTACAGGGGTGGCCTCCTTGAGGGAGCCACCAGCCTATGTCTTCTTGGCGGCAGCCTCCTTGCCGGACTGCTCGACAACCAGTACCTCCTTGTTCTTCTTCTTCTTGTTGTTCCGCCGCTGGTTTTTCCTTGCCGGGGCGGCATCTTCGCTGTCCGTTCCTCCTGCTCCAGCGTCCTCTCCGGAGAGTCTCCTCCCCTCTTTAGCACGGGCACACTTGTCAGCCAGAGCATAAAGCTCGCTGACGTCCCGGATCTTGGTCATCGCCATCTCCTCCCTCATCTGGCGGTTACGCACGTTCTGATGGAACGCGCTGATAACCGCGGCAGGGTGGACATCCGGGATGTTGTGCTGAACGCGGCTGAACCTTTAGATGTACTTGCGCAGGGACTCTCCCTCCTTCTGGGCAAGAATGTGGAGATCACTCTCCTGGCCGTGGGGTTTGTGGCTGCCGGTGAAGGCGCCGATAAACTGGTGGCACAGATCTGCCCAAGAAGAGATGGAGTTCTCCGGCAAGTGCATAAGCCAAGACCTGATGTTTGGCTTAAGCACGAGCGGGAAGTAGTTCGCTAAGATCTTCTTGTCTCGTCCCCCGGCAGCCTGCACCGCAATGGTGTAGATGCTAAGGAACTCCGAAGGGTGTGTCTTGTCGTCGTACTTCTCGGGCACGTCTGGCTTAAAGTTCTTCATGCTGGGCCACTGGACTTGCCGCAGCTCTCGGGTGAATGCAGGGCAGCCTGCCGCATATGGCAAGTCGCCTGGTTCACCGGGCGTGTGCATGTCGACAGCAGTCCCAGCGCGCTGGTCGGACTGTCTTCGGGCTTCTCTTCGACGCTCGATACGAGTTCGAGCGTCCTCTTGTCGCCTGTCGTCGAGGACTTGGCGCTGATCACGGCGAGCCCGAGGATCCGACGACGCCGTGGAGTCATCGTCGACGTTGATCCGGCGAGTCGGCGATTTCTGCTTCCGCGGGGGGGAGTGCACGGTAGTTGCACCCCCGGCGGTCTTGTCTCCATCGGCCTTCGCTTGGTCGACTTGCCGCGGCCGTGATGTTGCCGGCTGCTGCGGCGTGTCGTAGTTGGCGAAGGCGATGAGGCTCTGGATTGTAGCCCTCCAGTCTTCGGCCTTGTCCGCCGCTGGAGGGAAGTCGAGGAGTAGCTGAGCTCTGGCGAGAGCTTCAGCTGGAGTGGAGGGGAGCGGTGGCGAGCGGTGCGAGGAGCGAGATATGCTCGGACTTCTAACAGCGTTAGAAGGAGCAGGTTCTCTCCCCGGCGACCGCGCCTTGCTCGTGCCAGCACGTTGGCCTTGAGCATCCCGCGACCCGCCGGTTTGGCCTTGTCCCAGCAGGCGGATGGTACCGTGGGTTCCACGTCGCTGCTGGCCCGGCACCTCCTGCGAGGGACGGGGTGCGTGCACGGACGTCGAGGCTTTGGAGTTAGCTCGGTCATCCGTCTTGTCCTTGGACTTGGCGACGCCGTGAGTGTCCTCGCCGACGTCCACCCTTCCGCCAGCGTCTACCCCACCAACCGTTGGTTCTGGTGGTGGTGGGATCGACGCAGACGGGCCTCCGACCTCCGAAGCCTTCTTCTTCGGTGGCATGCTGGTGTAGTCGATGAGGTTGATGAAGCTGGTGAAGTTGCTGAAGGTTGCGCCCGCGTGAGCGCCGGATCAGGTTCGCACAACCTCGACGACCCCTACCTGGCGCGCCAAAGATGTCGGGGGAAACTTATCACCCACGAACATCTATGGGACCGGAGCCCCTTTTCGGTACAGCAAGGGAGCGGAGGGAGCACGAAGAGCAGATCGAGGGGCACACGCGAGCAGTTTACCCAGGTTCGGGCCGCAAGGATGCGTAAAACCCTACTCCTGCCTTGGTTGTATTGAGTTCTTGAGCTCGGGACCTTGAAGATCTACGGTACTAGCTACACCGAGCGCGAGAGTGGTCTAGTTTCTGGCCTCGAACCCCCCTCTACGTTGTGCATGGGCCTCCTTTTATAGCTCAAAGGGGTCACCGACAGGCGTCAACGTAGATGAGGGTAAAAGCGTAAAATTGGTGGTAGTTGTAACAGTGCATGAACAGTGTATGTACAGTGGTCTATACCTAACCCTGACGGTGGGGGACAAGGGCATTGAATGCCCGTCGCCGTCACCCCAAAAGTGTCCGTCCGGGCGTCTCCGTTCGCCACGACGGTAGCCTCGTCATCGTGGCTTGCCATCGTGTCCCCCAGGCTGCACAGCCATCCGCCACATGCCCCTGGAAGGGCCCCAGGGCGACGCGTGGACAGACGAGCTGGAGCGCAGGCACACAGCGAAAGCTTCCCAGGCAAGCACCTTGCCGGGGTTGCTGTCTTGCCGAGCCCGGGAGCTTGTCGCTCTCCGGGTCCTGCCGGGGCGCATGATGCGCCGCGATATATCTTCTGAGGTGCTGTTCTTTGGCCTATCTGGCAAGCTCCTCTCGCCAGGTTCTTGTGCTGGAATGATAACCTTGAGCCTGGTGCGGCCTTCCCGGCAAGCTCCTCTTGTCGGGGTCTTGTCTCTTAACTTGAATACTTTGTTCTTGAATGGCTTCAAAGGATCCAGAGTGGGCTTTGGTGGGCGCGTGGTGAGCCAGACCACGGGACGCTGCTACTGCCCGTGCACAAGTCGGGATACTAAGGTACCCCTACTTTAGTACACCGACACGGTGCAACCCATAGTTGCAAGCAAGCAAGATAACTATTTTTGTGATTTTCGATAAAATATACTAAAGCAAAAACTGAAAGGTAAACTAACAAGACTAAAAAGCAAAGGTAAAAGATAGCATGCAACTCCCCTATCCTGAAGAGTGGAGTCCCCGGCAAC
Source organism: Secale cereale (assembly GCA_902687465.1). NCBI lineage: Eukaryota > Viridiplantae > Streptophyta > Magnoliopsida > Poales > Poaceae > Secale > Secale cereale. The sequence goes on along the minus strand of LR738709.1, from coordinate 530,400,802 downwards.
GGCGCCAGAAAAACTCCTTGATGGGCCTCTAACCCCTCGTTGGTTACCCCAAGTGGAAGGTGTGAGATGCAGTGTTGTGGAAGTTTTTCCCTTAGCAAAGATGCCAAGGATCGAATCCCCAGAGACTCCTAGGTTCAACAAGTAGGTGTCAACTGCTAACGGCGCCAGATATTAGCAATCAATGTGGACCTGCACACAGATACAAATAACTTTGCTCCCAACGAGTACAGAGAGGTTGTCAATCCCTCCGGCCTTGTAGTTCACAAAGGATTAAACGCAAATGATAGTAGTGATAGATAATGTTTGCAATAGTAAATAATAGCGAAAAGTAAATAGCGGATGTGATCAATGATGGTAATATGGACCGGAGTCTCATGATGTTCACTAGTGATGTCTCTCTCCCAAAAGACGATAAAACAGCTATGTGAGGTAAACGAATTACAGCTGGGCAATTGACATGACCACGAACGCAAACCAATGCTGACTACATTGCAAGAAAGGTTGAGGTTCAAAGCATGGGCGGTACGCCAAAGTAAGTAGACCGAAATCCATCAATATCTACTACTAATCATCCACCTTGAGATATCTATCCAGAACATCTCGCTGGTATTAAGTTGCAAGTCCCACCCATAGTGTAAACTCAATGCAACAGACAACTGCATTAAAAGAACTTTGCGTAAAGTAAACAATCCTTGCACCCGCGGGCACAAGCACCGTTGTTTTCCCCCTTGTGGCAACAACACATCACCTAGACTCATGTTTCTGTCACTCAAGCTAGTCATCGAGGGGCATGAACACACAATCGAGCATAACGTTCCCTCTTGGAGTCACTACGTATTACTTGGCCAAAGCAATAAATAACAACGAAGAACATGCAAGAATTACTTATGAACATAAATATAAAAGAGGTAGATCAAATATATTACTCAAGATCAATCTGAACATAATCTCATAATCCATCGGATCCCAGCAAACTCATCATAGCAATAGCATAAGGATTACATATGTGCCTCGATCATGTAGGGCCGCTCACACGGACTAATTAGTGAAGCACAAGAACGGGAGGATAATATCACATAGCTACTGGTCATGGACTCATGGTCCAAGGGAGACTAATCACAACTCATCCGGGAGGCGTCCATGGTGGTGGAGAGGCTCCCGATGGTGATCCTCCCCTCCGGCAGGGTGCCGGGAAGAGTTCTCCTGGTGCTCCCGATCTTGGAAGCGGCAGCGGCGGCGGAGCAGAGATGAGATCGCGAAAAAGAGTTCCCGTCCCGAGGGTTTCGAAGGACGCTCTAAATATATGCCAAAGGGGGGCACCAGACGGGGCTCGGGGGGCCCAGGCGCCCCCCCGGCGCGGCCCAGGGGGGGGCGCCGCCAGGGCGCCTGGGGCCCTGGTGGCCCCCCCCGGCTGTCCTTCGGGCGCAAGGTAGGTTCTGGAACGCTGATTTTTTATATAATTTTTCTGGATTTTTCCTGGCAGTTCTCGTAATGTGAAAATCTGAAATACAAAAATAGCCGAAAACAGAAACTGGCACTGGGGTGCACTGGATTAGTAGGTTAGTTCAAATATGATCAAAAGTGTATGGAAGTGTATGAATATCATAGCAATATCACCCAAAAGTGGCATGGAGCAAGCAGAAATTATAGATACGTTTTGGACGTATCACATCCAAAAAAGGAAGGATGTGAGTTTTCCGCACGCCGCTCTTCACAGCCACCCCAAAGGCAGGAACCGGACATGGTTTTATTGTAGGGACACTTCTCCTGAAGGAGAAAATCCGCTGCTGGGTTACCGCGCCTATCGCCTAGCGACAACCCATCCTTTGCCACAGCGTTTAAGTGCCCAAGACCGGGCCCGATTTGCCCCTCAACTTTCCAAGCTCAGGGCCTTCGTGGAAAATGGTTTAACCGGCGTTGACTTCGTCCGTTGCTTGCTCTCTTGGAGCATTCTTCCACTAAGCCGGCGCTCGAGCCTGATGTGCGAATATACCGGCAAGCCAGAAGACCCTCAATGCCACACAAAAATAGTGCTTCCTGACAATGAAGTGACTGAGTCCGCTAAGAAGATGCTGAACATCCCTCTGGAGGAGTGCAGTCGGACCGGTTTAGCTCCGTTCTGCGCAACCAATGAACCGCCAGCGGTAAGGCTCTTCCGACCCTTTTCTGTTTGTCTTAATCCGTTCATATCAGTTGTCTTCAACTTGTTATTATCCCTTCGCACAGGCTAACGATCCTTTCTGGAAGAGGAAATCTCAAGATAAACCAGCCAAGCAATCACGCAAGAAAACTTACGCTGTTAAGAAGAAAAAGGCTGTTGCCGCTTCCGGTTCACACCCTGAGGAGGATGATCCGGACTCTGAGGTGCCAATTAACCCTTATGTCTTTTGATCTCTCCTTGTATGAATTTATGTTAATAATGCCTTTCCACAGGACCTAGCGGAGGGAAGTAAAGCGGAGGGAGTTGAGGTAATTTCTCTCTCTTCTGATTCAGAACCGTTGCCACCCAAAATCCGCCGGGTGTCCCGGAAATATCCATTTTCTCACCCTTATGCTCAATTGGATCCCAAATTTCTTTTGAAGAAACAGCAGCATGAAGCTCGCTGGACCACGCGCCATAGCGGCCATGTGGTTGAATCGTCCGGAATACCCCTTACGCCGACTCGCAGGCGCCGCTCCAAGGTTTTACTCACTCCTACTCTCCTTCATCCAAAAGCAGGCCTTATACGTAAACCACTTAAACCGTCCGATCCCAACTATTAGGAGGCTACTCTGTCGTCTCCGGCGAGTCAACCGCTACACAGGTCCCAGTGCTGAAAACCGTTCCTGGGTAAGTCCTTCTTTCAAACATCCGGTTTATCTTCCTGTGTTAACTTTGTGATTCTTACGACTGCTCTGACCCCTTATCAGAATGCCCAAGCCTAGTAAAAAGGCGAAAGCAAATAAACCGGCTGCGAAGACCACTCCTGCTGAACCGGGCGAGGACCCTGAAGCGGCCATCCCTCCAGAAGACAACCTTGAAGTTCAGCTTGATGATCCCACTCCTATGGATCGTGACGATGTTGCCGCTCCGGGAAGTGATGACATGGAGAATGCGGCTGAACCGGCAAGCCGTATCCGGGTTAGCCCTCCTCGGGCTAGCCCGGCTCCTGTTAGTCCGGTGCCCACTGCTGTCCCTCTCCAGCCAACTGCTGCCTCATCAGCAGATGTTGAGATAACCGGGCTAGGCTTCACTGCTCCCACAGAGCCTGTCACCTTGGCAAAGCATACTGCCAAGGAAGAAAAGTTCTAACAAGATAAAGGCAAATGGAGCACGGACCTATCCAGCTATGCTCATCTGAGTGCCTAGGAACTTCATTCCGGGTTTTTGAACCGGCTCTTCACCAGCCGTGACTATGAAGCCGACTTAGTTAACATGTTGAAGGACAAATATGAGGTGATTTTCTTTCCCTTTTGCCTTCTGTTTCTGCTTTGTACTTTGCAATCATACCTTTATACCATAGTAGCCCCCAAGTGCCGGTTTAACTTCATCGTAGGTGAACCGGGACTTTGTTTATGCATGACAATGAATGTACATTAGCCCCCAAGTGCCAAGCGCATAACTTGTTTATGTTCTTGGGACTTGTCTAAAAACTTTGCTTTCTTGACTTCAATTGTACATTAGCCCCCAAGTGTCGAGTGCATAACTTGTTATGTGCTTGAGACTTGATTGATCTGTCCTTCTAATCCGTTTGATTTCCTCGAAGGCTGACTTGACCCGGATGGCTTCGAAGGCAACTGAGCTCCGGAATGGCTGGGCCTTCCATGAGACCACTTCAGCCAAAGCTAAGGAAGAACTTGTACTTGCTTTGACTAACATGGAAAAATAGAAGAAAGACTTTGAAGCGGAGCGGTCCACATGGGAGGTGCAGAGAGACGCTCTTGAAAAAAGAGCAAAGGATGCCGAAGCCGCTCTCAATCCGGTTATGCAGGAGCTATCCGGGTTGAAACATCAAATAGAGCTCATGACTTCTGCTATCTTCGGTGAGTACTTGTCTTTGTATGGTTATATCCTTGCAATCTTTTGTTCCGCTCCGGTTTAACTCACCAAATGTATGTAGGGAGGCGCATAACTCATCTTGGAGATGATGTCCGAAAGAAGCTCAAGGCAGCTTATACCCTGGTGGAGCAGCTCTATTCCGGCGCTCAAAGGGCTATCAGTGCCATGTCACACAACAAACCGGCGCCGACTACCATCCAAGCGACCCGGGAGAAGTTATCTGTCCTACCTGTGCGTCTGGTTGAAGTGAAGAAGTCTGCTACGTGGGCTGGCTCTCTTATGGTGCTGACCCGGGCCAAGGCGTGGGTCCCTGATTTTGACCCGGCTGAAGCCATGAACGGATATCCCAGCAATAAAGAGGATGGATCAGCCTTCTCTGCTGAAGATCTCCGTGCTTTAACTAAGGATATGCGCCCACTCGCCAGCAAGCTTGCCGATGAAGCAGATTTGACAAGGTATCATCCGGCCTATGATCTAGAAAATTCGTGGGTGGAGCGGCCGGTTTACGACACTGAGAATCTGATCCCGCCAGTTCGTAACCACACTTTCGCTCCAGATATTGACCCTTCAGATCTTATCACTGAAGAAGTATACTTCTGTGCCCTCTCCAAGATTGATTGGTGTGCTCCTGGTTTCCAGCCATTGCCTGAAGTTGATGAAGACCCGGAACAAGTTGACCCTCAGCCTTCGCAGCGTGAACATGAGTCGTAAACCGTCCGGTTTAACTTGTAGTTTGCCGAATACTTTGCCGGAACACTTTTGATCCATTTGGGCCTGCAAGTGCCTTGTAATAGGATAGTTGAAATACTGCCTTTGTCCCAATATTTATGCCACTATTTGAATTGGCATCTCTCAATTTAATCTTCTATTTGCAATGCGTGATCCGTTTATATTATATGTGCCTGCATGAACGAAGCTAAAAGATGTCCTGGCGGTTTACCATCGGACCGATTATACTGCTTTAATATATATATCAAAGGAATCACTGTTGATCACAAATACACACCATACCTCTGATTAAGTGTGCTTGTCGACCTTAACCCGGTAGGAATAATTGAAAGCGCAGGCGCTGATGAGGCTCTTGGCTCTCTTGTTTGGCTTTACCTGATGGTCGATCCGGGTTACAATGAACGCCGGTTTAACTCTCGCTGGTGTTCATGACCCAGACTTTTAACTTTGTAGATATATGGTCAACCTTGTAGTTGTCCAGTCCCGCATTAATAGACTTGGCTAAAAAACCAATGATCATGACGACCACGATTTGTGAAATCATAGAAATAAGGTTTTTTGGGCAAATAAGACCATGTAGTCGAGGCTTTTTACGAGCTGCCAGGCTCCAAATTCGAGGCTTTTTATGAGCTGCCAGGCTCCAAATTCAAGGTTTTTTATCGATGACAAGCCACCCAATGTTTCAAAACCTCTGAAGGATCTTGTCTTTAGGTGATCAACTCGATGATCGTCAATGGCTGATTCCTTGATGCATCAAGGGCGCCAGTCTAGGAGGCCATGGTGAGCTTTCGTAGAAAACTCCCACGTGATACTCCTTTGAAAAACACGGCTGATTCCCTGTAGCTATCGGGGGCGCCGGTTTAGGAGGCCATGGTGAGCTTTCGTAGAAAACTCCCATGTGATACTCCTTTGAAAAACACGGCTGATTCCCTGTAGCTATCAGGGGCACCGGTTTAGGAGGCCATGGTGAGCTTTCGTAGAAAACTCCCATGTGATACTCCTTTGAAAAACACGACTGATTCCCTGTAGCTATCAGGGGCGCCAGTTTAGGAGGCCATGGTGAGTTTTCGTAGGAAACTCC
>LR738709.1:530377649-530393955 GCA_902687465.1 Secale cereale | reverse complement strand
TCGATGACAAGCCACCCAATGTTTCAAAACCTCTGAAGGATCTTGTCTTTAGGTGATCAACTCGATGATCGTCAATGGCTGATTCCTTGATGCATCAAGGGCGCCAGTCTAGGAGGCCATGGTGAGCTTTCGTAGAAAACTCCCACGTGATACTCCTTTGAAAAACACGGCTGATTCCCTGTAGCTATCAGGGGCACCGGTTTAGGAGGCCATGGTGAGCTTTCGTAGAAAACTCCCATGTGATACTCCTTTGAAAAACACGACTGATTCCCTGTAGCTATCAGGGGCGCCAGTTTAGGAGGCCATGGTGAGTTTTCGTAGGAAACTCCCATGTGATACTCCTTTAGAAAACACAACTGATTCCCTGTAGCTATCAGGGGCGCCAGTTTAGGAGGCCATGGTGAGCTTTCGTAGAAAACTCCCATGTGATACAACTTTGGAGAACACAGCTGATTCCCTGATGCTATCAGGGGCGCCGGTTTAAGAGGCCGTGGTAAGCTTCTTTCGAAGCCCCCATGTGATACTCTTGTGTAGGAAAGACACGGCTGATTCCCTGATGCTATCAGGGGCCCCGGTTTATTTATTAATCATAATATATACATGGTACATAAAGCGGAGCAAATGGCTCAAGTGTAGTAAGGTCGCATAAGAGCGATATTCCACGGCCGCTTCGTCTCCTCCTCTGCCGTACGTGAGTCCTTATGTTCTCGAACATCGACCAAGTAGTATGATCCGTTGTGTAGGTTCTTACTGACCACAAAGGGTCCTTCCCAAGGTGGGGATAATTTGTGCATATCTGTCTGGTCTTGGATGAGCCGGAGCACCAGATCTCCCTCCTGGAACGTTCTGGTTTTAACCCGGCGGCTGTGGTACCGGCGCAGGTCTTGTTGATAAATCGTCGATCGCGCTGCTGCCGTGTCCCGTTCCTCATCCAGCCGGTCCAAGCTGTCTTGTCTTGCTTGCTCATTATCCGCTTCAACGTAAGCTGCCACCCGTGGTGAATCGTGCCGGATGTCACTAGGGAGGACCGCTTCAGCACCATACACCATGAAGAAAGGCGTATATCCTGTAGACCTGTTAGGTGTAGTGTTGATGCTCCAGAGGACAGAAGGTAACTCCTCTACCCAGCAACCCGGTGTTCTTTGCAAAGGAACCATAAGCCGGGGCTTGATGCCTCTCAAGATCTCTTGGTCGACCCTCTCAGCTTGGCCATTGGACTGAGGGTGAGCTACTGATGATACATCAAGGCGAATATGTTCTCTTTGACAGAACTCTTCGATCTCTCCTTTAGATAGGTTGGTGCCATTATCAGTAATAATGTTGTGTGGAAAGCCAAACCAGAAGATTACCTTTTTGATGAACTTAACCGCTGTTGCCGCATCACACTTACTGACAGGCTCTGCCTCAACCCACTTTGTAAACTTGTCCACTGCTACTAACAGGTGGGTTTTCTGATCTTGGGATCTTTTAAAGGGTCCAACCATATCAAGCCCCCAAGTTGCAAACGACCAAGTAATTGGAATCATCCGTAGCTCCTGCGCCGGAACATGAGCACACCGTGAAAATTTTTGGCAAGCGTCACATTTTCTGACCAAGTCCTCTGCATCGGCGTGAGCCGTTAGCCAGTAGAACCCATGACAAAAAGCTTTAGCTACCAAATACTTTGAACCGGCGTGATGACCACAATCTCCTTCGTGAATCTCTCGAAGAATATCACAGCCTTCCTCTGTTGATATGCACCGCTGAAACGCCCCAGAAACGCTGCGGTGATGAAGTTCTCCATTGACGATAGTCATAGACTTGGACCGCCAGATTATCTGCCGGGCCTCAACTTCGTCCTCTGGCAACTCACCTCGGCTCAGATATGCCAAGTAAGGGAGTGTCCAATCCGGAATAACATGAAGTGCTGCAACTAGCTGTGCTTCCGGATCAGGAATAGCTAAATCCTCCTCTGAAGGTATCTGTACTGACGGACTATGCAATTCATCCAAGAAGGTATTAGGTGGAACCGGTTTACGATGAGAGCCCAACCGGCTTAATGCATCGGCCGCTTCATTTTTCCGCTGGTCTATGTGGTCCTGTCAGGACCCCGATCCTAAGTCACACAGGTCTAGCCTGTAACACATCATATCACTTTGCGGCCTCACGCACGGTATCCCCACGGGTGCCACCTTACCTGGCCCGGGACCGTTTGCGCATTTTGGCACACGTATATGATAGTGTCGCTAGCATCCATATGACAGAGAACCCGGGCCGACATGACTAGTTATAAACCAAAAGTGGCACTAAATTACAGAGACAGGCATACATGACCCAGCAACGAATGTGTCGGTCATCAACGTATGAACCCAAGTCGTAGCAAGCTACAAGGACTTAAAGGAACAACACGTGACATTTCCCCTAAGGGACAGACACAGGAACGAAGAAGGACACATGCCGGCCAGCCTAAGTGTTCCGGAGCAGTAGCAAGCTACCAAGGCTCAGTGGAAGCACTAGGAGACCTTTCCATGTAAGATAGGCTACCAAGGGTAAACAACTAGGTGTCGGATCCCACACATAATAATACACATTACACGTACGCATAACATGCAAGTATGTGCTGTACAACATGGCATCACAACATAACTCAACAACTCATATAGATAAAGGCCCAGAAGATCCATCATAGCATTTATTACAAACAGAGGTCACATGACCCAACATACAGAGCATACAGGCAACGGAAGCATAACATGTCTGAGTACAGACAACTACAAATAAAAAAGGCTGAGGAGCCTGACTATCTACAAGACCCTCCCGAGGGTACAAGATTGTAGCTAAGGTAACAAGCTAAACGTCGAAGTCCACGCGGAACCACTAGTGAGACTGGAGTCTCTCTGCAAAAACATAAATTAAGCAAACGTGAGTACAAAGGTACTCAGCAAGACTTACATCAGAACTAGCTACATATGCATTAGTATCAACAAGGGGTGGTGGAGTTTGACTGCAGCAAGCCAGCTTTGACCCGGTGGCTATCCTGAACTACAACTGCAAGTAACTCTTTTGAGGTGGCGCACACGAGTCCACATATTCACCAACCAATACACCACTATGGATCCGCTCCCGTCTCCCTACGAGAAGGCCATCCATAGCACTCACGCTTATCTTGCGCGTTTTAGAGTATCCACTTTCACTTGTCTATGAACTGCACAGGTAACCCAGAAGTCCATTTCTGCGGACACGGCTATTCGAATAGATCATATATAACCCTGCAGGGGTGTACTTCTTCACACACGCTCTCACCACTTAGCGCCATGTACATGTCATGTATCTCGGCAACCTTCAAGCGGAAGCCTGGCGAGGGTGTCGGCCACGACCTGACTAACCACACAAGTCTCTCGTCCAGGTTTATCGCCTATTTGGGTTCCATCCGTGGGGAGATCCTGCCGGGGTGTCGCTCACGGCCCCAAACGATGTGTACAGGGTTCCCGCATCACCAAACGGGCGATCGGTACACCGTGCCACGTACCTGCAGCGTCACAGCCCACCCCGAGGGTCAGTGCTGTGCACGACCTCCAGTAAACTACAAACACCAAAACTAGTTGCAACTCCTGGACAGAGGACAAGGGCAGTTAATAAGTCGAGAGGGTCCATTCGTTTCGGGCCTAATGCATGGTAGTAACTGGTCATGGATCAACCAACACAGAACTCAGTTCCTGAGGACGGCTGCAATGAGACAACCCACCATGTACTCCTACATGGCCTCTCATCGCTACCTTTACCAAATCGTGTTCACACACTTAGCTCACACAGCAGGACATGTTCATCACCCTTCCAATTCATCCCCGATGAATCAGACCTTACATAACTCTAAGCATTAGCAGGCATAACCAGAAAGCATGAATGAGTAGGCAGAACATGGCTCAAACAACTCCTACTCATACTAGTGGGTTTCAACTATTTACTATGGCAATGACGGGTCATGCATTGGAAAGGGGTTCAACTACCGCAGCAGGTAACAGTTGAAGCGTTGTTGTCCTAATGCTGTAAAAGAGAGCAAGAGCGAGAGAGTGGGATTGTATCGGAATGCTCAATGGGGTTTGCTTGCCTAGCACTTCTGAAGATAACATTGGGTCTTCATCGGTGTCATCTATCACATCGTCGGAACACGTCTACTGAAAGGGAACAATACCGGCAACAGAGAAAGAAACACAATCAATGCAATGCACAATATGATGCATGATCATGACATGGCATTATGTTGTGATTTGAGTTGATGCAACTAGCAACAGGTTAAATGAAGTTGGTTTGAATTCAAGATTCAAATTCAAACTCCATATGTGGATATTCAAATGCCATTTATAAGATTTGGCCTAAACAGTAGCCATAAGTTGTTCTAAAATGCATGAAAATGCCATAAACAGATTCCTTGGATTTTTTCTAATCATTTTTCATATATAAATTATTTTCATCTGAGCTATGGTTGATTTTATATGATTTTTAGCAGTTTTGAGTATTTTCTGAAATTCATAAATCATTTAAGATTTATTTTAAATTCTATAAACACTTTACTGTGTCAGCATGACCACATGCTGACGTCAGCAGGTCAACAGGGGCTGTTCGGGTCAAACCTGACCAGTGGGACCCACTGGTCAGTGACACTACTAGCTAACAGGGTTAGTTAGTTATAAACTAACACTAACTAAACTGTTGGTGGGGCCTATGTCAGTCTCTCAGGGCCTATTAAGTTTAGTTTTAACTAAACTAATTTAACAGGGGCTGGCCCCACCTGTCATTGGCTCACAAAACTAAGCACCATAATTAGAACTTAATTAACAACCTAAGCTAATTAGTCCAACGCCGACCCCACATGTCACTGTCATAGAGGGGGGGGTCCAGCCGTGGTCAAGGGTGGTCAAACCCACCGGCGGCTCGACGCCGGCGAGGCTAGACGCGGCGGAGCGCGGCGGGTTTCGCCTACAGAGGCTCTTTTCGCGCGCAGGGAGCAGCTACGGGAAGAGGGCGGAGTGGCGCATCCAACAGTGGCGATGACGGAGGCTGGGGTGGCCGGAGTTATCGCCGGCGACGATCTTGGCGGTCGCCGGAGTTCGGGCGACGATGGAAATGGCGCAGCGGTGCACTAGGGGAGGAGCTAGGGGGTGCAACAGGCTTCTGGGGGTGCACTGAAGACGATGGCGTGCTCGGAATCAAACCAACGTGGCTGTGGCCACGACGGCGACGTGCGGTGGCGGCGGCGGGTGCGGCTGAGCTCGGTGTGGTCACTGTAGTGCACAAGCAGGCAAACGGAGAGGGGGGAAAAGGACGGGAGCTCACAGAGATTCCGTAGGGAAGGCCAGCATGCTCGGGGGCGTCCTCGACGGCGCGAATCGACCGGCGACATCCGGCGGTTCCCGAGGTTGAAGACGACCAAATGGAGACGGTGCAGGGCCTCCCGCGGTGCGTGGCTCGGTGTTGAGGACTAGGGGGGCGCGGCGATGCTTCTGAGCTCAACGGCAGGGCGAGGGGTGGCCTGTAGCCATGGCTACGGCGAGCGGCGGCGACGGTGGCGTTCGGCCAAGGCGAAGAACAGGCGAGGGAGAGAGCCAGGGGGGAAATTAAGGCGAGGGAGAGTGAGAGAGGGACTAGGGAGTCCCTGGACGTCTCCAGGCGCGAGGAGACGCAGGAGGTGGCAAGCAGGAGCTGGCCAGGGGCGAGCGCGCGCGCGACAGCGAGCTGCTCCGACTGGCAGCAGGAAGACGACACAGTGAGGAGGTGGGCTGGGCCGCTACAGTGCTGGGCCGCACAGGTAAGTTAGCCCAGGTGAGTTACTCTCTCTCTCTCTGTTAATTATTGGTTCTATTTTCTATTTTCTGCTTTTGTTTTGCTTTAATAAAAATGCCAGAACATTTTCAAAAATTATGAAACCAAGCATGGCTACTGTTTAGGATAAATCCAACAGTAAACATTTTAGTTTATGATTATTTGAGCATTTAAAATAATATATAAAATTTAAATGCCCAAATGCAAATAAGATATGATTTAATTCAGTGCCCAAAATATTCTACAAAAATGCTCACTATTTTTGGTTTGGTCTCAAAGCCTTGCCAAAATTATCAAACATTGATGAAGGAATTTTGGGTCATTGGAAATGATTTTATTCTTGACCCTAGTTGAATTCATTTAGTGCTAGGGTTTGAACATCCCCATTTCCAGTTTCTGAGAAATTTAAACATGATGCACATGAAGACCAAGCAAGGCAGGCAAGGGCTGGTCTAGGGCTGTGAGAGGTCCACCTGATATCCTTTGAAGTATCCTGCAACTGCTTCCACTTCTCGTTGATAAGCTGCCATAAGCGGATCCTTGGAGTCCCACTTACCAGATACTTGTTGTGCCACCAGATCCGAGTCACCAAAGCACTTGACCCGGCTCAAGTTCATCTCCCTAGCCATCCGTAAACCGTGGAGGAGAGCTTCATACTCAGCAGCATTATTAGTACAAGGGAACATTAATCAGAGGACGTAACAGAACTTATCCCCTCGCGGGGAAGTTAACATGACTCCAGCCCCCGAGCCCTCCAATTGCCTTGAACCGTCAAAGTGAATAGTCCAGTATGTATGATCCGGCTTCTCCTCAGGCGCTTGCAACTCTGTCCAATCATTGATAAAATCCACAAGTGCTTGTGACTTTATAGCAGTACGGGGCACATATTTCAATCCGTGTGGGCTAAGCTCAATGGCCCACTTCGCCACTCTGCCAGTGGCTTCTCTGTTCTGGATTATATCCCCCAACGGAGCTGAGCTGACAATAGTGATTGGGTGGCCCTGGAAATAGTGCTTCAACTTCCGGTTTGCCATGAATACACCATATACTAACTTCTGCCAGTGTGGATATCTTTGTTTCGACTCAATGAGGACCTCACTGATGTAGTAAACCAGACGTTGAACCGGATATTCCTTGCCTGCTTCCTTGCGCTCAACCACGATGGCCGCGCTAACTGCACGAGCATTGGCGGCCACATATAACAAAAGCGGCTCCTTGTCAACCAGAGCATCAAGGACTGGTGGTTCTGCCAATTGCCGCTTCAGATCCTCGAATGCGACGTTTGCAGCATTGCTCTAGACAAAATGGTCCGTCTTCTTCATCATCTGGTAAAGCGGGATCGCCTTTTCCCCTAAACGGCTGATGAACCGGCTCAATGCTGCAATACAGCCTGCCACGCGCTGGACATCATTGATACAAGCCGGTTTAGCCAAGGATGTGATCACCTTGATCTTCTCCGGATTAGCCTCAATCCCTCTGTTTGATACTAAGAATCCAAGGAGCTTGCCTGCCGGAACACCAAAAACACACTTCTCCGGATTAAGCATCATCTTATAAACCCGGAGGTTGTCAAATGTTTCTTTCAAGTCCTCTATCAGCGTCTCCTCCTTCCTGGATTTTACCACAATGTCATCCACATATGCATGGACATTCCTTCCGATCTGCCCTTGAAAGCAGTTCTGCACGCAACGCTGATAAGTTGCTTGAGCACTCTTGAGCCCAAAAGGCATGGATACATAACAGAAGGCTCCAAAGGGAGTTATAAAAGATGTCTTCTCCTGGTCCTTAACTGCCATCTTGATCTGATGATAACTTGAATATGCATTCAAAAAACTTAGCCGCTCACATCCTGCCGTAGCATCGATAATCTGATCAATACGGGGGAGAGCAAAACGATCCATCGAGCACGCCTTGTTCAAATCTGTGTAATCAACACACATCCTCCAGGTCCCGTTTTTCTTGAGTACCAGCACCGGATTAGCCAGCCACTCTGGATGAAACACCTCAAATGTGAAACCTGCGGCTAAGAGCCTAGCCACTTCTTCACCTATAGCCTTGCGCCTCTCCTCATTGAAGCGGCGCAAATACTGCTTGACCGGTTTAAATTTCGGATCAATATTAAGACTGTGCTCAGTGAGTTCCCACGGTATACCTGGCATGTCAGAAGGTTTCCATGCAAAGATATCCCGGTTCTCACGGATGAACTCGATGAGCGCGCTTTCCTATTTGGGGTCTAGGTTAGCACTGATAGTGAACTGCTTAGACGAATCGCCCGGAACGAAGTCAACCTGCTTGGTCTCCTTTGCTGATTTGAATTTCAACGCCGGATCAAGCTCTGTAGTTGGCTTCTTCAATGGGGGCATATCTGCCGGATCAACATTGTCCTTATAAAATTTCAGCTCCTCCATAGCACAAACTGCCTTAGCGTATGCTGCGTCTCCTTCCTCGCATTCCAACGCGATCTTGCGGCTCCCGTGAACCGTGATGGTTCCCTTGTGACCCGGCATCTTAAGCTGTAGATAGACATAACACGGTCTCGCCATGAATTTGGCATAAATCGGCCTCCCAAACAGAGCATGATATGGGCTCCTGATCTTTACAACCTCAAAGGTCACCGTCTCCGATCTAGAGTCCTGCTCATCCCCAAAGGTAACTTCCAGATCGATTTTTCCAACTGGGTAAGCTGATTTACCAGGCACCACCCCATGGAATACTGTATTGGATTGCCAAAGCTTCTTATCTGTCAACCCCATACGCCAACAGGTCTCATAGTATAGGATATTGATGCTGCTGCCTCCATCCATAAGCACCTTTGTGAACTTGTAGCCACCCACCTGTGGAGCCACCACCAAGGCCAGCTGACCCGGATTATCAACCCGTGGCGGGTGATCCTCTCTGCTCCACACAATGGGCTGCTCCGACCAACGTAAAAAACATGGTATCGCCGGTTCAACAGCATGCACCGCTCTCTTCAGAACCTTCTGATCTCGTTTGCACAGACTTGTGGTGAAGACATGATATTACCCACTGCTTAACTCCTTCGGGTTATTCTGATATCCGGATTGCTGTTGCTGCTGACGCTGTTGATTGCCTTGGTTGTTGTATCCACCCCGACCATGCTGCTGGTTATGCTGATGCTGATTGTTGCCGTTGTGGTTATTGTTACCGCCATGATATCCTGATCCGGATCCGCTACCCTGGTAACCCGGACCCTGAAAGCCGTGACCTGATCCACCGCCGGGGGGCCTGTGGTTATACTTGGCCTGTTTTATAACCTCCTGCATGATACGGCAATCCTTCTAGAGATGCGTAGCTGGGTTTTCCTCTGTATCGTGTCTTGGGCAAGGCACATTTAGCTGGTGATCTAGATTGAAGGGTGGCCTCCCGTTGCGCGGGGGCGGTCTACCCTTGCGGCACTGCCCGTTATCTTGAACGTTGGTATTGGCCACAAAGTCTGAGCCGCCCTCCGCTTTACGCTTGCCATTGTAACCTATATCTGTCGGATTGGCTTGCGCCAGTTTATCGTTTTTGCTCGCCTTCCCGGATTTGTCTCCGTCTGCATCTGGATACTTGGTGTTATCAGAGTCCCCATACTTTACCAAAGTGCTCATGAGCGTTCCCATGTCGTTGCAATCGCGCTTGAGCCATCCCAGCTTTAGCCTCAGAGACTCGAACCGGCAATTGTTCTCCAAGGTCACTATCGTCGTACTGGGGTTGATGCTATTGGAGGAGTGCAGGATTTCTGATACTCGTCGTACCCAACTGCTCGTGGTCTCTTGCTCTCCTTGAACACATGCTGCTAAGTCAACCACGGACATCGGCTATTTGCACGTGTCTTTGAAATTACTGATAAACCGGCGACGCAACTCACCCCATGATCCGATGGAGTTAGGTGGTAAACCCTTTAACCATGTCCGGGCCGTGCCCTCAAGCATCATTGTGAAGTATTTGGCACACGCAGCTTCGTCCACATCAAGCATCTCCATAGCCATCTCATAAGTTTCAACCCATGCCTCCGGAGCTAGATCCGCCGTGTAGTTGGGCACCTTGCGCGGGCCTTTGAAGTCTTTGGGTAATTTCACGCTCCGTAAAGCGGGGATGAGACACTGTACCCCAAAGGAGCTAGACATGACTCCCGTTTCTGCGGTGGTGGGGTGAACCGGCGTCGCTTGACGGGTGTCGTCACGGGCAGTATGTCTATCCTGGTCCGCTGCCTCTTGGGCGTGTGCTCCTGCTCCTGCCGGATTATCCTGCCTCTGCCGGTGCCGTCTCCGCATGCTGCTAGATACAACCGGTTCATCTAGGTGCCTCGTGTAACTCTTGCTTGGACGGGGGGTTGAATGAATCCTCTCCCGGCTATAAGAATACGCCTGTTGATGTGTTAACGCCGTGTCCAGCAACTCCTTAGCCCGCCGTGGCTCCATTGCTATGGGGGACGTCCCCTCAATGGGAAGAGCGGCCAGCCGTGAAGCGGCGGCGACAATGTTGTCCAACGGGTTAGAATAATGACCGAGAGGGGTGGGTACGTGCGGCGCTGGGACAACTTGGCGGTTCCGCTCTGTGGCTGGTGGCTGAACCGATGCTCCTGTCCCCGGGGCTCCTCCCTGGTTTACCTCTGGGCGGTTACTGGCTCCCGCTCCTGGTGTGCCAAAGAGATTTCTTGCCTCATAAACTGGCGGTAGACGAGTTTGTTGCCTTCTGTACATTACTTCCTGTGAAGCGTTCTAATCCAGCCTGAGCCGGAAGGCTTGGGAATCTAGCTCTGCCTGCCTTGCAGCCATCCTGACATTCTCTGCATCCAAATCCAGCTTAGCCTACTCAATCCGGGTCTTTAGTTGAGCGATCTCCGCATCATGCTGCGCCTTGTTGGCCTGGGCTACTTCTGCTGTTGCGAGTGCCGTCAAGGTGCCGACCAAGGTGGATAGGACGTCAGAGGGCGACGGGGGAAGGTCTCCAACTCTGGCTCCCGCTGCCTCTGAGGTTATCGCCCCAGTCGTCGAGGGCTGCTGCATAGATTGTGATCGGGCCATGAAAACAGCAACCCTGTTTGGCGGATCAAAGGGGTCCGGAATACTCTTGCCATCAGACACACCCTCGGACCGGCCATCCTGCAACAGATACAAAGATTCGGTCTCTCTGGATGAAGATTCATCATCGGAATAGACAACCGTCTCACCACCAGAATCCGACCCGTCCTCGGCTTGTACTCCATGCACCGCTCCAACGAAAACATGCATCATGGCGGGCTGAATCTGGGCCGATCTCGCATGCTGAGCTGGCTCGACGGTGTTGGGGAAGATGTCCGGCTTAGGCCCCGGTTCGCCGATATTGCCGATGAAGACGTGGATGCCACCGAAGGGGACCCGGTACCCGTATTCGATTGAATCGGCCTCGGGGCCCCAGCCGGCGTCGTCGATGTCGATCCGGCCGCGACGACTCTTGGTCATCCGGCCCACTGCGTAACCCTTGAGCCCTTCAAAGCTGCCCTTCAAGAACTTGAAACCATCGTGCGATAGCCCCACGGTGGGCGCCAACTGTCGTTGAATTAGCACGACAGATGTCCGGTTTAGCGGACTTAGGTGTGAGGCCATCGTACGGGTTAGCTTGAAGGGGTTAAAGCGGACGAAGGACACAGGGAGTTTATACTAGTTCGGCCCCTTCGATGAAGGTAAAAGCCTACGTCTAGTTTGGTGTGGTATTGCTTGGGCGTCGATGACCATGGAGCGAATCCGCTTGCCTGTGTCTCGAGCTGTTGTTTCTTGTCCTTGAACCATCGTCGGGTCGTCCCTTTATATATGAGGCAACGCCCGGTCCGGTTTACAGAGTCCCGAGGCCGGGTCATAAACGTGTCCGCCTCGGTCTCTACACTTTCTATCTTACATCCCAAGTTACATGATACAACGGTTTACAACCGTGGGCCTTATACATGGGCCCTAAACCTCTATGGGCTATAACCTCTTGCTTTTCATTCTAATGGGCTTCTGATCATATAACCTTACTAGCATAATCCGGACCCTCCTGTCCGGTTTATACCTGCTAGTAATATCCCTGACAAGCACCATGTGCATCTACCGATGTACTGGGGTGATGCACAGTCTGTTGCAACAAAGAACAAACAACGAAGGAGCATATCTGTGTTGGTCCCAGTTTTGTTATCTTTAGACACCTTTCCCTATGTGAGCGCAGCAAATCTAGTCCTGCTCAAACTCTACAGCCTTGTCCCCAAAACAAAAGATCAGTTCGTTACACATGTGCGTACTGCGTTTGTCATTGTTTTCCCTTTTCGACCAACGTAGGTGCTGGATAGCTAGTCTGTACTAGTACTTTCCCCACTTCCTTTCCTCTGTGAACCACGTCCTAGATTTATGCTATACAACTTTCCCCACTACTTTCCCCCATTCCTGTCCTCTTTGAACCACGTCTTAGATTCATGCGATACAACTTTCCCCACTACTTTCCCCCTTCCTTTCCTTTTTGAACCACATCCTAGATTCACGCTATACAACTTTTCCCACTACTTTCCCCCATTCCTTTCCTCTTTGAACCACATCCTAGATTCATGGTATACAACTTTCCCCACTACTTTCCTGTTTGATCCAACACCTAGATTTGAGTGCAGAAGCGGAAAAAGCCCACATGCAACTAGAGCAATGCATGTGGAATAAGTAAATTATACCTTAAGGTTCTTGGGCTGTGGTTCGGTGGGCGACCAGAGGACGTTCGACCCACACTATGTACGGTGGCGAAGAAGAAGGGGTTAGAGGCCCTCCCGCGCCATCACTGGGTGAAAGTGAACTGCTGCACCAGTAGTGGATTCCCTCCCTCGCCGACGGCGACAACGTTAAGCCTCCTTTCCTTCCCGGCGGACGGATCCTGCCGGCTCTTTGACCAGCAGTGAGGGGAGAGAGAGAGGCCAACGAAGTCTTGTTTAGATCTGGAGATGGTGAGAGAGTGTGAAGAGAGCAACTACAAGAAGACCAGCAGTGAGGGGAGAGAGATAGGCCAACGAAGTCTTGTTTAGATCTGGAAAGGGTGAGAGAGTGTGAAGAGAGCAACTACAAGTGCTGAGGCTCCAGCGTGTATATATATACTAGAGAGAGTGTGAAGAGTGCAAACCCTAGAAACAAGCGCCGAGGCTGCAGCTTATACGTGATGAGGTGATTATACGGTCACTACAAGATCGTATAGCTCCGTATCCATCCATTTTGACCAGTCAAAGAATCCTCCTGGCACGAATTATGCTCAAGTGTAGTTATAGAACCCGAGACCTCAAGTTTGATGCGCGAATAGGCTAACCAGCTACACAACCCTCCCGTTATGTTCAACGAGAGTAAAATAAACTTTTATACATTCCTGCATTCGTGTGACAAGCATGCTGTATTTATTTGTGTGTGGGAGTCATTGGGATTTAAATCATAATCGTGTCATGTGGCTTTGGTGGTAAGACTATCCACAATGGTGTAGAAATAATGCAGCCTTAGTCACCTTACCTCTCTCCACGTAGTACGCTGGGTCCCACCAGTCAGAGGGTAAAACAAACAAATTAATAAGAAAAATTAAAAGCGCCAGCAGTGTATCTTACCTCACACATCTCGCTACTGCTCGGGAACACTGTCCAATTGATCCCTCTGTTCGCTCACGTACTACTTTAAGTGAATCCTTATTATAACATGCACACAATTTTGGGCACTTGTATTCGACCTAAGTCAGGGTGCCACCGTATCTTGTACGACTCCCTCCGTCTAGGTGTAATAAGTCGTTAGAAGGTGCAGCGGGACCAAGGTGCAAGTAGATTGGAGGAGAAGGAGAAACTTGACCGGTCATTCCTCCAATCAAAGCCATGTTCTGAATCTAAACGCAACAATTAATACAAACAACTAAGGGCCTCTTTGATTCGTAGGATTTCCAAAACGCAGGAATAGGAAAAACGTGGGATTGGGGTGGCATGTCATCTTGAATCCTACATGATTCTATGAGTGTTTGATCGTGCGCAAAAAAACATAGGATTCTTTCAAAGAGTTTAGTGTGGATTGAAAATTTCCTATGAAATCTAGTGCAAACGAATCCTATGGAAAAGTTCCTATGGTTTAGAATCCAATGAATCAAACAACCCACATAAGAAAAAATCCTAAGGAATTGAATCCTTCAAAATTCCTTTGAGAATCCTTGGAATCAAAGAAGCCCTAAGAGATGTCGTTTTAGCTAACATGCAGGGCCACGTATTAACTCGCATGCAAGCCGACTTTGATTTCTTGACTGATCAACGCGTAGTTGCACTCCATGCATTGGGTTTCCGGGGGAGATAATAAGGCTGAGTAAGGAGCGTTTGGTTACATTGCTTAGGCTGGTCATAGTGGTGAGTAACTTGGACTAGTACAACATGCATATGTTACTAGTCTATGTTACTACTATGCGAAGTTTGCCGTCGGAAGCGAGCCGATCTGGCCTCCTGAGCTAACAAGGTTTTTCTAGCCCACCCAAGCTAGCTGGCCCACAAAAGCTAAAATATTTTAACAGTTCCAAACGCCTAACCTTGCCCGGCTATGCTATAAGCTGTTCTTGCTAAGGATCCAAACGCTCCCCAAGTAACAATGCTCGCTAGCAATGAGGCCAGGAGGGGATTGAGATGCGAAGTGAATGGACGACGCCTAAACATTTTGGGAATATCTAATTTCCGTAGGATGACTTAACACCTAGACGGAGGGAGTACTACTCCTCAGTCTTGGATTGATGGAATATTCGTCACATATTCTCTTCTTGTACGTACTCCATTTGTATCTCACCTCCATTGGCTTCGCACTCGCACGATTTTCGTATTCTATGAACTTGTGTGTGTGTGTGTGTGTGTTTAACAACATTTGTGTGTTAGAGAGAGCGACAGATCGACCTACTCCTACAGAGATATGGTGTGTAGTGTATGATTTTAGCCGCGAGAGTCGGTGCATCCTCTCGTTTCCGGGCGTCTAGTAGGGACAGGCGGACAGCTGCCACGCCCGCTCCTGGCCAGCCTGGCCCACCTAAAGCCCCTCCATCGCCCGCGCGCGCTTCCCGCCCGAAATGGTCAGCGCCGCTCCAAAGAATCGTGCCGCATTCATGCCCGAGCAAAGCAGACGCGACCTCTCACTGGCGCCTGTGTTGAAGGGAGAAGCGGATTTAAGAGTGATGGTTGCTTCGTCCGTCCAACTTACTGCTGGGTCTATGTGATTTGATGGCTCATTGGTCATTATTACTGAGGTGGTAGGACTGCTGGATGTCCCACGCTTTCGGCGAAAGGAGGTACTACTAGATTACAATTTTCTCCATTCTTACGGCGGAGGAGTGTAAGAGCAGTGAAAACACGCAGGCTCAGTGATTACATTGCCCACCTCACACTATCACCATATTTTCTGGACACCATGCGACACCTAACTCTTTACATAGTACTCCCTCCGTTCCTAAATATAAGTCTTTGTAGACATTCCAATAGGTGCACTACATACGGAACAAAATGAATGAATCTATGCTTAAAATGCATCTATATACATTCGTATGTGGTTCATGGTGAAATCTCTACAAAGACTTATATTTAGGAACAAAGGAAGTACTTGTATAGTACGTACTGTAATTTATCAGCGAGATAGTACAATGCTATGAAGTTTCCAGCTTCTGTTACATGTATCTTGCGTCCAAGGTTGCCCATTGCAACATTTCATCAAATAAAAAGGAGACTAACATGCATGCTATTGCATCTCAATGATTGATAGATCATAGCAAATATGTACCCCTCCGTTCCAAAATAAGTGTCTCAACTTTATGCTACATACCTAGCAAAATGAGTGAATCTACACTCTAAAATACGTCTATATACATCAGTGTTTGGAGTATGTACTAGTAGTTCATATTGAAATCTACTAAAGGACATATATATTCCAAACAATATGATGATCTCTCTAACCAAGGTAGTAGGGACGAGGAGTAAACGGAGGGAGTAGTAAATTTTTCTCCTCGTCCTGCAAGGCACCGCGCGCGTGGGCGAGGGAGCGGGCGTAAGGCGTAGTAAGCAAGCTTCACCTCATCTTGTGAGCCACCATGCCCGTGTGCGGGGGAGATGGCGTACTAAGCAAGCTTCTCCTCGTTGTGCGGGTTGACGGGACACATCAAAAGTACTCTAGTATATAGAGCCTTGCCTCTAAGGTAGGCCCCACATGGTTTGCCTCTTTTTTAACATAACGTGTCAAGTTGCAATTTGTTTGTTCGCCCGTGGTAGATGATCCTCCCTCCATCTAGTGGACAACCAGTACACGTGTCAAGTTACCACGTGGGTTGCCTTTTCATACAGAAATGAGCTCCACCATGTACCCGCGCGGGTGTGGTTGGGAAAGAGACGGGAGTACGTGTGCCGTGCGTGCACCTCTTCACTTCGTGCACGCCCCCCACCTACGTGGGTGTGTGAGAGAGATACAAACCTAGACAAATGGCTTGTGTGTCCATGAGTGTTTTTTGTTTTGTGGGCGGGGGGGGGGGGGTG